>JARHVA010001171.1:2207500-2305000 GCA_037957365.1 Torreya grandis
GCACCCACCACTTAAAAAAGATAAGCTCCCACCTGCCCTTTAGCTAGCACCAACTAGCAAGGAGGCTACAACCCCCTAGGTGATCAAGCACCAACTTAACCACCTCAAATCTGATGTCCCCCTTTGAGATAATGTCTTAAACACTTGATTATGGATATTATAATATTATAAACCCCCTTCACTTTTGCATACTCATACAAACCCTCAACACCAATACATGTAAAAATAACCCTTCACCCAAATTTACCTACCCTCACAAGGAAGCCTCCAAAAATTATCAAACCACTTTCAATCGCAATAGAAAATATACTGATCTAATTGGTACCTTTCTTAGTTCCAAAACCCATATAAAAATCTCTCACCAAACCGTCTTCTACTTCATCCCAAATCTACAATTAATTAACATATGTAACCCTATACATAATAATTCATATACACATGCATATCAGCTTGAATCAACCTAAAATACACTCATTACCTTCAGTATGAATGTAGGACCTAAAACAAAATTTTCATTCTCTAATTTTAATACTTTTCATACCATTTTTCATCTCTAAAAATAACTCTTTAATTCATTCCCATCTTCAATTTCACACACACACACACCAACATGGGCCTAACTTGCCTTTTTATAAGCTTGTCACAAGCTTACACTCAAGCTATGCTAGTCAATACCTCTTTTCTTTACATAAATAAACTCAAAATACCATTATAGACATGAACCATATAATCCATAATCATTCATAAGGTTTTCCATGCTTCCAATGGCACAAATCCCACTCATAAGGCTTAAGGAAATAGCCCCCATTTAAGCACAAGTTACAATAAAACACTTTTACAATACAATAACTCTTCTTCATGATACACAACCTTTCATGGACAACTAAAAAACTTTTCCCAAAACATGGGAAAGATGAAAAATATCTGCATAGGTCAGCCATATCATCCATATGTCTCACTTAAACCATATCCCATTTCTCTTTAAGCTTAAGTGCCCTTTATAGGCCCCATAGAGATCCACTTAAACTTTTAGCACTCCACTAAGCAATGTAAAAACACAACACCAATATTAAGATTATGGAACTAAACCACATAGCCTATATTACCTTCTAAATACATAAAAATTATTGCAACACCTCTTTGAACCTTTCTTACACTTGCAACACTTCATTTGTCCTTAAAAGCTCATTAGGCTTAAATAACTAGAAAACACTTCCTTCACTAAAAAGACCATAACTCGCTGAATATAGACTTTATATGAAATATACACATATGGATGGAAATATTAAGACATCAGTAAAATCATACAGTCAATGATACACCTTCAATCAAACTCATAATGATCACAAAGACCTCTGCAAGAAGCTCACTCAGATCGGCAATAAATATAGTCGACAACAGTCAACTATCACTTGAAATACATTCACTTGTATAAACTTTAAAGACACAAAAACACTTTTAAGGTTATATATATGGATTATAATTCATATTTTTTTTATACCAATAATATTTGATCAATAAATTATCTTATACAATCAATTGTTTGCACTCTAATTTATTCAGAAAAGGCACAGTCAACCACAATCAACTTTCTCAAGCAATAAATGCAACTTTACTGACTATAAAGACCTCTAAATTTTTTATTGGATTAAAATTGAAGTCCTTCACCAATTTAATTTATACTTTACCATCAAATTAAACCTTCATAAAATATATGATCAAAACACTACTGACTGGTTCACTAAAAAAAAAATAATCAACCACAGTCAACTTGCTCAAGCAATAAATGTAAATGTACTAACTATCAAGACATATAAAAAATTTTAATGTATGAAAATTAATTTATATATCACTTTTATTTTTACTTAACCTTAAAATTCAACCTTCATAATAATATATGATCAAAAAACTGTTGATTGGTTCACTAGATCATGCAAATTTGGCTAGGTATAAAAATAACAAAATCTCCCTGAGAGACCAAATTTGCACTACCATATAATTGACTCACTTCCTCAAGATCTAAAACCTATAAAATAGAAACTAGGTACAGTTTTAAACACACACATATTACCAAATTTCTTTGAATCATACACATGTGCTAATATTGATGTCACCAATATGCCCACTCAGGTTTTTTTACCACAAGACCACGTATGCCTAGTTGAACACAATGAAACACCATACAAATTCCACCTATGAAAAATATGATAAAAAGAATGTAATACCTATAATATAAACCCTAACACCTATAAATACCTTAGAGTCATCCCTAAACATCCATAAGCATGTCAAAACTGAGCCACAAGAAGGCACATTCCAAGCACCTTAAGGCACACATATTGTACACTTTGTCATTGACTCACTTTGACCCTTGGGCACACAAGACACCTTGTACACTTCACATGGAAACTTTCATGACATAAATTAAAATTATTCAACAATATACCCATTTTTAATTTATGTGAACACCTCAAAAAATAGCTCAAACTTCTTCTTTCTCCTCAAGAACCTTCTCACAACTAGAACCTTCTCCCCCTTTGACATAATGACAAAGTGGGAAAAACTAATCCTAAGGACATGAAAATAATAACACATGGATAATAACATCTATATAATATGATAAAATCTCCCTCTTACCTTTAACTCACCTCTTCTTTTCCTACCAATATACCTTTGAACCAAACTAACACTTTCCTTCAACCAAGCATGCAACCATTGAAGTAAAGATACACCATAGTAAAAACAACTCATGGAATTCACCTAGAATCATCTGAGCATGACACCCCATAAGATCATGATCATATTTTTTCTAAACATGTTCTCAATTATACCTGATCCTTAGAATGAAAACATTTCACATATGCTCCCCCTCACTTTACATATACCTTGCATATTATCAATTTAAGAGAACATATCTCTATTTGAATTGCTCCTTGATTTTTAGCATATAGAAAACATGCCAAAACTTTACATACTCCTAAGAAATAAAATTGATTTATCTCCCCCTAACATCATATTCCACTTGAAAAAAACCAAAATATTGCAAACATATGCAAGAAAACACTCTTACAAGAACATACCTTGAAAGAAACCACCTCCATGTACACAAAGGCTCACCACAACTATCCAACAATTGTCAATGAGACAATTGATTAAAATTATAATCATTTTGGACCCAAAATAACTCCAAAAATTTTATACAAACCTTTTTATATGCAGCAAACAGCCACAACTAATTTTTACAAAAGGAACATACCCAAAACACTAAGCTTACCTCATAACAAGCATGTTTGACATGCTATTTTTCTTTGCTTGTATTAAACAACTAAAATTATGAAAACTAATGTCAAAAAATCAGATAAATTAACAAAATATCATGCTTTGATTCTTCATATATTTATTCCCTTTCCCACTTCCACCAAGCATGCTCAGAGATCACCTATCCTTTGCTCATTTTTTCAATATTCTCACAAGCTCAAAAATGCCAAAAATGCGCAAAACATGAATAAGATGCATCATTATACCAAATTATGAATTATATATGATTTCACTCATACATTAATTCTTCTAAAAACTGAAAATACCTTCACATACTAAACCCTTAAAAAATATCTATCTTTCACAAGAAAGATACTCCACTCCTAGGCCACTTCACAGAGAAACTTTGCAAACAAGAATACATGCCTTTGAATTATTCATACTTTTCCACAAATGGGATACATAAATCATATAAAAAACTCATTTAAAACATGAAAAATATAATAGTACAACTTCAAGTTACACCATGATAATTATTCTTTCACTAGGACCCTTCATGCAAACCAAGGACTCTTAAAGAGAGAAATTTTTCCACAGACAACTATACACCTTAAATTAACTTCTCATAGATTTGTAAATTTGATACATCTTAATAGGATTTAAATCAAATTAAATAATCCATACTAAAAAATATGCATCTCAAAACAAAGAACATACCTTGGCCCAAAGAACTAGTATTCACTTCTCAACCTTATAACATCACACCATGATGAGTAAAAAGAATGAATAATTCCTCTATGAATCCTAATATAGACACCTCAAATTATCAAGAACTAAAACACCTAAAACTTAGGATATTCCCAAATCTCCATACTCTCACTAAATTGCTTTTCTTTCCTAAGCTTCCTCATAGGTTTGATTGGCTCATCCATCTCTACATCTATGAAAGTGGTTACACACATCTCTTCCTTATAGATCTCTTCCACACTTGAGACCTCTTTAAACTTAGTGAAAATATTATCTTGAATGATATTCTCATCAATAAATTCAGCCTTTGTTTCACTTCGATCTTTCTTAATAGTCTTAGATCTCCATAGCCATGTATGACCTCTTTCTTGCACACTAGAATCTCCATACACCTTGTTTTGCCTTGAGAACACATTTAACCTATTTTTAAAATATTTTTAATTATGAGCAACTCTATGAAATATAAAATAAGAAACATAATTCATACCTTTTACTTGATGATGGTGATGATTATCTCCTTTTGATAAGTTACCTCTCCATTTACAATCCTTTGTCATGTGACCAAAAAGATGACACACATAAAAATGTCCATGAAAGAATATAACATACCTTGTAGCATTTGGTTGTCTAACTAAATGTATTTTTTAGACATTCATGTTACCATCCTCTTTGAATATTTATAATCTATTTTGACCTTCTTAAAGCTCACCTATCTTGAAAGTGACCTTTTCTTGCTCAGCCTTGCTCATTTTGACCACTAGCTTCTCATCCTCAACCAATAAGGAATCTACCTCAGTTTTCAATTGATCATACTCATCCTCTCTTGTCTTCAACCTTGAATTTTCAACCTCTATCTAATTTTAAAAATTATGAGCCAAAACCTTATATTCTATAATCACCATGGATTCACATTCTTCAAGTTTAGACTTATACATACTGCACTCTTCTTGCATTAACCTTTGATTTGTACAAGAAACCTCAGGCTTATCTTTTAGATTTTGAATAAACACTTTTTATTATTTTATTGTATCAACTATCTTAAGATTCAAATCACATAATTTTTTTTCAAGAGCTTTGACCATAGACTTTAAATCTTGATTCTCTCTTTTCAACTGTTTAGCCATTTTGTGCTTCTTAGGACCACCTTCAAGCTATCAATCCTTCACAAAAGGGCCCACTTTGATACAAAATGTTGGAATCATAAACTCTAAGGTGGGGGGTGGTGAATTAGTGTGAAAACATTTAATTTCAATTCCATTCGCTATTCATTAAACATTTAATCATACATCAATTGATCTAACAACAACTTCATGAAAACACATATATAGAAAGGATGAATCAAAAGAACACATCACATGAACACAAGATCTATGTGGGAAACCCTCATGGATGAGAAAACCCATTGAAACAAGCTTTAAAATATTGTCTTATAAATAATTAATTCAATTTAGACTAGCATGAATAGATCAAGGAGCACCTACCCCTTAAATTAGATAAGCACCCACTTTCCCTTTAGCTAGCACCAACTAACAAGGAGGCTACAACCCCCTAGGTGATCAAGCACCAATTTAACCACCTCAGATCTAATTTACACATTTGAACTAATGTGTTTAAAAATAGATTATGGATTTTTTAATATTATAAACTCCCTTCACTTCTGCGTACTCATATAAACCCTCAACACCAAGCTTTGCACTTAATACATGCAAAAGCAACCCTTCACCAAAATTTACCTACCCTCACAAAGAAGACTCCAAAAATTATGAAACCACTTGCAATCACATCAAAAAAATATACTAACCTAATTGGTACCTTTCTTAGATACAAAAACCATAAAAAAATCTCTCACCAAACCCTCATCTAATTCATCCCAAATCTGCAATTAATTCACATATGCAACCCTAGACAAAATAATTCATATACATATGCATATGAGCTTGAATCAACTCAAAATACACTCATTACCTTCAATATGAATTTAGGGCCTAAAAAACCATTTTTATTCTCTAATTTTGATCCTTTTCATGCCCTTTTTTATCTCTAAAAATCACTCTTTAATTCATTCCCATCTTCAATTGCACACACACACCAACATGGGCCTAAATTACCATTTTATAAGCTTGTCAAAAGCTTACACTCAAGATATGTCATTTAATACATCTTTTATTTACATGAATAAAATAAAAATATCATTATGGACATAAACCATACAATCCATAATCATTCATAAGGTCAGCCATGCTTCCAATGGCACAAATCCCACTCACAAGACTTAAGGAAATAACCCCCATTTAAGCACAAGTTACATTAAAACACTTTTACAATATAATAACTCTTCTTCATGATACACAAACTTTCATAGACAACCAAAAAACTTTCCCCCACACATGGAAAATACCAAAAATACCTACATAGGTCAGCCATATTATCCATATGTCTCACTTAATCCATATCCCATTTCTCTTTAAGCTTAAGTGCCCTTTATAGGCCCCATAGAGATCCACTTAAACTTTAGCACTCCACCAAGCAATGTAAAAACACAACACCACTATTAGGATTATGGAATTAAACAAAATAACCTATATTACCTTCTAAATAGATAAAAATTATTACAACACCTCTTTGAACCTTGCTTACACTTGCAACACTTCATTTGGCCTTAAAGGCCCATTAGGTTTAAATAACCAGAAAACATTGCCTTCACTAAAAAGACCATAACTCACTGAGTATAGACTTTATATGAAATAAACACATATGGATGAAAATATTAAGACCTCAGGAACATATTACCATAAATGATACACCTTCATTCAGACTCATAATGATCACAAAGATCTCTGTAAGAAGCTCACTTAGATCTGTAATAAATATAGTCAACAACAATGAAATTTTACCTGAATATCTTCACTTGTATAAAATTTAAAGACAAAACCAATTTTAAGATGATATATATGGATTATAATTCATATATTTTTTATAACAATAATATTTTATCATTACATTGTCTTCTACAATCAATTCTTTGCACTCTACTTTATTCAGAAAAGGCACAGTCAACCATAGTCAACTTGCTCAAGCAATAAATGCAATTGTAATGACTATAAAGATAGGTAAAAAAAATTACTAGATGAAAATTGAATTAAAAAACAATTTTATTTTTAATTCACCTTTAAATTCAAATTTAATAAAAATATATTATCAAAACACTGTTGACTAGTTCACTAGAATAAATACAGTCAACCACAGTCAGCTTGCTCAAGCAATAATTGCAAATGTACTGACTATAAAGACCTATAAAAAAATTTCCTAGATGAAAAATGAATTAATATACCAATTTTATTTTTCCTTCATCAAATTAAACCTTCATCAAAAGATATGATCAAAACGTTGCTGGCTGGTTCACTAGATCATGGAAATTTGGCTAAGTATAAAAACAACAAAATCTACCCAAGAGACCAACTATTTTGACTCACACATCTTCAAGATATGAAACCTAGAAAATAAAAATTAGGTACAAGTTTGAACACACCATTATTACCAAGATTCTCTTAATCATCCACATGTGCCAATACTAATGTCACCAATATGCTCACTCAGATTTTTCTACCACAAGACCACTTATGTCTAGATGAACACAATTAATCACCATATGAATTCCACAAAAATATGATCCAAAGAATGTAATATCTCTAATATACCCTTAAAACATGATAAAAACCTCATAGTCATCCCTAAACATCCATAAGAATGCCAAAACAGAGCCATAGGAAGGCACATTCGAAGCACCCCAAGGCACACATATTGCACACTTTGTCATTGACTCACTTTAACCCTTGGGCACACAAGACACATTGTCCACTTCACATGGACACTTCCATGACATCACTACAAATTATTTAACACCTCAATTTTGTGTCTTACAAATGAAACATATATAGATTAGTAATTAATATATATGAAAAGAAAAAGATAAAACTTAGTAAATAAATAAAGAGAGACAAAAGGAATGAATACACCTAACTAGGTACACAAACCAATGCATAAATCTTGTGATAGATTATGTATGTGCATGTAGATTGTGATCAATCAATGAATAACTTGGACTAAGTTGATGCATTTCTCAATCCCCATATGTGGGTGGCTCAATAACTCAATCCAATTTTTACTCCATCATTGCCCACCCCTTTTTAATGTATCATGACCTATGAATAGATTGGATTGGACTAATGTTTTGTCCACCCATCTCATGTAGGTGGCTAAAGAACTCAAGTAGAGTATGACTCTATCATTACCTACCCATGTGTATTAGATGCAATTGAAAATAAAATTGTGCGATGTAACTGAAGACATGTAACTATAATTAGAACTATATATGTCAACTTTGTGGCCACTCAGGAATATTAACTAGGCCACTCATGAATATTAGTCATCTTTGAGCCACTTAGGAATGGTAACTAATGTAGATGGATTAAGGCATGAATTTGGTGTGTAACTTAGAACATGGTGTCTAGTGTGTACATCATAAAATATGACATAAGTTTGTCATTTTATCTGATCAATTAGTGCATAAGTGTACAGAAACAATATGCCATGTACATGCCACAAATCTGATATCTATGTATTTAAAACTAAAATGGGAATAATAATGTCATACATGATGCCCCCATTTTGAGTAAACTAGGATGAATCAAAGCTAAACTGAGCCAAAATTGGTAATCTATAACTAAACCTATGAAAACCTAGACTGTACATGATGTAATTTTCTATCCAATCTAAAATTTATTAAAATTAAGGCTACTAGATAGTAGTGCCATATCTTAATAGTAGTGATGGTGGCACTAGTGTCTCAATTTGGGTGCTAATTTCCAATTGTATTGATTTTTGTGAAATTGAAACTGATATCTATTTGACTAAATTTACCACTATATTTTTCTAAAATTGATTTCTATGTTTTGTTCCTATGTGCTGAAAATTATACTATGAGTGCATTTGGGTAGCCTATTTTCTATTATAAACCACTGTGAATGCCCCAAATTTTGAGGGGAGTTTTTGAACCTATTCAATAACTATCCTCAAAATAAAAAGCTTGGCAAAATGTGTGTTATCTATAGCATATATGATATATATGTAATAAACCAATCAAATGTGCATACATAACAACAAAATGTAAGATCATCTGATCATAAGTTTAGAGTATATGATGTATGTTAGATATAGAATTCAAAAGGCTATCAAGATAGATATAAAAATATTTATGAACAACAAATTCGAGTAATAATTGAGGAGACATCATGTCCATCATGACACACAAGTAGGAAGGGGAGATGCAGGAGGTCCCTCATGGCATGTAAAAATTGAGTGCGTAAAAAGTAATAGATAAGTGTCATGGCCATGAGGCATGCAAAGTAGGCCAAGGGGCCAAAATAAAAGGGACATGGGAACATGTCACTAAATCTAAATTGTTGAAAATGTTGCATGTCCTCATTATGGTTCATTTCAATTCTTTAGTGAGATCTAGGGAACAAATGGCCTATATAAGAGTCTTGACAAAGAAACTAACACATAATATAGGTAGTGAGTTGTTTGGAAGTTGGTCTCACATCATTATTTATGAATTTGGCTCTTCCTTTAAGTTTCCTCATTTTTATTAGATGTAATGGTTGGTTTAGGTGTATGGAGAAATCGAGAGGATTATTGTAACTTCATAGCTTGATTTTTATATGAGTCTAGATAGAATTATATTATGTATTTTTTTTATATAGGACATTGGAAGTACCTTGTATAAAGTCTTTAAAACAAAGTGGAAATAGGAGGGCGTGTCTTCACTTGCTGGAGTTTTACCCACATTGGGTTTTTCTAGGGTAATCCATGTGTCATGTTTATTTTTATTATCTCCTTGTGTGTTTTTTTAATGTTATGTAGGCTACTCACTTATTTAACAAGCATGCATTCAATTATGTTTTGCATATAATACTATTATAATTAGTTAGTACCAAGTTATTTTTTTAAGTATTTATGTTGATGAAGTTGAGATTGTAATTAACACCTAGCTTGTGGATTGATTGGAATCACAACTAGTATAGTTTTTAATTCCTTTGTGTTGTGTGATGGTTATATTAGTAGTTTTTTCCTATCAATATAGGTAGAAGTGATAGTGATCAAGGTTATCTAATTCCCTTTGAATTAAGTATTTCCAAAAGGAAGTGGTAGAAATGAATCATATATATGGCCCATAATGATGATGAAGATGCCAAAAGATTATAAGATAAATTTAGAAAGCTTGAAGGCATAACAAACATATCTCTTTATATGAGAAAGCTTGAATGGTTGGAGTCCATAATGGGGCTTCTTATGGATAAGCTTTGTGTTTTCACTGAGACATATAAAAAATACGAGGATGCTCCCAAGAGCCATGAGAAGCAAGATGAGCATCACCATGCCAACCCATCTCCACCTTCATTCAAGGTTGAGGCAAATATTAAAATTAAGTTTTATGATGGGGATGTGAATTCAAAAAAATTATACCATTGGCTAGCCCAACTTGAGGTATAGTACAATTTTCATCATATTAATGAAAGCCAACAGATTTATTTTGATATGTTAAATTTATTTAATCATGCTTAAACTTGGTTTGAGATCTATGTTCATTATTTACTTGTTAAGAATCTTCATCCTATTTTCAAGTGGGATGAATTTAAGATGATAATAAATAATAAATTATATCATATTTTTTATGAGGGAGAGAGTTTCATGTATTATCAATATATTAGGCAAAATCAAGGCCAAAGTGTGTAGGAGTACACCAACAAATTTCATAATAAGGTTGTCCAATTGGGAATAAATGTAGAAAACCATGATCTTTTGATGAAGCATGTGGGTGGAAAACATAGTCATTTAAGGAGAGTAGTCCTCTTGGCCAAGACTAAGGATGTATATGAGGCTTGTTCTCAAGCTCACTCCTTATAGATGTATAAGAATAAGTCTCAATCTACCTCTCAAATATGATAAGTGATTTTACTTGATATTCCGTATATACTAACATGTGTACACTACAAGTGGTATTCCCTAAAACACACAATCATAATTACCATCAAGTTGAGCCTTGATTATTTTGTATAGTTAGAGCTTGTCAAAAAAAATGCTGACATTGCACATGTTTCCCCCTACTCATGTCATTCTAGATATTATTCCAAAATAATTTCAAAACCCTAGTACCCATAACTAACCTCTTATTCTAAACTTGAAAGTTTTCATATCTAACAAAATTCCACCAAAAGGATGCAATAATGTGTTGGCCAAACCAAATGTATAAGTTATTATTCCTATCAATTATGAAATTTAAGATCAAATTTGTGATAAAACTATTTTGACAATTATTTTCTTTATGACATGACATGTATTTGATCCCTATGTCAACCTAGTAATAGTGTGTGGTGAAGAAGCTTGACACACATTGTTTATTTTCAATTTGATACAACCCATCACTTATATTTTCATTACCTCTCTGAATATAATCTAAGTATGACCTATCCATAAAATTCTAAAAATGTATTAGAACTTGTGTCACATTCCAATGTCATATATCAAAGTTATTTGTAGGTTGTATATCTATTATGTAAACCCCAACCAAAAAAGTATTAAAGAGATTTAATATGTGTAAAATAATCAAAATATAAGTACCAAGAAGTAAAAACATGCTTCTATCTAAAAGTTTAAAATACCTACAATAGATTATTATCTAAAACAAACATAAAATTAAACCATTTTACATAATAGTATAAAAATTCATCAACCAAAAAATCTTGGAGATTTAAATTTCAGAGATACTTACTTAAGGGCCTTGCTTAAAGAGAGAATATATACACTATTGGTTATCAAACAATTAAAATCACTAACTCACTACAAATTTTACAAGTTATATTTATATTAAATAATTAAAAAAATATCAATTTCTTACCAATTTCATTGAAAAAATAAGGTAAAAAATAGGGGAATTTAGAGAGTGGGAAATAGTTATGGAAATTGTAATTATATTATATTTTCCATTGGATTATTGAAAAAATAAGGATAGTTTAAATGCACGATAGCCTTTGTCACCTCGCTAGTGCTTTGCACCATGGGACTGGGTGCAATCAACATGCATTTGGATAATCATTAACCTTATGTTTTGACCTTGAAACCTAAGGAAAAAATGGAAAATAAATGTAATGCTACCAATGTAATATTCATTTTGAAGTGAAAAAACTCAAGGGAGTAATAAAACAAGTCATAAAACCATAGAGAAATGGCTAAATAATTTTTTTAAATAACAACCACTAAAAAAAAGATATTACAACCAATAACATATACCACCTATTGATACCTATGCTATACATTTTCAAGATCCAACCTACAGGCCCTTTTGGAGTGACCCCTACTATTTTTTCAACAATGCACTCTTGTAAATCTGAAAAATATATTTATTTTATGATTTTTTCCAACTTACACTACCTTATTCTATATAATTGCTAATAACTTTTTGAAAATAGTGAAACACGTCTAATTTAACGTTTTAAAAATATGACATGGAGGTGTACATTATCCTCGACATCAAGGTTTTTCTAGTATGTGACATGTTGACAGGGCGTTGGTGAGGTGACAACTAGGTGCCACAAGAATTATTTGTCACAACCTTAATAGTTGTGTAAAAACATTAGGGTTGTTCTAAAATGTGAAAGACAACTCCACAAAAACATTGTTGATTTAGTGATTTGGTTGCTTCCTATGTTATATCTCTTATAAATTTATTTTTAGGAATAATTATATTAAATAATAATAAATACAATAATATTATAATATAAAATTATAGATTAATATTAAATTATAGTATTAATATAATATATAATATATAAGATGTAACTTTTTCTTTTTGTAAAACATGGTTTTTAAAGTGAAAAAGTGTAAATCGGTAGTCATACCTCACTAAAAACCCATGATCATTGACCCCACCTCTCCTTTTGTGTACATAACAATAAGCAACAATAATAATATATTTCTAGTGGAGGTGATAATAGAGATTACAATTGTGTGTTCCTTCATCTGACATGGCAATAAGTTGTGTGAGGAGGAGATATTTTGTTTCATGAAAAGCTTAAGTAGTAATGAAGTGGTGGACAAGGGATAGTCAATACCTAACATGCAAGTGGTGAACTATTTCAAGGTGATTTGGGTAGTGATGGCGAGGGGAAATTTTATGGTATTTCATGTGATATCCTAGACCAGAGGGCCCATATTGAACACCAGACCCATATTTAGAGTAACTATTGGATTTATATGAGTAGTACACATTGCAAAGGTGTATGTATCTTACAAGGTGAAAACATCTTGTACTAATTGTTTTCTATTGTCAAGGGTGGATGAGGATGTCATGAGCAATGATTTGATAGTGACAAGGATCCACATTTGTGAATGACTCAAATCTAAATTATAATATTGTTTATGTGTGGATAAGACATTAAGGTTCAAAAGTCTATCTTGTATCTTATGGTCATCCATTATATGAATATATTAACATGAATAACAATTACATCATGATTAAAAACATACAAAACACCAAAAATGAACCCCTAGAAGAAAGGGCATGGCCATACAGAACATGCAAGTGGTGTAATATTTCAATGTGAATTGGTGGTGATGGTGAGTGGCAATGACAAGGTATTTCAGATGATATCATATACTAGGGGCCCATATTGTACATCAAACCTAGATTTAGGGTAATGGTTGGATATACATGACTTGCAACATCCATTTCAAAGGTATCTATATCTTGCAGGGTGGGAACATCTTTAATTGGACATTTTTTATGTCGAGAGTGGATGAGGATGTCATGATAGTTGATTTGATTATAGTAGGGCTCCATGTTTGATGTGTGGCTCAAATCTACGATGTAATGTCATGAATATGTTGATAATACATTGATGTCCTAGATTTTTCATATTGCTTTCATTTTTCCATGTTACCAATATATTGACACCTGAAACAATTACAAGATCCCACTTTACCAAAACAAAAAAATACATCCCCTCTAGGATAACCTACATGTTTGAGGTAACTATTAGTTAGTAAACTTTGAACTACTAATAACTAGGATGAAGAACAAAAAGGCATTGGTGCTAAACAAAACCCATAGTGGATATCCATGCTACCTAAAACACATCAACTTACACGACATCACAATCATGAAAACTCATTAATTGTTAGCCCATACCTAAGTATTGAAATGCAAACACTGTTCAATGAACAACATACACAAATACTATTATATGAGGTTTGACATTCAATTTCCCTCCCTCAACTGCAAACACAATCTATCATCAAATAACGGTAGTTTATATCATTTAATTATGTTTTAAATATGAGGTTTATATATATTTTATACATTATTTTGATTGTTTTTAAAGAATACGAATTTAGATTAGATATTAATTTTTCTGCCAGTTTTACTAATATATAACTTAGTTATTAAGATTCAGACTTTTAATTTTTTATATATTTGAAAATATTTTAGAGTTTTTAATGTTTTATAAATTATTCATTTCACAATTTTTATTAATGTGAAATTAATTTAATCACAACTTAATCATATATTTGTAATGGAAAAACTTTTAGGGTATGTAGTGTTGTATAAATTATTTTTGTCTCAAAATTATTATTAATATAAGATTCATGTAATTACAAATCAATTATGTATTTGGATTAAAAAATTGAAAGTTTCCATTAAAAATTTAATTAGATCATTATTTTTTTATGATTTAAGTTTTTTTATATTTAAACTATTTTAAAATAATGTATAATAATACTCATTATCTTAATAATTTTTTTTCATATATTTTTAACAACAACAACAACACACATAAATAAAGTTAAAATATTTTAATAAAAATAAGAATACATAATTCAGTATTTTATTTTGATTTAATATAATTTTGGAGCACTTGCAATCATGAATATAGGCCTCTCAGTGCATGTCTCAAAGTAAACATGTAGCAGATTTATAATATGAGTAAGTGAACATTCGATTCAATGAATTAAATTTCTTCAATTAAGCAGTGATGACTAAGGGGCATCCATGTTGTCAGAATTACCTAGGGCATGATCCTGGCCTCATTTGTTCGACTCTTCATATCGAATGTCGAAGCCTTACTAACCACAAGATTTGATCCCTGATGGGCTCAATTAAAACCAAGTATCTTCACTGATAGATCAAATGACCATCAACATCAATTTAATTTTCACACCTTCTAACCTCTAAAATTTAATCTCACCTTTAAAATGATATCTTAACTAGAAATGATGTTTTCATTTTCCTATGATAGGATGGAAATGTACATCTATGTTATATATTTTTCTTATATGTTTTTGTTTCGACAATTTTTCTTCAACTATTTCCCTTGGAACCTTAATTTATTTTGTGGATGATCTTAGTTATATTATTTTTATTGATGCAATTTTTCAATTGAAGGACTTTAGTTTATTCATTCTTATTATTGTTTTGTTTCACCTTTGGTAGAAACTACTTGTTTGAAATGTGGTAGAATATTAATTGAAAATAAATTTAAAAAGTTATAAAAAAAAACATAAATGATATAAAAAAGCTAAAAAAAAAAAAGAAATTCTTTTACAAAAATTAAAAAGGAAAAATAATTATTAAGATTTAGTATTTATTAAGAAAAGATCTCAAATTATTTTTGTCAAATAAATTTTATATTTTAAACAAAATAAGATAATAATATTAAAAATTATTAAAATTATTATATATAATTTAAAAAATATTATGTAAAGAAAGGAATAGGGAGTATAAGAACAACTTCACTAAATTTAAAAACTAAAAAGTGTATATATATATATATATATATATATATATATATATATATATATATATATATATATATATATATATGAAAATAAATAATATCTTTAGATACTTCATTAATATTACAATATCTAAAATCTTGTTAAGAGGTCTCCTCCTATTCATTTGTGAAGAAACAAAGTGATTAAAATAAACTATCATCTAAGTAAAAAAAATTATATAGAAAAAATCCTTGACCAAATATTGGCAAAGACCAAACATTTGTTTAAAAAAATAAGAACAAACATTTTGTCTTTGTAAACCATGAAATTATGGAGAGGAGAACAAATTATATAAAGAAAAAATAAGATCACTTATATTTTTTTAACATTTTCAACTAAATATGATAATCATCTATGTTGTAAAATTTGTTCTTTTCTCTCACTTTTAATATGAAAATCATCCCTGTCAATAGTGTATAATTCTTAAAACTAAATATTAATTTTGATTATGAATATTATCACTTTTAAAATAATTATTCCAAAGATATAATAATATTTTTTTAGGAATTGTGAAAGCATAAAAATATATTTTATTATTATTATATATTTATATTTTAATACTAACAATTGAACTAGAAGTTATAATGAGTATACAACTAAGAAAACAATGTGAAGGGGTAGACATTAATATAAAAATATTATTTAAATAAAATAATAATTTAAAAAAACTGTAAAATAATGTTTTAACATTTTCTAATAATTTAGACTTAATAATGATGTGTTTTTGTATTTATATTTTGATTTAAAATTTTATAAATTGTAATTGAAATATGTAATATAATGGAATTAAAATGTTTAGACCAACATTTTTTTTAAATTTTATTATTATTATTATTATTATTATTATTTGTTATTTATTATTGATTTCTTTCTTCTATTTATTTATTTGTATTATGAAACAAAACCTATTAAAAATATACTGATCTCTAACATTAGACCTACCATCTCACACCTAGATAGATTGGAGTGGATTTGGCATGATACAAAAGATAGAAAGCACTCTACCTAATCATCACTCTACAGTAATTTGTTTCATTAGATGATATCATATCATGCAAATGTCTTCAAGATATTATAACACACAACATAAAACAAAACCCAATATATCATATAATGGAAATTTATTTAAGATATTTCAAAATAACATAAAATAATTCGCAAATAGTTTAAGGAACATTTTTTTTTAAGAATTATAACTTCTATAATATTTTCATGAAATTAACAGTGCAGACAATTAAGTTTATCACTGACCATTATGTTTATTTTATGAAACAAAAAATTATAGTAAGTAGGTATGTGTTAAACTATATGTGTAAGAAAGATAATGATGTGTAGCCCATCTAAATTTATAGAGGTAAAATTTCACAAGGCATGATAATATTACCAATGCATAGAGTTTGGAAAAACTCACACAATAAAAATGACATCTAAAAAAGAGCTATCGACTAAAAGTTATAGAAGTTTGATGATTTCTTACTTTCAAAATTTGAGATCAACCTCACAGTCATTGAAATTTTTAATGTACCATGTATCCAGAGTTTAGGAATGCACAAGTAAACAAAAGTATCGATGCCCAGATTGACGGCATTTTTTATAGTCAAGTATGTGGACTACATAAGCATCAACAAGTTTCGATAGGTGGCACTTTAGACTGTAGTTGTAATCAAAATTTTTGACAAGAAGAACTTTGAATAATAGATGCAGTAGATAATTTTGGTAGTAGAACATTTGACTATGGATGCATTTGAGGGTTTTGATATAATAAATTTGGGTTACCAATGGAAATCAAAACTCCAATGTTGGGGTTATGGATTGTTGATGCAGATGATACTTTTGGCATTGAGAAAGTGAACTATCATTGTCTATGGGAGTTCTAAAAAGTGCCAAGAATCCTTGAAACCCTATCACATCAAGATTGGAGGCATCAAGAATAGGAAGACCTCGTGTAGTAGTGAGAGATGGGGAATGTAGGAACAGTCAAGAGTTCTAGTAGGGGAAAATAGTGTCAAAATTTCTACCAAGTTTTAAATATATAGATCTTCTATAACTCTCCAAAGTCCACCAAAGACCCACTAAGGATCTCCAAAAACCAAGAAAAACTAAAAAATGATTTTCCATTGAAGACCCCTGAGTGTAAAGATTTACATGAAATCAAAGAAAATAGTTTTAAACCCTCTGAAAAATGTGAAATTCAACTGTCATGAAATCGAGTCATTTTTATATTTGATCCTAGGGTTTTGACACCTTATAAATATGATGTTGTTAGACATTTTACATGAAAAACTAACAAAAACAATATGACCATGAAGAGACACATTTCTCTTATTCTTTTCTAAATCTAAATTGACATAGGACCCCAGAAGAAGAGAAAAATCTGGGAAAGGGTGAATCTTCAATATGCTAGGTCAATAAATGGACAATCAATGACATGAAATTTGAAACTAAGGATTTCACAATAAGAATATTAGCATTCATCTACTAAAAAATATTTGATACCATGCCAGAATGGGCCACAATCAAGAATCAAGTCTAGATAGGATTGAATGGATGAATAATTTCTTTATTGTAAAAGCAAAATCAAACATGAGATAGAAGAAGATTTTTAATAAAAATCAAAAATGAATTATTATTACCAATAGAAGCATTAACCTTGAAATCATTAGGAAATGTATAAATATAGGTGAAAAACATGTCTTCACATCCTCATGAATGTGGAATTATGTTTTAAAATAACCTTAAAGATACCTAAATAAGTTAACTAAACATTTGTAGGGAATAACAATTAAATTGAATAAAATAACTATGACCTAGATTCACAAATATCAAGGATGATTGTCAGGATAACATTTAGAGTACACACACTACAAAAAAGGACAAAAAAAGAGGTAAAGAGGACCATTGGGATGAAGAATCCCATGATAGGATAACCTTTTAGGAAGAAGAAACAAACAAAAGTGTTGGTGTGCATATAGATTTAGCTTGAAGTTGAAGCACAAATTTTATCAAGAAGAGAAGACCCTAAATAGTTAGATGAGGTTTTGGATGTGGATCATTATTTTATATACAAGTGTATTGAATACTTCAAGAAGTGGATTTTGTGTAAAGGATGTTGTGTGATAGCACAATAAATTACTAGGGAGATCTTTAAAATGGTAAGAGATGGAGGCAAAAACATAACATGAATATTTGGGACCATATGATTTATAAAGTGATAAACCATGTGGTGCACCCATAAGATCATCTTAAATGGGGAATAAGGATTGAATCCTTGAGGAGTAAAAGCACACAAGGAAAGGTCACCTTGAATGGTAATGCACAGGGGAAGTTTTCTTGTGAGAAGTGTGAATCTATTTTGAGAAGAAATAGGGAGGAAACATAAATTGAAAATATTTGGAAGGAGAAATCCTCACAGAGGATTAGGAGGATGTGACAGTCATCAAAGCTTAATAATGAGAATAAGAATAGATGTATGAAGTTCATAATGGTGGTATAGATGAATATAATGTGCTATTATGTAACTAGATGATATAGTATTCATCCAAAGAAAGGATGAGGCACATATTAATGTGCTACGAGAAAAGGTGCATGAGTTATAAAACATTATAGCCAGAGGCACAAATGAAGACCAAGTAACACTTGAGGAAAAGGAAGGCACATAGAAATTTTTTGTGTATGAGAAGTGGACGAGAAGCAAAAAGATAGAAAAATTAAGCATTCTAGGAGACATAAAGTAAAAAGGAATAGGGTACTCAAATTAGTTTGTGTGAGGAATGCATCAAATGCATAGGGAATGAGTAGGGACAAATCAACCTATGGATGGATAGTTATGTTAGACACAATGTCTCTTAAAAAATTGAGGATGTGCTTGAAAGGAGAGGAAGTGGAGAGGACATAGATAAATATAGCATGGTTATTGAAAGGTATGTTTTAAGCTAGAGATAAGTCACATGGATGGATAATATTATGACAACAAGCATATAAGTTATCATAGATGGGTGTGTAAGGCAGATTACAATATAGGATGTAAAGGAAAGTGATGTGGTGAACAATAAGATGGTATAAGTGAATTTAAACATGAGATTCTCATAAGGGATAATTATAAGATAAAAGAGTTAGAGCAAGAGGGAAATTTTAATTCCCATAATAATAAAAAAAATTAGGAAGAAAAAATAGAGAAGAACGTAGCAGTAGAAGTCCATTCATAATAGTGAAAAATGAAAAGAGGAAGAAAATGAAACCACAAAGCAGATGAATAAATTTTCCTAAAGGCAAAGGATGGAAATATTTTAGAGGATGGAAGTCTACATATGACATTGGAGGATGCAAAAGAGGAATAAAATGTAGGAACATCCTAAATTAGTGGTAGGAGAGAGACACTAATGAGTCAAGTAAGGGAAGGGAGTGAAAATATAATTATGCACAACATGCTATATATGCTGAAGGATAGAGGATAATAAAGGATATATATGTCCCAAGATGAAGGGGAAAGTGAAATATTCATTGTGCATGGTGAGGGAGCGATATAATCGAGATATAATAAGGTAAGGATGATCAACTTGAAGTTGATGGGGGAAGAATAAGTGTAAGGAAACTTGAAAAATAATGATTGAAAATCATATCTGTTTGAGTATGCAGAGTAGATTGAACTAAATTGGGGAAGATTAAGGAAGATGGATAAATTAGAACATCTAACTCATAGAGTATGAAATTTCATTGGAGGCATCAAATATATTGAAGAGAAGAAGAATAAAGAGAACGAGAGTACCATGTAAAGTTTTTGGAGATGGAATAATTTTGCATCATGACTGTGAAGAGATGTATTTTAAAAGACATAAATGAGGATGGAGAAAAAGTATATCTACTTTCTATAGGTGAGAAAATTGAAGAAGATAAGAGTAGAGAAGAAGTGTGCATAGAGGAAAGGAGGTTTGAAATACACAAATGGAATGAATCAAAATGTAATAGATTCCTTTGATAGAAGTAGATAGATAAAGGTGGACAAAGATCCATGGAAGTAAAGAGGAAATGAAATATGGGAAGGAATATAAATATGAGGAGGTGGATGGAATACAACTGAGTCAAGTGTAGGTTAGGATAAGGTGAAGGTATAAAGGTAGGGGGAGGAGGATAGTTTATGTCTCAACAAGGGTGTGGAAAAAGAGAAGGAATCATAGCTAAATCTTACTTAGGAATCATATTAGGTGGAAGGGAACACTACGGCCTTACTAGTTGTACAAAATAGTGGTTCTACCATTTATACCTTATTTATAATAAAGAATTTAAATTTTAATTACCTAAAGAGTCTAATGAAGGAAAAACCCACAAGAATAATCAATATTGCACTTTCGAAGAGAGATAAGACTAGTTTTGCTAAGGTTCTACCTTGGAAGCTATAAAACAAAAAGTGTTTGGGTACTTGGAATGGAGTGAAAGAATAATAAAAACTTGAGCATGCAATGTTAGGAAACTTATGAAAGTAGATCAAGGCTTTTGTGATGTTAAACATGAAATTTAAATAAGGGATAAAATAACATAAGTTGGATGAGTTTTGGAGAAGGCATGGAGTGTGGAAGTAAATAAAGTAGCACTAAATTTACTGGAGTATGGAAAGTGGAAGCTTTCACAACTAAGCGTAAATAGTTAGACTTGTAAAGAGTATTTGAGGCATGTTAAAAAAAAGGAATGGAAAAGCATAAGGGAAGTATCTATGGAAGTTAAATTTCACCTCAAAGTTTGAAGGAATGAAATAACATACATAAGTGACATGATAAGGAGTGCATAAAATGGAGACACCATGATATTTTTGTCTATGTTTTGGATTCCATGAGATTAAACTAGGTTACAGTGTTGTGACACAAACATGTTTAGGTATCAGTTATCTCTCAAAAAAATTCAAATGCACTTCACATGAAAAAATAATGCACTAAAAAATGAATGAGAAAATAAATGGGATGCACATCAAGGAATGTTAGTGTAGGCATGTAAAATACAAATTATGTGCAAGGCTCTTAGACACATGAAGAATAGGGCATGGTTACATAATGAGATAGTTATCAATATTTGGTACGTGGTAAACCACATAATATGTCATAATAATGCAAAAAAATAATGTAAGCCTAGGAAAATTCACCTAAATTTACCCTTAGCAACATAGGTCCTAGAATAGTGGCATGCAAGGAAAACAAGTGCAAAATATATAATTTGATGAAAAAAGTTCATGTCAAGCTACATATTTGGTAGATATGATTTGGGTGGCTAAAGGACCACTTAGGAATTTATACTAGAATCATAAGACTACATATTTATTTAGAAACAATAGAGATTTTAATTATGCCATTATTTGAGGTTTTTAGATTTAACATGAGAATCCAACAGGAGAGTAAGGCTTGACTACTAAATAAGGAGATACCAAGCTATTTTTAAAGAGAGATTCATATTTTTAAGGAAAACTCTACTAAATTATAGAGAGAGAAGATATTGATATAACTTGAGAGAAGGCATTTATCTTTGAGTGCATATAAATTTGAGAGATTCCAAAGTTATATCATGATTGTGTGAGAGATATATATTTAAGTATGATGATTTCATTATAAGAGTTAGGAGCTCTATTGTACAAGTTGAGAAGGTTAGAATAGCTTGTAACTTGTGATTTAGTAAATGAAAACAATACTTTATATGAATCCACTAGACAATAAACTTGTGATAGTGTTAGGCTATGTGGCTAAGGATATCTCTTCATTGGTATCACTGAATGAAACTGCATCACATAAATTGTCAATAATTTTCTCCATAAACCCATACAATCAAAGAATATTATTGTAAGAGTACATATAACTATGATGCCAATAAACAAAAGGTAAGGGAGGGTAGTGTCATAAAGTTTTCCTCTTGTTTATCAAATGCCACACCAATGCAAAACACAAGGACATAGTTAAACTTATATGGTATATAAGTTTTTCACTATATAATATTTTTATGTCAAATCTTAGAGAAGGCTTTGTGATTTCGTTAATTTAATGAATCAATTTTTTATTTTTTCTTAATTAGGAAATAATTATTTCAAAAATATCCATATGTCTTCCATTTTAATGATGCCAAGTTGTAGAATGGTATTTATCCAACTAAAAATATTGTTGTTTCCAATGAATTAAACACTCTTTAAGGTTATAATGCTAACAGAGGCCATTTAAACCACTCTTAAGATAGATAAATTTGTGTGACCCTTTAGAATTGAAATTTTATAGACCCTCATCAAAAATATAATTTAGAAAGAAATCTTCTTCATAAAATTAAATTTAATTGGCTATTTAAAACAAAGAAACATCATACATGAGAATTTGTTGCCACTAAAATCCATCTTTTCTAGTTGTTTGAGCCTCCGTATCTCTATAAAAATTCTCCTTGTGAAATCATTTTCATTAAAAAAATATACTTGAAGCATTGTTAAGTTTCCTACTCTCAAATACAATAAACATGTAAGTATATAATTTGAACTAATAATTTGTAATAGTTTTCAAAACATAAAAAATTCCTTTCACAATGAGATTTTAGTTGAGATAGTTGTATTGAAGTTCAATCAAATCCAGTTCAAGAAGATTGAGCAATATAGTGGGAATAAATTGTTTAGATAGTTGTAAATGAAAGTATCAATGTCAGAATTGAGGGCCTTTATAATAGTTGTGTGTGTGGACTACATAAGCATCAACAAGTTTTGATAGGTGGTACTTTAGACTGTAATTGTAATCAAAAGTTTTGACAAGAATTTTGAATAGCGGATATGGTCAATAATTTTGGTAGCAGAAAATTTGACTATGGATGCATTTGAGAGTTTTGGTATAATAATTTTGGGTTACCAATGGAACTCAAAACTCCAATGTTGGGGTTATGGATTGTTGATACAGATGATACTTTTGGCATTGGGAAAGTGAACTATCATTGTACATAAAAGTTCTAAAAAGTGCCAAGAATCCCTAAAACTCTATCACATCAAGATTGGAGGCATCAAGAATAGGAGAAACTCATGTAGTAGTGAGATATGGGGAATGTAGGAATAGTTAGGAGCTATAGCAGGGGCAAATAGTGTCAAAATTTATACTAAGTTTGAAAAATATAGATCTTCTATAGCTCTCCAAAATCCACCAAATACCCACTAAAGATCTCCAAAACCAAGAAAAAATCAGAAATAATTTTCCATTGAAGACCCTTGATAGTACGGATTTGCATGAAATAAAAGAAAAGGGCTTTAAACCCTCTAAAAATTGTGAAATTTAACTATCATGAAACCAAGTCATTTTTATATTTGATCCTAGGGTTTTGACACCTTCTAAATATGATTGTGCTAGCCAGTTTACATGAAAAACTACTAAATAAAATATGACCATCAAGAGAAACATTTCTCTTATTCTTTTTTATATCTAGATTGATAAAGGACCCTAGAAGAAGAGCAAAATCTGGGAAAGGGTGAATCTTCAATATGCTAGGTCAATAAATGGTAAATCAATGACATGCAAGCTGAAAATCAAGTTTTCACAATAAGAATAATGGCATTCATCTACTAGAAAAAAATATGATACCATGCTGGAATGGGCCACAATTGAGAATCAGATTTGGATAGGATTGAATGCGTGAATAATTTTTTAATTTTAGAATCAAAATCAAACATGAGATAGAATAATATTTGTAATGACAATCACAAATGAATTATTATTACCAATAGAAGCATTATCCATAAAATCATTAGGAAATGTATAAATATCGGTGAAAAACATGTCCTCACATCCTCATAAATGTGGAATTATATTTTAAAATAATATTAAAGACACCTAAATAAGATAACTAAACATGTGTAGGGAAAAACCCTTAAATTGAAGAAAACACATATAACCTAGATTTATAGATCTCAAGGATGATCGACAGGATAAATTTTAGAGTACACAATATAGAAAAGGATAACAAAAGAGGGAAAGAGGACCATTGGGATGAATAATCTCATGATGGGATAACCTTTTAGGAAGAAGAAGAAAAAAGTGTCGGTGTGCATATAGATCTATCTTGAAGTTGAAGCACCAATGTTCTTCAGAAGAGAAGATCTTATAGTGGGTTTTGGATGTGGAGCATTAGTTTACATACAAGAGTATTGAATAATTCAAGAAGTGAATTTTGTGGAAAGGATGTTATGTGATAACAAAAAAAATTATTAGGGAGATCTTTAATATAGTAAAAGATGGAGGCAAAAACATAATATGAATATTTGGGACAATATGATTTATAAAGTGATAAACCATGTGGTGCACCCATAAGATCATCCTACATGTGGAATAAGGATTGAATCCTTTAGGAGTAAAGGCACATAAGGGAAGGTCTCCTTGAATGGTAATGCATAGGAGAAGTTTTTTTGTGAGAAGTGTGAATCTATTTCAAGAAGCAATAGGGAGGAAAAATAATGTGAAAATATTTGGAAGGAGAAATACTCACAGAGGATTAGGAGGATACGATAGTCATCAAATATTAATAATGAGAAGAAGAATAGATGTACGAAGTTCATAACGGTGTTACAGATGAATTTAAATGTGTTATTATGTAACTAGATGATATAGTATGCATCCAAAGCAAGGATGAAGCACATAATAATGTTCTAAGAGAAAAGGTGCATGAGTTATAAAACATTATAGCCATAGGCACAAATGAATACCAAGTAACACTTGAGGAAAAGGAAGGCATAGAATTTTTTTTTGTGTATGAGAAGTGGGAGAGAAGTAGAAGGATGGAAAAATTAAGCATTCTAGGAGACATAAAGTAAAAATGAATAGGGTGCTCAAATAAGTTTGAGTGAGGCATGTGTCAAATGCATAAGGAATGAGTAGGGACAAATCAGCCTATGGATGAATAGTTATGTTAGACACAATGCCTCTCACCAAATCGATGATGTGATTGAAAGGAGAGGAAATGGAGAGGACATAAATAAATCTAGCATGGTTATTTAAAGGTATATTTTAAGCTAGAGATAAATCACATGTATGGAGAATATTATGACAATGAACATAAAAGTTGTCACGGATGGGTGTGTAAGGCGAATTATATGTGAAGGAAAGTAATGTGGTGCACTATAAGATGCTATAAGTGAATTGAAAGGTGGGATTATCATAAGGTATAATAATAAGATAAAAGAGGAAGAGAAGGAGGGAAATTTTAATTACCATAATAATAATAAAAAAATTAAGGAAGCAAAAACAGAGAAGAACGTAGCAGTAGAAGTCCATTTTTAACAATGCAAAATGAAAAGAGGAAGAAAATGAAACCACAAAGGAGATGAATAATTTGTCCTAAAGGAAAAGGATATAATTTTTTTAAAGGATTGAAGTCTATAAATTACATTGAAGGATGAAAAAGAGGAAGAACACGTAAGAACATCATAAATTAGTGCAAGGTGAGAGACACTAATGAGTCAAGTAAGCAAAGGGAGTGATAATATATGTATGCACAACATGTTGGATATGGTGAAGGATAGAGGATAATAGAGGATAAATATCTCCCAAGATGAAGGAGAATGTGAAATATTCATTGTGCATGGTGAGGGAGCGATACTATTGATACATAAATAGGTAGGGATGATCAACTCGAAGTTGATTGGGGAAGAATAAGCGTAAGGAAAATTGAAAAACAATAACTAACAATCATATATGTTTCAGTATACAGAGTAGATTGAACTAAATCGGGGAAGATTAAGGAAGGTGGATAAATTGGAATATCTAACTCATAGCGTATTAAATTTCATTGGAGGCATAAAATATAGTGAAGGGAAGAAGAATGAAGAGAATGAGAGTAACATGTAAAGTTTTTGGAGATGAAATAATTTTGCATCATGACTGTGAAGATATGTCGTGTAAAAGACATAAACAATGATGGAATAAAAGTATATATACATTCTATAGGTGAGAAAATTGAAGAAGATAAGAGTAGAGAATAAGTGTGAATAGAATAAAGGAGATTTAAAGTACACAAATGAAATGAATCAAAATGT
Source organism: Torreya grandis (assembly GCA_037957365.1). NCBI lineage: Eukaryota > Viridiplantae > Streptophyta > Pinopsida > Cupressales > Taxaceae > Torreya > Torreya grandis. The sequence continues at coordinate 2,234,418 of JARHVA010001171.1, forward strand.
AATAGATACCTTTGATAGAAGTATATAGATAAAGGCGGGCATATATCCATGTGAGTAAAGAGGAAATGAAATATGGGAAAAATATAAATAGGAGGAGGTGGATGGAATACAAGTGAGCCATGTGTAGGTTAGGATAAGGTGAAGGTATCTAGGTAGGGGAAGGAGGATAGTTTATGTCTCAATAAGGGTGTGAAAAAAGAGAAGGAAACACAGCTAAATCTTACTTTGGAATCATATTAGGTCGAAGGCAACACTATGACGTTACTAGTTGGACAAAATAGTGTTTCTACCATTCATAACTTTTTTATAATAAAGACTTTAGATTTTAATTACCTAAAGAGTCTAATGAAGGAAAAAACCCATGAGAATAATCAATCTTGCACATTCGAAGAGAGATAAGACTAGTTTTTCTAAGGTTCTAGCTTGGAAGCCATAAAATAAAAGGTGCTTGAGCACTTGGAATGGAGTGAAAGAATAAGCAAAACTTGAGCATGCAATTTTAGGAAGCTTATGAAATTAGATCAAGGCTATTGTGATGTTGCATAAGAACTCAAAACAAGGGATAAGATAACATAATTTTGATGAGTTTTGGAGAAGGCATAGAATGTGGAAGTAAATAAAGAAGAACTAAATTTTACTGGAGTATGGAAAGTGGAAGATTTCACAACTAAGTGTAAATATTAATATTTGTAAAGAGTAGTTGAGGTATGTGAAAAAAAAAGGAATGGAAAAGCATAAGGGAAGTATCTATGGAAGTTAAATTTCACCTCAAAGTTTGAAGGAATGAAATAACATAGATAGTGACATGATAAGGAGTGCATAAATTGGAGACACCATGATATTTTTGTATATGTTTTGGACTCCATGAGATTAAACAAGGTTATAGTGTTTGTGACACGAACATGTTCAGGTAGTAGTTATCTCTCAACAGAATTCAAATGCACTTCACATGAAAAAACAATGCTCTATACAATGAATGGGAAAATAAATGGGATGCACATGAAGGGATGTTAGCGTAGGCATGTCCAATACAAATTATGTGCAAGGATCTTAGACACATGAAGAATAAGGCATGGTTACACAATGAGTTCATTATTAGGATATTTGGTACATGGTAAACCACATAATATGTCAAAATAGTGTTAAAAAATCATGTAAGCCTATAAAAATTCACCAAAACTTACCCATACCCACACAGGTCCTATACTAGTGGCATACAAGGCAAACAAGTGGAAAATATATAATTTGATGAGAAAAGTTCATATCGATCTACCTGTTTGGTAAATATGATTTGGGTGGCTAAAGGACCACATAGGAATTTATACTAGAATCATAGGACTACATATTTATTTGGCACAATAGATATTTCAATTATGCCATTATTTGATGTTAGATTTAACATGAGAATCCAATGGGAGAGTAAGGTTTGACTACTATATAAGGAGATACCAAGCTATTTTTAAGGAGAGCTTCACATTTTTAAGGAAAACTCTACTAAATTATAGAGAGAGAAGATATTGATATAGCTTGAGAGAAGGCCTTTATATTTGAGTGCATATAAATCTAAGAGACTCAAAAGTTATATCATGAGTGTGTGAGAGATAGATATTTAAGTATGAGGATTTCACCATTAGAGTCGGGAGCTCTATTGTAAAAGTTGAGAAGGTTAGAATAGCTTATAACTTGTGATTTAGTAAATGAAAACAACACTTTATATGAATCTACTATACAATAAATTTGTGATGGTGTTAGGTTATGTGGCTAAAGAAATCTCTTCATTGGCACTGCTGGATGAAACTACATCACATAAGTTGTCAATTATTTTCTCCATAAACCCATACAATCAAAGAATCTTATTGCAAGAGTACATATAACTATGATGCCAATAAATAGAAAAATTACTTAGAAAGATGCTATAGACATTGAGCATGTTATTTTGGCCAAATGCTAAAGTTTTAAAATAAAATCATATCTAATTTCAAAAGAAATAATCAATCAATTGGAAAAAAAATAGGTAAGTGAGGGCAGTGTCATAAATTTTTCCTCTTGCTTATCAAATGCCACACCAATTCAAAACACAAGGACATAGTTAAACTTATATGGTACATAAGTTTTTCACTATGTAATATTTTTAAGTCAAATCTTAGAGAAGGTTTTGTGAGCTTGTTAATTTAATGAATCAATTTTTTATTTCTTTTTTCTTTCTTTTTTTTTTTTTAAATTAGGAAATAAATCTTGTAAAAATATCCATATGTCTTCCATTTTAATGATGGCAAATTGTTGAATGGTATCGATCCAACTAAAACTATTTTTGTTTCCAATGAATTAAACACTCTTGAAGGTTTTAATGCTAATAGATGCCATTTCAACCACTCCTAACATAGATAAATTTGTATGATCCTTTATAATTCACTTTTTATACACCCTCATTAAAAAAATCGAAGAAATAAATCCTCTTCGTAAAATTAAATTTAATTGGCTATTTGAAACAAAGAAACACCACACATGAGAATTTGTTGCCACTGAAATCCATCTTTTCTAGTTGTTTAAACTTCCCTACCTCTAGAAAAATGCTCCCTGTGAACTCAATTTCATTAAAAAAATATACTTGAGCATTGTTAAGTTGCCTACTCTCCAATACAACAAACATGTAAGTATATAATTTGAACTAATGATTTGTAATAGTTTTAAAAACATACAAAATTCATTTCACAATGAGATTTTAGTTGAGATAGTTGTATCGAAGTTCAATCAAGTCTAGTTCAAACAGATTGAGCAATATAGTGGGATTAAATTGTTTAAATAGTTTTTTTTGGTATTCAAATCCCTTTTAAAGATTTTTAAAAGTACAAGTTTGTAGAATACCTTCAACTGTTGATGTTATGCCATTCTTGGTCTTTGTTTATCCACTCACAATATTGCTTTTCAACTTTCTTTGCCTTGACTTTCTTCAAGGTAGAAAAAAAATATTATATTACTATTTATACGTCTAACTCTAAATCTCAATTGAATTAATGAGAAATGGTGTAATAGACACATGTGTTGTTTTTTAAACTATAAGTAACATAGACATGGGCAACTAGATCTTACTAGTGGTCCTCTAAAGTTGTTGTAACCTTGAACATCACCAACACAATTTAATCAATGACCACAATTAGTTATATGATCTTGCTAAATGTATAGAAAAATATAATTAATCTATACTAAGTTATCAATAAATTTCAATCCATAAAATATAACAGCTTTTTGGATGATAAATTATAGAACAAAACTAGTTATAAATATTTTATTATTATTATTTTTAATTTTATATTTTAATATTACTTTTTTATATAAGAAAAATTATATTATAAAAAATTATATATTTTTAATATCAATTTAATCCCAGTTATTAATACAAGTTTCTTTTCAGATTTTAATTTTTTTTTTATCTTTTTGAAAATATTTTAGAGTTTTTAATATCTTATAAATTATTGGCCTTAGTTCTTATTAATGTAAGATTAATTCAATCACAATCTGATCATACATTTATATTGAAAAAACTTTTAAAATATGCAATGTTTTATAAATCATTTTTGTCTCTAATTTTTTATCAATATAAGATTTATATAATTATAAATCAATTATATATTTAAATTAGATAATTCAAATTTTTATTAGTATTTATATATATATATATATATATATATATATATATATATATATATTAAATTTTTATATATTTAAATTATTTAAAAATGATCTTTAATAATACAAATTATCTTAATGATTTTTAAAAAATAATTTGAATAATAATAAACAAAAAAGAAAAAAAAGGAAACAAAACCAACATAACATACAAACAACGGAAAAATATTTTAATAAAAGCAATAATGTTAAATGCAATTCACCAATTTAATTTTCATACGTCCTAAAATTTGATCTTTACCTTCAAAGTGATATCTTAATTAGAAATGATATTTTCATTTATTTAAAATGTAATCTCAGTTTTAGAGTGATACCTTAATTAGAAACATTGTTTTCATTTTATTATTTTTATGTTATCTTATTATAGGATGGAAATGTACATCTATGTTATACATTTTCCTTATATGATTTTTTTTTTGAAATTTTTTCTTCAATTATTTCCTTCCATATGCATGTCAATGTAACCTGAATTTTTTGTGTGCTTGGTCTTAGTAATATTCATTTTCAAATTATATATCTTATTTCACATCATATTATTATTTCAATTTATTGATGCACTTTTTCAAATTGAAGAATTTTAGTTTATTCATTTTTACTGGTGTCATGTTACACTTTTGGTGGAAACTATATGTTTAAAATGTTCATACAATATTAATTGAAAATAAATTCAAAAAGTTATTAAAAAAAACATAAATGTCATTTTAAAAAAAACTATCAAACACAAAAACATCGATGAATATTAAAAAGTAAAAATTTAGAAGGGAAAAAAATAGTTTTAGTTAAGATTTGATACCTATAAAAAAAATTAACTTCAACTTATATTTATCAAATAGATTTTATAATTTAAATAAAATAATATAATAATATTATAAAATGTTACAATTATTTCATTAAATTGAAATATTATAATATAAACAAAGGAATAAGGAGTACAAAAACAACTCCACTAAACCTAAAAACTAAAAAGAATATACAAACAAAAAATATATATGAAAATAAATGATGTCTTCAGATATTTCATTAATCTCATAATATCTAAAATCTTGTATAAGAGGTCTCCTCCTACTCAATCTTGAAGAAACAAAGTGATTAAAAAAATAATCATTTGATAAAAAAAAATGTTATATAAAAAAAGCTTATGACCAAATGTTAACAAAGACCAAACATATTTTTAAAAAATAAGGAAAAACATTTTATCGTTGTAAACCATGAAATTATGGAGAGGAATACAAATTATAAAAAGGAAAAAATAAATCACTTGTATTTTTTTCACATTTTCAAGCAAATATGATGATCATCTATATTGTAAAATTTATTTTTTCTATCAGTTTTAATATGAAAATTATCCTTTTTTCAGTATTGTGTAAGTTATTTAAAAAAAATATTAATTTTGATTATGAATATCATCACTTTTCAAATAAATATTCTAAAAGTATAATATTAATCTTTTATGGACTACGAATATATATATATATATATATATATATATATATATATATATATATATATATATATATATATATTTATATTTTTTCTTATATAAATTTAATTCATTTGATTTTCTATTTAAATGTATATTTTAATATTTACAATTGTACCAAAATTTGTAATGATTATGCCAATAAGAAAATAGTGTGAAAGGGTAAGCAATGGTATAAGGAAATTATTTTTAAAAAAATAATTAATTTAAAAAAGATCGTAAAATATTTTTTAACATTTTTAAATAATTTAAATATAATGGTGATGGGGTTTTGTGTATATATTTTGATTTATATTTTAAAAATTGTAATAAAAATATGTAATATAACCTTATTGAAGTATTTAACGAACATTTTTTAATTTATTTTTATTTTATTTTTTTAGTAGTAGTTTGTTATTGATTTCTTCCCTTTATCGCTTTACTTGTATTATTCATAGAACGCTAAGAAACAAAACCCATTAAAAATGTAGTGAAGTCCAACATTAGACCATCCATCTGACACTTGGACATATTGGATTGGATGTGACATGATACAAAAGCTAGAAAGCACGCTACCTAATCATCACTCTACATTAATTTGTTTCATTAGATGGTATTGTATCATGAAAATGTCTTCAAGATATTCTAACACAAAGCATATATCAGCACCCAAGATATCATATTATGGAAATGCCTTTAAAATATTCCAAAGCAACACCAAAGTAATTTAAGGAACATAATTTTTTTCAAACTTATAAATTTCATAATCTTTTCATGAAATGAATAGTGGACCATTAAGTTTTTTATGTGAAACCAAAAACTACAGCGAGTAGGTAGGTATGTGTTAAATTGTATGTGTAAGAGAGATAATAATGTGTAACTCATTTAAATTTATAGAGGTTAAATTTTACAAGGTGTGATAATATTACCAATGCATATAGTTTAAATCACACTCATAATAAAAATGGCATATGAAAAGGAGCTATCAACATAAAGTTATGGAAGTTCGATGATTTCTTGCTTGCAAAATTTTAGAACAACCTTGTAGTCATTGGAATTTTCAACATTCCTTTTACTCATAGTTGAGGACTACACAAGCAATTAGAAGTCCCAATGTCAAGATTGAGGGCCTTTTTTATAGTCAAGGATGTGGACTACATAGGCATTAACAAGTTCCAACAACCTGTGAAACTTTGGAATATGGTTGTAGTCTAATATGTAGAACTTTGGATAGTGGATGTAGTGGATAATTCTAGTAGTGGAACATTTAACTATGGATGTAGTTGAGAGTTTTGGTGTCAAACTTTTGGTTTTCCAATGCATCTCAGAATTCCTATGATAGATTTATGGATTATTGATGCAAACAATACTTCCATCATTGGGAAAGTGAACTGTTGTTGCACATAGAAGTTATGATAGATACCGAGTAGCCCTAAAACCCTAGCACATCAGGATTAGAGGCATAAGGAGTAGGAGGACCTCATGTAGTAGTCAGAGATGGGAACTATAGGAACAATCAAGAGTTCTAGTAGGTGCAAATAGGGCCAAAATTTATACCAAGTCTGTTTCTAATGGCTCTCCAAAATCCACCAAAGACCCATTAATGATCTACAAAAACCCATAAAAATGCATAAACTATTTTCCATTGAAGATCCCTGGTAGTATGAATTTGCATAGAATCAAAGAAAATGGCATCAAACCCTCTAAAAATGGTGAAATTTGACTGTCATATAACTAAATCATGTCTCTAGCTAATCCTAAGGTTTTGACACCTTCTGAATTTGATGGCATGATCTGTTTTACATGAAAATGAACTAGATAAAATATGACAAGAAAGAGACACCTTTCTCTTTTTCTTTTCTAAATCTAGATCTATAGAAGATCCTAGAAGAAGAACAAAATCTAGGAACAGGGGAATCTTCAATATGTTAGGTCAACAAATGGAAAATCAGTGATGTGTAAGATGAAACTCAAGATTTCACAACATGAACAATGGCATTCATCTACTAGAAAATCTCTAATACCATGTCAAAGTGGGCCACAATCAAGGATCGGGTCATGTAGAATTGAATGAATGAAAAATTACTTATTATAGAATTGAAATAAAACATGATCTAGAAGATTTAAAATAACAATCACAAATGAATTATTATTACCAATAGAAGTATTAGCCACAAATGCATTAAGAAATGCATATATATATATAGGGGAAATATATACATGTGCTCACATCCTCATGAATGTTGGATTAAATTTCGTAATAACCAATAAGATACCTAAGTAAGATAAATAAACATGTGTAGGAAAAAACCATTAAATAGAATACAAAACTACACTAACAACTATGACCTATATTCCCAAATCTCAAGGATGATCAACCGGATAACATATAGAGTACACACACTAGAAAAAAAAAGACAACAAAAGAGGAAAGGAGGACCATTGGGATGAAAAATCCTATGGTGGGATAACCTTGTAGGGAGAAGAAACAAAAAATAGTGTTGGTGTGCATGTAGATTTAACTTGAAGCTGAAGAACCAATGATCTCAAGAAGAGAAGACCCTAAATAGTTGTAGTGGGTTTTGGAGGCGGAGCATTGTTTAACATACAAGGGTATTGAAGACTCCAAGAAGTGGATTTCATATAAAGGATGTTGTGTGATATCACAACATATTATTAGGGAGATCTTTAACACAATAAGAGATGGAAGGGAAAACATAATGTGAAGAGTCAGGAACATATGATTTGTAATGTTATAATTCATGTGGTATACCTGTAGGATCATCCTACATGGGGAATAAGGATTGAATCCTTAAGGAGTAAAAGCACATATAGGGTAAGGTTGAATTCAATGGCAATGCATAAGAGAATTTTTATTGTAAGAAATGCAAATCTATTTTTAGGAGTAGGGAGGAAATAAATTGTGCAAATCTCTAGAATGGGAAATCCTCATAGAGGATTTGGAGGATGCAATAGTCATCTAACTTGAAGAAGGAGAGGAAGAATAGTTGGATGAAGGAGAGAAGGTGTTATAGATGGAGATAATGTGCATATTATGTAAGCAGATGACATAGTATGCATCCAAAATAAGGATGAAGAACATAATAATGTGCCTAGAGAAAAGGTACATGAGTTAGAAAACATTATAGCCATAGGGACAAATGAGGACCAAGTAACACCTAAGGAAAAGGAAGGAACATCTAAATTTTTGTGTATGATAAGTGGGAGACAAGTAGAAATATGGAAACATTATGCATTCTAGGAGGCACAAAGTAATAAGGAAGAGGATGCTCAATTGGTTTGTGCAAGGTTTGTGTCAAATTTGTAGGCGATGAGTAGGGACAAGTCAACCTATAAATGAATATTTGTCTTAGACACAATATATCTCAACAAATTGAGGATGTGCTTGAAAGTAGAGGAAATAGGGAGGACATAAATAAATTTGGCTTGGTTATGGAAAGGTAGGTTTTACATTGGAGAGAAAACACATGCATGGAGAAGGTTACAATAATGCATGCAAAATTCACGTTGCAAATGGATGTGTAAGGGAGATTACAATGGAGTGTATGAAGGAAAGTGAGGTGAAAGAAAGAAAAGGAAACATAGAAAAATTTTACTTAGGAATCATACTAAGTGGAAGGGAATACTATGGCCTTACCAGTTACTCAAAAAAAGTGGTTATACCATTCATACCTTATTTATAATAAAGACATTATATTTTAATTACCGAAAGAGCCTATTGGAGGAAAAACCTAAGAGAATAATCAATCTTGAATCTTTGAGGAGAGATAATACTAGTTTTGCTAAGGTTATACCTTGGAAGCCACAATAGAAAAAGTTTTTTGGTACTTCAAATGGTGTGAAAGAGTAAGTAGAAGTTGGGCATGCTAAGTTAGGAAACATTTGAAAGTGGAGCAAAGCTATTGTGTTATTGCACAAGACCTCAAACACAAGGGATAAAAGCACATAGATTTGATGAGTTTTGGATAAGGCATGGGGTGTGGAAGTAAAGATGAAAGCACTAAATTTCTTGGAGTATGGAAAATGGAAGCTTGCACAACTAAGTGTAAATCCTTAGACTTGTAAAGATTAGTTGAGGCATGCGAAAAAAAAAAGGAATGGAGTAGTGGAAGTGAAGTATTTGTGTAAGTTAAGTTTCACAACAAAGTTTGAAGGAATGAAATCACGTGGATAAGTGACATGCTTAGGAGTGCAGAAAATGGAGACACCATGACATTTTTATCTATATTCTGGATTCCACAGGATTAAACAAGGTTACCTGTACATGGTCGCACAAGTTGTCATGACACAAACATGTTGAGGTAACAGTTATCTTTCAAATAAAAGTCAAACACACTACACATGCAAATAGGAATAAGAAAATAAATGGGATGCATGAAGTAATGTTAGTGTAGACGTGTGTAATAAAAATTGTATACAAGGATCTTAGACACATGAGGAATGAGGCATGGTTTCACCTCGATTTAGTTAGCAGGATGTTTGGTACAGGTTAAACCACATAATATGTCATAATCATGTAGAAAAATCGTGTAAACCTACTTAGAGTAACCTAAACTTACCCGTCCACATGGTAACTAGACTGGTTGTGTGCAAGGCAAATAAGTGCAAAAGATATAAGTTGATGAAGAAAGTTCATGCCGATCTACGTGTTTGAAAGATATGATTTGGTCGAATCAAGGACCACATAGGAATTTATGTTGTAAGCATAAGACTACATATTTATTCAGCAACAATAGAGATTTGAATTATGCCAGTATTTGAGGCTTCTAGATTTTAACCGAGAATCCAACGGGTGACTAAGGCTTGACTGTTGTATAAGGAGATACCAAGCTAGTTTTAAAGAGAGTTTCACATTTTTAGGAAAAACTCTATTAGACCGTGGAGAGAGAAGGGATTGGATCAAGTTCGAGAGAAGGTATTTATCCTTGAGTGCAGATAAATTTGAGAGACTTTATATTTGTATCATTAGAGAGAGATAGATCCAAGTAAATATGACCATTCATCATAAGAGTCCAGAATTCTATTGTACAAGTTGAGAAGGTTAGAATATCTTGTAACCCATGATTTAGTAAATGAAAACAATGCTTTATATAAATCTACCATGCAATAATGTTGTAAGAGTATTACACTATCCGGCTAAGATATCCCTTCACTGGTACCGCAAACTATAACTGCATCACATAAGTTATCAATAATATTCTCTAGAAACGCCATACAATCAAAGAATCTAATTACGCGATTACATATAACTATGATGCCAATATATAAAAAACTACTTGGGAAGAAGCCAAAGACATTGAGCATTTGGGAAGAAGCCAAAGACATTGAGCACTTTTTTTTGGGCCAACGCTAATGTTTTTAAATAAAATTTTATATACTTTAAAAAGAATAATCAATGAATTGGGGAAAAAAACAAGAAAAAAGAAAGAGTCATAAATATTTCCTCCCGATTATCAAATTCCACACCAATTCAAAACACAAGGATATAGTTAAACATCTATGGTACAAAAGTTTTTCACTATATAATATTTTCAAATCAAATCTTAAAGAAAGTTTTGTGAGTTTGTTAATTTAATGAATCAATGTTATGAATATATTTTTTAATTAGAAAAGAAATCTTATAAAGATATTTATATATTTTTTTGTTTTAATGATGTCAAATTGTATATTAGTATTGATCCAACTAAAAATATTGTTGTATCTAATGAATTAAACACTTTTTAAGATTCTAATGCTAATGCTAATAAAGGCCATTTCAACCCCTCCCAAAACAAAGAAATTTGTATGATCCTTTCAAATTCACACTTTATGCACCCTCATCAAAAATAATTTTAGAAAGAAATCATTTCCTTAAAATTAAATTCAATTGGCCTACAATGACACAAAAATAGTTAATAATGTTCACCTAAAACAAAGAAACACCATACCACTGAAATCCTTTTTTCAGACTTGAACTTCCTTATCTCTATAGAAATACTCCCTATGAACTCATTTTTGTTTTTAAAAAACACTTGCAATGTTGTTAAGTTGCGTACTCTCCAAGCCAACAAACTTGTGTATAAAAGAGAAAAAAAAAAGAAAAAAAGGAAAAAAAGAAAAAAGAAAATTTGTATAGAATTTCAACTAATTAGTTGTAATAGTTTGAAAATCACTGAAAATGCCTTTCACAATGAGATCTTAATTGAGATAATTTTAAATTGCGTACTCTCCAAGCCAACAAACTTGTGTATAAAAGAGAAAAAGAAAAAGAAAAAAAGAAAAAAGAAAACTTGTATATAATTTCAACTAATTAGTTGTAATAGTTTGAAAATCACTGAAAATGCCTTTCACGATGAGATCTTAGTTGAGTAAATTATTTTGAAGTTCAATCAAATCAAGTCTATGAAGATTTAACAATCTAGTGGGATTAAATTGTTTAAATAGTTTTTCTCTATTCAAAGCCTTTTTAAAGACTTGTAAAAGTTTAGGTTCGTGGAATACTTTCAAATGTTGATGTTACACTATCCATGGCCTTAGTTCAACCATTTGTAATCTTGCACATCACCAGCACAATTAAATCAATAACCACGATTGATTATATGGTCTTACGAAATGTATAGAAAATTATAATTAATCGATACTAAACTATCAACAAATCCATAATATACAGCACCTTTTTGGATGATAAATTATAAAACAAAATTAATTATAAATATCTTATTATCATTTTTTTCTTAGTTTTATATTTTAGTATTAATTTTGTGTATAAAAATAAATTTAATTTATAAAAAAATTATATATTTTTAATATCAAATATTATTTTATGAAATTACAAGAAGTAAAAAATCTTCTTTTAATTATTAAATTAGTTTTTTTTTAAATCAAATATAAATTTAAAGGTATTAATTTATATTTCATGTAAAGAAAAAATAAAAATTGTTTGTATTCTTAAAAGAAAATATTGAATCCTACTTATTTATAAAAAATATGTTACAATTGACAACATAGACCACCCGTTGATACCTATGCTATATGTTATCAAGCTCCAACCTACATGATCATGTAGAGAGACCTTGACTATTCTCTCAATAATGCACTCTTGTAAATCGAAAAAATACATTTATTTTGTGATTTTGTCCAACTTACACTACCTTGTTCTATATAATTGCTAATAACTTTTAGAAAATAGTGAAACATGCCAAATTTAACTCTTTAAAAATCTGACATGGAGGTGTACATTATCCTTGACATCAAGGTTTTTCTAGTATGTGACATGTTGACAAGGTGTCGGCGAGGTGACAACTAGGTGCCACAAGCATTCTTTGTCACAACCTTAATAATTGTGTAAAACATTACTGTTGTTCTAAAATGTGAAATACAACACCATCATACCATTGTTGATTTAGTGATTTGGTTACTCCCTATGTTAGATATCTTGCAAATTTATTTTTTAAGCTTAACTATATTAAATAATAATAAATAAATTAATATTATAATTAAAAATTATACATTAATATTATATTATATTATATTATTAACATAATGTATAACATATAAGATGTAACTTTTTCTTTTCATAAAACATGGTTTTGTAAAGTGAAAGAGTGTAAATCGATAGTCATACCTCACTACAAACTCAAGATCATTGACCCCACCTCTCCTTTTGTGCACAAACTAATAAGAAACAACAACAACAACAACAATATATGTCTAGTGGAGGTGACAGTAGAGATTACGATTGTGTGTTCCTTCATATGACATAGCAATGAGTTGTAGAAGGAGGAGTTGTTCCTTCAGTAGAGATTACGATTGTGTGTTCCTTCATTGATAGTAGAGATTACAAGGATTTTAAGCAATGATGAAGAGGTGAAGAAGGTCAAGTCAATAAATAAGATGCAAGTGGTGAAATATTTCAAGATGAGTTGGGTGGTGAGGGTGAGGGGAAATTATATGGTATTTAATCTGATATCATATAATAGAGGACTCATATCGTACACCAAACCCAGATTTAGAATAATTATTGGATTTATATGAGTAGTATGGATTGCAAAGGGGTATGTAGCTTACAAGGTGGAAACATCTTGTATTGGTTGTTTTCTATTATCAAGGGTGGATGAGGTTATCATGAGTGATGATTTAACTATGACAAGGCTCCACATTCGATGAATGATTTGAATCTAAATTACAATATTGTTTATGTGTGGATAAGACATTGAGGTTAAAACGTCTATCTTGTAGTTTATGTTCATCCCTTCTATGAATATATTAATATGAAGAACAATTACATCATATTTAAAGACATACAAAAACACCAAAAAAGAACCCCTAGAAGAATGGGGATGGCCATACATAACATTCAAGTGGTGAAATATTTCAATGTACATTGGCAATGATGGTGAGTGGCAATGACAAGATATTTCAAATGATATCACATGCTAGGGGACCATATTATACACCAAACCCTAATTTAGGGTAGTGGTCAGATATACATGACCTGCAACATACATTACAAAAGTGTATACATCTTGTAGGGTGGTAACATCTTTAATTGGAGATTTATTAATATCAAAGGTGAATGAAAATGTCATGATAATTGATTTGATTATAATACAGCTCCACATCCAATGTGAGGCTCAAATATGCAATGTAATGTCACTAATGTGTGGATAATACATCAAGATCCTAAATTTTTCCTAGTGCTTTATTTCATCTATGTTATCAATAAATTAACACCTAAAATAATTACAAAATCCCACTTTACCAAAAAAAAAATTTACATCCCTTCGATATAACTTACACCTTTGAGAAACGTCTTAATTAATAAAGACTAAATGACTAATAACTAACGTAAAGATCGAAAAGACAATAATGCTAAAAAAATAATAATAATAATAATAATAATAATGGATATTCATGCTACTTAAGGTACGACATCACAATCATCGAAACTCATTAATTGTTAGCCCATCCCTAAATATTAAAATGCAAGCACCGTTCGATGAACAACATACACAAACAAATACAGTTATATGACAGCATGTCAAATATATTCCAATAAATGTTGTCAGTTTTATTATATGTGGAGAAGGAATATACTAAATCTGAATACGAATTCAAACATGAAGCTTGCGAATGAAATGCCGCCAAGATAATATAATATGAAAAGTTTCTTCCTGCATAAAAAGAGAAATGAAGGGTTTTCTACGAAAACAAAACAGAGGGTTTCAAATTTTGAAAATTGACAAAGATATTCATATTAATAAATTTAAATTATATTATTAAATAAATATTAATAATTATATAAAACATAATTTAATTAATATAAACTAAACTTTCTGGAACCATCTTTTTAAAGTTATTATTCATATAAATGAAAAAACAATGGTGTTACTGTAATGAAAACGAAAACTAAAATAAAAATCATTAATGTAATGAAAATGTCATTAGCGTATTAACATTTACAAAGCCACCTGAAATAAATTAAACAGGGTTGAAATTAGAGAAAAATAAATAAAAAGTTAACTATTAAACGATCATATAAGGGAAAGGTCATCTCAAATTACTTTTCCAGTCCAAATCAAACGCGGTGTACAAATACAACAGGGACCCGTATCTTTAGCTGTGACAACATATTTCCGATGCACATATATTCAATGCCACACTGTTAAGGGCGTTACAGCTCATGCAAACCTGGAAAATGAATAAACCATACGATTAAGAAAATGACTGTTCCATTTATGTTTTAAATCCTTAACAAACAAAGATCCCATATTTCGTAGCTCTTATAACTGAGATCATTTCATTTCTACACTTTTGTAATAATGACAATAAAACCACAATCTATCGTCAAATTAAGGTAGATTATAACATACTATTATGTTTAAAATACTAGGTATATATATTTTTATACATAGTTTTAATTTAATGATTTTTTTTTAAAAAAAATATATATATAAATTTAAATTAGATATTAATTTTTATGTGAGTTTTAGTAGTATATATCTTAGTTATTAATACAAATTTCTTTTCAGATTTTTTTTAAAAATTTAAATTTGAAAATATTTTAGAGTTTATAATGTTTTATTATTAATCTCACAATTCTTATTAATATAAAACTAATTCAATCATTCATATTATAAAAATATATTTAGTGTTGTATAAATTAAATTTCGTCTCTAAATTATTATTAATATAAAATTCATATAATTACAAATTAATTATATATTTAAATTAAATAATTATAAGTTTTTATTAAAAAATAATTAATTAATTTTTTTCAAAAATAATTTTAAGTTTTTATATATTTAAATTATTTTAAAATGATTTTTAATAATATAAATTATTTAGTAAATTTTTTCATATAATTTTAATAACCATAAAAAACAAAGAAACCAATATAGTTTATTGTACAAATATTTTAATAAAAACAATAATGTTAAATATGATCTACCAATTCAATTTTCACACTTCCTAACCTTTAAAATTTAATCCCACCTTTAAAATGTTACTTCAATTGAAAAAGTTGTTTTCATTTTCTTATTTTTATGTTATTTTATTATAGGATGGAAATGCACATCTATGTTATACGTATCTTTATATATATCCTTTCTTTTGAGAGTTTTTATTCAACTATTTTCCTTACATATGCATGTCAAGGGAACCTTAATTTATTTTTTGTATGGTCGTAGTAATTTTTTTTTTCATATTATATATCTTACTTATTTCACATCATATTATTATTTCAATTCATTGATGCACTTTTTCAGTTGAAAGACTTTAGTTTATTCTCTTCTCTTTTCTTTCTTTTTTTTTTGGGTGGGGGTGGAAACTATACAATTTTAATTAAAAATAAATTTAAAAAGTTATATATTTATTTATTTATATATATATATATATATATATATATATATGACTTAAAAAAATTATTAAATAAAAAAGTTTCATAAATATTAAAAAAAAAAAAATTAGAAACAAAAAAAGCTTTTTTTGGTTAAAATTTGGTACACATACAAAAAATCAACTCAAAATTATATTTATCAAATAGATTTTATATTTTAAATAAAATAAGATAATAATGTTACTAAATTCTAAAATTATTTTATGGAATTTAAAAATTATAGTATAAAGAAAGAAATAGAGAGTACAAAAAAAATTATATCAAACCTAAAAATTAAAAAGAATATACAAACAAGAAAGTATATGAAAATAAATAATGTCCTAAGATACTTCATTAATCTCACAATATCTAAAATTTTGTTAGGAGGTCTCCTCTTACTTAATCTTGAAGAAACAAGGTGATTAAAAGAGCAATCATCATATATATATATATATATATATATATATATATATATATATATATATATATATATAAAAAAGAAAGAACAGTCTTTAATCAAATGTTGACAAAGATTAAATATTTATTTAAAAAAAAGGATAAAATATTTTATTTTTGTAAACCATAAAAATATGGAGAAATACAAATTATAGAAAGAAAAATGAGATCACTTATATTTTTTTCTCACATTTTCAATCAAATATGATGATCTATATTGTAAAATTTATGTTTTCTATCATTTTTAATATGAAAATTCAATAGTCCATAAACCTTAAAAATAGATATTAATTTTGATTACGAATATTACCACTTTTAAAATAAGTATTCCAAAAATATAATATTCATTTCCATAAACTGTGAAAACATTAATTATATATATATATATATATATATATATATATATATATATATATATATATACTAACAATTGCACCAAAAAGTAGTAATGAGTGTACCAATAAAGAAACAATGTGAAGAGATAGACATTGATATAAGGAAATTCATTTTTAAAATATTTTAATTTAAAACAATTGTAAAAAAATGTTTTAACATTTTTTAATAATTTTATTATTAAACATAATAACGATGGGTTTTGTATATATATTTTAATTTATGAATTTATAAATTTTAATTGAAATATATAATATAATAGAATTGAAACATTAAGATCAACAATTTTTTATTTTATTTTTATTTATTTACTTTTGTTGTTATTTATTATTGATCTCTTTCCTTTCTTTTATTATTTGTATTATTCATAGGCCATTACAAAACAAAACCTATTAAAAATGTAGTGAACTCCAATATTAGACCCGTCATCTCACACCTAGATAGATTGGAGTGGATGTGGCATGATACAAAATCTAGAAAGTACCCTGCCTAAACATAACTCTAAAGTAATTTGTTTCATTAGACGATATCATATCATGAAAACATCTTCAAGATATTCTAACACATAGCATAAGGAAATGCCCAATATATCATATAATGGAAATGCCTTTAAGATATTCAAAAATAACATAAAACAATGCCCAAGTAGTTAAAGGAACATATTTTTTTTCAAACTTATAAATTTTACAATCTTTTCATGAAATTAACAGTGTAGACCTTAAAGTTTATCATTGGCCATTAAGTTTATTATATGAAACTAGAAATTATAGTAAGTAGGTATGTGTTAAACTGTATGTATAAGAAAGATGATGTGCAACCTATTTGAATTTACATGGGTTAAATTTTACAAGGCACAAAACTATTACCAATGTGTAGAATTTGTAAAAAATTGTAGTTACAATATAAATGGTGTCTTAAAAGGATCCATCAGCTAAAAGTTATAAATGTTTGATGTTTTCTTACTTGCAAATGTTTAGAGCAACCTCAGAATCATTGGAATTTTCAACATCTCTTGTAGTCAGAGTTGAGGACTGCACAAGAAACTAAAAATACCAATGTCACGATTGAGGTCCTCCTCTATAATCAGGTTTGTGGACATCATATGCATCAATAAGTTTTGATAGGTGGAAGTTTGGACTACAGTTGTAGTAAGAATTTTTGATAAGTATAACGTTGGATAGTGGATGCAATTGATAATTTTTGTAGCAGAACATTTGACTATGAATGTAGTTGATAGTTTTGGTATTAGAATTTCGGTTGTGAATGTCACTTAGAACTCCAATCTTGGGTTTATAGATTGTTGATGCAGATGATACTTTTGGCATCAGGAAAGTGAACTACCATTGCACACAAAAGTTTTTATAGGTGTCAAAAATACCTAAAACTTTGGCACATTAGGATTGGAGGTGTCAATATTAGGAGGACCTCATGCAATATTCAGAGATGGGGACTAGAGGAATAGTCAAGAGTTCTAGTAGGTGCAAATAGGGTCAAAATTTATGCTAAGTCTAAAAAATATAGATTTTATATAAGTCTCCAAAATACACCAAAGACCCATTAATGATATCTAAAAACCCTTAAAATTTGATAAACAATTTTCTATTGAAAAACCTTGATAGTATGTATTTTCATGAAATCAAATAAAATAGCTTTAAACCCTCCAAAAATGGCGAAATTTGATTGTCACAAAACTAGGTCATGTTTATAGTTGATCATAGGGTTTTGATACATTCTAAATCTAATGGTGCTAGTCATTTTACATGAAAACCTACCAAATAAAATATGAGCAACAATAAACATGTTTTTCCTATTCTTTTCTAAATCTAGATCAACAGAGCACCCCAGAAGAAGAACAAAATATGGGAAAGGGTGAGTCTTCAATATGCTAGGTCAATGGATGGTAGATCAATGACATGCAAGTTAAAACTCAAGATTTCACAATAGGAAAAATGTCATTCATCTACTATAAAAGTTTTGATATCATGTCACAATAGGTCACATTCATCTACTATAAGATTGAGTGCATGAAGAAATTATTTATCATAAAATCAAAATCAAACATGATCTAGAAGAAACTTTGCAATAACAATAAAAAATGAATTATTATTATCAATAAAAGCATTATCCATAAAAGCACACACACACACACACACACACACACACACACACACAGGTGAAATATAAACATGTCCTCACATCCTCATGAATGTGGTATTATATTTGACAATAACCTAAAAGACACCTAAGCATAGTAACTAAACATGTGTAGGCGAAACCCATTAAATTGAATAAAACAACTATGGTCTAGATTCATAAATCTCAACGATGATCAACGAGATAACATATATAGTACACACACTACACAAAAAGACAATAAAAGAAGAAAGGAGAACCAGTGGGATGAAAAATCCCATGAAGGGATAACCTTGTAGGGAGAATAAACAAACAAAAGTGTTCGTGTGCATATATATTTAACTTGAAGCTGAGGAACCAATGTTCTCAAGAAGAGAAGATAACGTAAATAGTTGGAGTGGATTTTGGATGTGGAGTGTTGTTTTACATATATGGGTATTGCAAACTCCAAGAAGTGGATTTTTTGTAAAGGATGTTGTGTGATAGCACAATAGATTGATAGTAGGAGATAGAGGGGAAAACATAATGGGAAGAGTTGGGACCGTATGATTTCTAAAGTGATAAGCCATGTGGTGCACCCATAGGATCATCATACATGGGAATAAGGTTTGAATCCTTGAGGAGTAAAGGCACATAGGGGAAGGTTGTCTTGAATGGTAATGCACAAGAGAAATTTTCTTGTGAGAAGTGTGAATCTATTTTGAGGAATAGAAGGGGGAAATAGATTATGAAGATATTTGGAAGGGGAAATCCTCACATAGGATTGGTAGGATATGATAGTCATTGAACCTAAAGAAGGAGTGGATGAATAGCTGAATCAAGAAGAGAAAGTTGTTACAGAAGAAGATAATGTGAATATTATGCAATTGGATGATATAGTATGCATCCAAAGCAAGGATGAGGAACATAATAGTGGGCTACGAGAAAATGTGCATGAGTTATAAAATGTTATAGCCATAGGCACAAATTATGACCATGTAACACTTGAGGAAAAGGAAGGCACATAGAAATTGGTTGTGTATGAGAAGTGGGCGAGAAGTAGAAAGATGGAAAAACTATGCATTCTAGGAGGCATACAGTAATAAGGAAGAGGATGATTAAATTAGTTTGTGAGATGCATGTGTGAAATGCATAAGGAATGAGTAGGGATAAATCAACCTATAAATGATTAGTTGTCTTAGACATAATATATCTCACCAAATTGAGGACATGCCCAAAAGGAGAGGAAATCGAGAGGAGATAGATAAATTTGGCCTGGCTATGGAAAGGTAGGTTTTATAGTAAAGAGAAAGCACATGCATGGATAAGGTTATGATAATGTAGGCAAAGGTTGTTTTTGATGGTCATGTAAGGGAGATTGCAATAGAGCATGTGGAAAAAAGTGAGGTGTTGCATTGTATGATGGTATAAGTGCATAGAAAGGTGAGATTATCATAAGAGATAATAAGAAGATAAAAGAGGAATAAAAAGAGGGAAATTTTAATTCCCACAATACTAAAAATTATTTTGGGGAAGAAAAAATAGAGAAGAAGGTGGGAGTAGAAGTCCACTTACAACAATATAAAATGCAAAGAGGAAGAAAATGAAACCAAGAAGGAGATGAACAATTTATCCTAAAGGCAAAAGAATGAAAAGAGATAGAGGATGAAAGTCTACATATGGCATTGGAGGATGCAAAAGAGGAAGAACATGTAGGAACATCCTAAATTAGTGTGAGGAGAGAGACGCTTGTGAGTCAAGTATTTGAAGGGAGTGAAAATATAATTATGCATGACATGCTAGATATGTTGAAGGATGGAGTATAATAGAGGATAAAAATGTCTAAATATGATGGGGAAAGTGAAATATTCATTGCATATGAGGAGGGAGAGATACTATCGAGACACAACATGGTAGGGGATGATCAACATGAAGTTGATGGGAAAAGAATGAGTGGAAGAAAATATTAAAAATAGTGACTAATAATCATATCCGTCTGAGCATGTAGAGTAGATTGAACTAAATCGGGGAATATTAAGGTAGATGGAGAAATGGAATTTATCTAACCCCATAGTGTATTGAATTCCATTGGAGGTATCAAATATATTGAAGACAAGAAGAGTGAAGATAATGAGAGTACCATGTAAAGTTTTCAGAGATGGAATAATTTTGCACCATAATTGTGAAGATATGTCTTGAAAAAGACATGAGTAAAGATGGAGCAAAAGCATATCTACTTTCTAAAGGTGAGAAAATGGAAGAAGAGAAGAGTGGAGAAGAAGTGTGCATAGAGGAAAAGAGGTTTGAAGTGCACAGATGTGATGAATCAAAATATATTAGAGACCTTTGACTGAAGTAGATAGATAATGGTGGGAAAATATCCATGAGAGTAAAGAGGAAATGAAATAAGAGAAGGAATATAAATAGGAGGTGGTGGATGGAATACAACTGAGCCAAGTGTAGGTCAAGTTAAGGTGAAGGTATTGGGTTAGGGGGAGGAGGACAATTTATAGGTCAACAAGGTTGTGAAGAAAATGAAGGAAACATAGAGAAATATTACTTAAGAAACATATTAGGTGGAAGGGAATAGTATAGCCTTACCAGTTAATTAAAATAGTGGTTTGACCATTCCTACCCTATTTATAAAAAATAATTTAATTGCCTAAGGAGCCTAAGGAAGGAAAAACCGAGGAGAATAATCAATCTTCCATCTTCAAGGAGGGATAAGACTAGTTTTGCTAAGGTTCTACCTTGGAAGCTACAAGATAAAAAGAGTTTGGGTACTTTGAATGATGTGAAAGAGTAACAGGAACATGGGCATGCTAAGTTAGGAAACTTATGAATGTTGGGCTAAGCTATTGTGTTGTTGTACAAGACCTTAAACACAAGGGGGAAGAGCACATAAGTTGCACGAGTTTTGGAGAAGGCATGGACTATGGAAGTAAAGAAGGAAGCACTAAATTTCTTGGAGTAGGGAAAGTGGAATCTTGCGCAACTAAATGTAAATAGTCTGACTTTTAACTTAAGAGTAGTTGAGGCATGTGAAAAAAAAAGGAATGGAATAGCTTAAGGGAAGTATTTATGGAAGTTAAGTTTCACCAAAAAATTTGAAATAATGAAATCACGTGGATAGTGACATGCTCAGGAGTGTAAAAAATTGGAGACACCATGACATTTTTATTTATGCTTTGGATTCCATGGGATTAAACAAGGTTATGGTGTCGTGACACATACATGTTGGGGTAGCAGTTATGTTGGCAATTATCTCATAATAGAAGTCAAATGCACTGCACATGAAAAAATAGTGCACTAAGAAAGGAATCATAAAAGAATTGGATGCATGAAGGGACGCTAGTGTAAGCATGGGTAGTAGAAATTATTTTCAAGGCTCTTAGACACATGAAAAATGAGGCATGGTTAAAAAACAAGTCAGTTAGTAGGATATTTGGTACATTGCAAACCACATAGTATTTCATAATCATGTATAAAAATCATGTAAGCCTACAAAAAGTCACCTAAATTGACCCCTAGCCACATAGGTCCTAGATTGGTTGCGTGCAAGGCAAACAAGTGCAAAAGATATAAGTTGTTGAAAAAAATTCATGCCAATTTTCCTGTCTGGTAGATATGATTTGGGTGGCTCAAGGACCACTTAGGAATTTATCCTAGAAGCGTAGCACTACATATTTTTTCAGCAATAATAGAGATTTAAATTATGCTATTGTTTGAGGCTGTTAGATTTTACGTGAGAATCTAATGGGTGAGTAGGGCTTGACTACTATCTAAGGAGATACCAAGGTAGTTTTAAAGAGAGCTTCACATTTTTAGGGAAAGCTCTACTAAATTATGGAGAGAGAAGAGATTAAATCGAGCTCAAGAGAAGGCTTTTATGTTTGAGTGCATATAAATCTAAGAAACTCCATAATTATATTATGAGTGTGTGTGAGAGAGAAAGAGATCCAAGTATGAGGATTTCATCCTAAGAGTTAAGAGCTTTATTATAGAAGCTGAGAAGGTCAAAATTTGTGATTTAATAAATGAAAACTATACTTTATATGAATTCACTATATAAGAATGTTGTGAGAGTGTTAGGTTATATGACTAAGGCATCTATTCACTGGTACCGTTGACCGCAACCATATCACATAAGCTATCAATAATTTTCTTCAAAAACCCTATACAATCAAAGAATCTTATTGCAAGACTACATATAACTATAGTACCAATAAATTAAAAATTACTTGGGAAGATGGCAAAGATATTGAACATGTTATTTTGGCCAATCCTAAAGTTTTTAAATAAAATTATATATAATTTCAAAATAAATAATCAATCAATTGGGAAAAAAAAAAGGAGGGGATGGGAGGTCATAAAGTTTTTTCCGTGGGAATCAAATGTCACACCAATTCAAAACATAAGAATATAATTAAACTTCTATGGTACATAAATTTTTCATTATATAATATTTTCAAGTCAAATTTTAAAGAAAGTTTTATAAGTATTTAATTTAATTAATTAATGCTTTTAAAAAAAAAAATAAAAAATTATGAAACAAACTAAAAGACCATTATTTTTTTCCCCTTAAACATATCAATCACCATCAAGCAGTTATGGTTTTCAAAGTCAGCTCATAACGTGCTCTTTTAAGTCGATGACGTGTCCATAACTCTGCCCCCACAGAATCGCCACGAGGATCTTCAAATATTTCACTTAATATGTATTTCTGAGTCAACTCCATTTGGGATCTTCAAATATTCCACTGCAACTACGCATATAAATAAATCCCACATGAAATCAGTGATATCCATTCTATACTTTGGGCAGCGTGTCTGATTTTGGATAGAGTGGGAAGGTTCGACATCGAGGTGTCCGAAAGAGGAAATGGGGGAAATATGTGGCTGAAATTCTGTCGGGAAAAAGATCGCGCATATCCCTGGGTTCATACTTCACTCCCCACGCTGCGGCTCGAGCTTATGACGCTGCGCTCTTGTTTCTCCGAGGATTCGACTCCACTGGATAACCCACTGCCAACTGCAAACACCAATCCATCACGCCACGCTATTGGAACAGCTGCCATTGCAGCTGGCTCCGCCTTCGACACCATCCCTGTCAACTTCGAGAGTGTTGAGCAAGAACGAGCAGCCGAACCTTCAAACCGTGTCGGAGAAGGGGTAAGACATGAACAGAATGCATTCGATGAAGACACAAGTGAATTGAATAATCTTCTACGATCTCCCGAGAATATATCATTCGAGGAGAGCATTCAGATGCCTTTTATTTACCCAGACGAACTGAACATGATGCAGCCTTACTACCAAGTTGATTTCTAGACTGTTATTTAAGAAATTTTAAATAATATATAGAAAGGGTTTTAGTCCACCGATAAAGATGATGGTTGTTTATATCCACCAACGAATAAATAAATAAATAAATTCGTTTAAATAAAAATATAAATTGAAATACAAATATTTTATATAATTCAATAATTTTATATAAATATTAGATATTAAAATATATATAAATTATAAATTATATTAGTTAGAGCATGACATTTTTACCCTTATGATTAATCTTGCTTGAGTCTGGCGGTTTTAGAGAATTAGCTCTGTTACATAAGAGAATATAAGATACGGATTCAGTGTTGTATTTGGTAGCTATGAGTTATCAACAACTGGATTCTTCTATTTTATATTTTTTCTCTTTTTGCAATCTTATTAATCTATCCTGGTTTTAAATTTTAAAAGTTTTAATTTAACTTTTCAAAAATAAATTTTTATTCAAACAAAATCTTCTTTTGATCAAAATTTCAAACTATAGCAAAATTGTCCAACCTGAGACATCAAAAATAATTTTCACCATTATTAAAATGAATTACTGGACAATAAACATAGTAAAAAATGAACACTGGTAAAACTCCAATTTTTTTTCCAAATACTTCTTTTCCTATGAATTGTAAAAGTTTAGATTTTTATTGATAAAATAAATCACAATACAATAGATGAAAACACTGTAAAACTCTCTGTTTTTTCACATACTTTTCATCTTGCGCACTGTTAAAGTTTTAAATTTTATGGATAAAATCTGTTATATGACCGAAAAAAAAAAAATAAATAAAAAATCTCAAGAATCCACCCTTAAAACTCCATTTTTATTTTTTCAAAATTATCAAAAATCGTTTTCATTATCAGGACAATAATCTTACCCAAAAACACCACCCCTTAAAACCTCATTTTGATTTTTTCAAATACATCTTGTTTTTAAACAGTGAAAGCTTTACATCTTTATTGATAAAATCAATTATGTGATAAACAAAATTCTAAAAAATACGTTTTCACTGTTAATTAAATGAATTACAGTTCAATAACAATATTAAATAGAGAGTAAAAACCCAATACCCCGCCCCGTCCGTCTTCCCCCCCCGCCTTGCCAAAACTTCTTTTCTCGTGAACTGTGAAGCTTTAAATCTTCATTGGTAAAATCTGTTATGTGGAACAAGAAAATTCCATCCCATTATCACAACATTTTGGAAGAGACGAAGGCTGCCTTCATTTGATAAATTGTTGAAGGCAAAAGGGTGTTCGAACCGAAGTTGACAACTGCCCTTTCTGTCAACTGTTGAGACGGAGAAAATCCAATCATTCATAAATACGCAGAGCCATGTACCATACCAGTCTCTCGTTAACTTAAGCTTGATCGAAATTTATTTGAACCAAAAAAAAAAAGAAATCTATGCTATTTCTAATCAATAATTTCTTTCACAAACAAAATGAAGGGAAAGATAAGTCTATTCCTCCTATAGTTTTAGCTGACCTTTCACACAGAGAACTCTGACAATATGATTTGATTAAGGGGTTACAATTTGAGTGATTACCTATGGAGATTGTCCTCTTCTCCTCTCGTTTCCTGTTTCACAGCCGCTTTTGGCATTTCTTTTCAGAAGAAAAAGAGTTCAGATGCTGCCTAAGTAAAGCAAATTACAATTTTGTATAATTTGCTCTAGGAATTTGGTAACTGGTCTCGCAGACCACATACAGTCCACGCGCACAATAATTGAATGGCTGCCGTTCCGTCTCCGGTCACAAATGATATTATTGATTGTGGGCCAACTTTATCAACATCAATAAATAATTTTTTCTTGTGAAGCCTCCTTGCACGGCCTAGATTTGAGGGCCGTATGGCCGTATTTACGTATTTAGTCATAACATACAATCATTTTTTTTAAAAGACCGTAGTAGATTTAAGATGGCAGGGGTCAAAAACTTTAAGTACATATATTATTTCTGATTTTTCATTTTTTATAAATTATACTGATATTGGAAAAGTAATGTTGAATATAAAACTGTAAATTTTTTTTTTATGATAGATAAAATCTACCTTCAAATTTAAGCCATGTTGTTCTAGGGTCCTACATTCAATGGTTAAGCTATTGTATACTCTACTTGCCACTATAACAACTATGTTTTATCGTATACTCTCTTCAAAACCTAAATTTGATGGTTATATGGTTGTATTTACATTTTTGATCTATAAAATCCAATCATTTTTAAAATAAATTACATTAAATGCAAAGTAAAATTTTAAGCAAACTATCAAACACTATAAAAATTTATTTACATATAAACATATACATATACATATACATATATACTTTAATATTTCCTCTTTATGCTATAAATTATATTAGCATTTGAACAATATTATTGAATAGATAACTATCATAAAAAATGAAGAGAAGCGTTGATTGTCAAATCTAGGCACTGACTCTAATTACCACAATGATAAGAATGATGGTTTTCCTATTGGGTCCCATTATTTTTAAAGGTGTTCTTAATAAAAGTAATTAAAGTGAGAGACACCTAGAAATGGCCCAAGGAATTTATTAGTAGTTAATAAGTAATATTTTAAGGCACTTGTTTATTTGTGAATTATTGGTATAAATTAGCCAATATTGGGGCATATGTTGGTTTTCAGTGGTCCTTAATTTTTATTTCAACCTCTCAACTCTTTTCTCTATCATCTTGAACTTTGTGTTAAAAATATTTCAATAGTTTTGACATTTGTCATAAGTGCACTATTGATTCTAACTCCTCTTTTTTTTCGTCATCTAAGAGTGCATCCATCCCCTTTATCATGTCTATTTCATTTTTTGACAATTTGATGTTAGTTTGTATGCTAATAGGATTCTATGTTGAGATTAATTATGTATAAATACACAAGCATTATAACTCATTTGATAATAAGAAATACATTAAACATTTATATATTTGATGTATTAAGTACATAAGCATTCTAGATAGATAGGGTAGTAGTTAGAGCATTCATCAATATCTCAAGCTAGTAATTCTCTGTTACATTATATTATGATCCAAGTATGTTTTTAATTAGTTTCTGTTTATTTATCTTATTTTATGGGTTGGTTTCACCCGTTAGTTGGTTTTGTAACCAATCTTCTCCTTCCATAAGCTTTTCAAACTTATTTATATATAAAAATAAGATAAACTTCATATTAAATATATTAAAAAATAATTCCTCCATTATTTTGTGGGCATTAGTGGTATGAGAGCCACAATAAGAGATGAAAGGATCATTGAATAAAATATATCTATACGATGCTTGGATAAACTACATAAAAGTGCATAAAAGAGAAGTAAATCTATCAAAAATTAAGGTGATCTCCAAGTTTGATCATCATTGTAAACGACACTTCTTACCAGACCTGCACACTTGCCTCCATTCTAATTGCTCATTTATAGCCATTTATTGTTTTTTGTTGGCACCGTGAAGGTTTTAAGTATGATTGCACTAGGGATTTTGATGATATTGGTGGCATCCTTCGTTATCCACTAAATATTGGAACTTTCGATGATCTATCTCATGATGGTGGTGTTTATGAAGACTCAGACTAGCAATCAATTTGCAATCATCCGGTACGACACTATCCTTTTTCTGGTATGGTGGTTGTCTTTATTCTATCTTTTCTCTCCGAGTAAATTTGTTTCAGTAGCTTAGAATGCAAAACATGGCACAATTTGGAATATGTATGTATCAATATTTTTGAACCTTTCAATAGAAATGATTACAATACGAGACACCTGCAACCAAAACAGTGGTTTGTAGATACATTTTATTGATTCATTGTAGCAAACAAGGGCGAATTCGGTCTAAAGTGTTGGTGGCGAAGAGCATATAACCATTCCTTTGTCATATATGATGCAACACTATAACCAAATTACCAAAAAAATCATAAAAGCTGTTCAAGACATGAATTGACAGTGGGATCCACCAACAACAAAAAGTCGTGGTAAAAAGATTTACCCTAAAAAGTTTTACATTAATATTTGTTTAGATTGGTGGCAAAAAGAAATCCGGGAAAATTTTAACATATATGTATTTTTTTTTTGAGAAGATAAAGAATACATAAATATCTAGTATTTATATTCACAAGTTTATTGATGGGAAGATGGATAATTTATATTTATTAGTAGATTGAAAACCAGGAAAGGTTAAGGGTTTAAAATATGATTGTATAATTTTTGATGTTAGATTTTGATCTTATTTTTTTGTGTAAAGGAGTTATAGGATAAAGTGAGATTTTTAATGAAAATGGTGATATAAAGGTGTAATAGGAGTTATAAAGTATAATTTTGATAAATCTCATGATTATTTGTAAATTAAAATCTATTTAATGGTAAAGGTCAAATTTTAATAATATTCTTCAATTTTTTTTCTTTTGTTGCATCATGGCAAAATGTTTGATTTTGATCTCAGGAAATGAAAAATGGTCACATAAAAACTACAAAGAATGGAGTATGACACATAAAACATCCTCATATTTAATGATTTATGGGCAATCACTGAGAAAGAGACACATCACTAATTGAAGTGGTGAAACTGGTTGAATACTAGCAACATGATATGTGTGTACTCACACTCTTGAAATCATCTTCCAATGAATATGTTATCATTCATATTGAGAAAATTAAAATTAGTGCATGGAAAGCATGGAAAGTATTAAGGGATTTCTATGACAAGAAACATGCAAAAAAGAAGATCAACCTTCTTATGTTGCTTTTGAACAATAAACTGGAAGATAATCAATATGTCTCTAAATATCTTTCCTGCATGAAAACCTTGAAATAAGAGTATTGTACTAGATGGGGTAAAATTGATGATGACATGTTGATGTCTATCACATTGAATGGCCTTAGTTCTACATACACCAATTTTGTTAAAATTCTACACCTTAGTGATAAACTTAATGGTGCCACATTTGAGACCATATTTGAGATATTGACTCAACATGAAAGATAATTTAAAAAGAAGAGAAGTACACTTATTGAAGAGGCCCACTATGTAGAGAATAGGTCCCACCATAGATATCATGGCTATGTATAGCGATAGTTTTAAAAGCATTTTTTGAAACACTTTTAGAGATGTTTTCCACATCATTCAGGACTATCTCCACAACATTCACATTAGCACTCTCCAAGGTCTTCCAAATGCATATATTATCATAGACATTCTTTTCAATCTAGTGGTTCTTCTATTGATTCAACATCTTCTAGATCTCATAGACATAAGAAAGACACCAAATGTTTCAAATGTGGTGGTATTGGACATCTTGTAGATTTGTGTCCTTCTCGACAACCCTGATCTCTACATAAAAATAAAATTTTGGACAATTATGTGGATCATTCTAGCTGTCAATTTTTTAGTTACTCTAATTATTCTTCCTATCTTGACACATCCTCTAATTCGGAGGCATCATATCTGATTGAGGTCTATGATTTTGATGGACCTGACATCATATTTTGAGTGATTGGTGATTCCCCTGTCTTGTGTGAGCTACTAAGTGCAAGTCTAGGATCTATTATAGTAACATTTTTTGGTTTGTGTTCTTATTTTTAGTTTTATTTTTGACTTTCTATATCTGATATTTGATAACATGAAATTGATCGTGTTAGTTTTTTATGTTTCTCTTAGTGCATAAATTCTTACCTCTCACTTGATAGGGGAGAAGACATTGCATTTATTAGTCTTCAATCAGTCATCGATGACAATACAAGTTGGTAGGGGTTTCTAGCACATTCAATGATGAGTAAAGGTCATTAGTATTTGTTGAACATCAAGGGATGTGCCATACATAGCACAAGTTTTTCACTTGGATGAGTTCCTATGTGGGACCATATGTGGGTTGATGTAGTTAGACATGAATGATTGTGTTCTACTATAGTAAAATATGATGATCTTCAGGGATGAGTAGGCTTTGATCATGTTCATCAACTATTTTTTTCTAAAATCACAGGGAAAGACTTCTTTATAGAGCAACATCAATTTTTGGTCATTGCCAGAGGTATAGTACACCACTTGTAGTTGTGACAAAGTTCATTTGATGACTTCAAAGTGATTGCTCCATTTTTTTTCTTTTTCTATACCCCTTTGGATCAAGGTGGAGTTTGTTGGATTATATTATGATCCAAATATGTTTTCAGTTAGTTTATGTTTATTTATATTTTTGTTATGGGTTGGTTTCACCTATTTATTGGTTTTATAACCAACCTTCTCCTTATGTAAGATTTTAAAGCTTAATTATGTACAAAAATATGAGAAGCATGTGTTGGATCAGAATGCTTTGTAGGTTCAGTATCCTGGGGTGGTCATGGTAAAACCAATTAAAATAATTAACACTCAAAAACTCAATTTTTGTAATAGAGAAGTCACATAGTACAAGGTCTAGTGGGACCAATATTATGAAGGTAGTGCCACTTGAGAGGAATATGATGAGTTTTATAGGTTGTTTCCATATATTCCTCCATTATTCTGTGGTAATCATTCTTGTGGAGCACATTTTCCACATGGAAAAGGGATTTATATATTAATGAATTTAATTTAATCTATGTAATTTACTTCTACCTGAAATATTTGATCAAGTGTTATCTGCTATTTAGAGCCTTGAAAATTTGATATATTTTTTTAAATCTTACTAACCCTCAATGCATGCACCTAAAGATCACTTGGTTTTTCTTAAATTATAGATATGTTTATCTATAGTTACTAAAATTAACATTCATTTCTAAAATTATGCACTTGTGACCACTCCTTATGCACACTTAGCCTATGCTGAACTTCATTGTTATAAACCATTATTCATCTACTTTTATGCACACTTAGCCTTAGTCAAGTATAGTACTAAACATTTTTATTCTTTATTCAAACCAGCCTAAGCCCACCTTTAGAGTAATTCACATTTCTAGATTAATTGTATTTGATCCTTAGACAAGGTCATTCCTTTAGGATAATCACATTGTCCTATACTGTCTAAAGATGTTGATTTCATCCTCCTACCAAAAATGGCTAGTTTCCTAAATTCAAATTCATCTAAGGGGCCATCCCATAGGTTTAATTAATTGTATTTGATCCTTAGACAAGGTCATTCCTTTAGGATAATCAGATTGTCCTATAGTGTCTGAAGATGTTGATTTCATCCTCATACCAAAAATGGCTAGTTTCCTAAATTCAAATTCATCTAAGGGGCCATCCCATAGGTTTCTCAATTCCCATTTGAGGAAATTATAAAAATACCACAATATAAGAATATTTTCCATTAATTTATTAGCTATATGGTAAGAGGATTTCATATTATAAACACCAAAATTATTCTAGCTATATATTGAGAGGAAAACAATTATTATTTTCAATTCTAAGTCCATACAACCCAAGTAGACCTGAACTAAGTTTGAATACACCATAAAGGTCACAAGTCATTACTCAAGCACTTAATTATACTATGATTACAACAAAAATAAAACATTACATCAATATTTTACACACACCACCATAACATGTGTGAACTACATGGAGTTTGATCCCTCTTCAGGGTATTGGTATATATGCAACACTCAACATAGGGGCTATTGAGTTCAAACACAACTTTAGATCCTAAACCCCATAACCAATTTCATTTCATTTACTCCTCAATGTCAATTGAATTGGGGTTCCAACATAATAAAAAGGTAAATATTGGCTATTAGAGAGAATCGATATATCATGAATATACACCTACGACCTATACGTAAAGGTGTACTAATTTGAATTCACATAGAAGGGGGAAACCCTAAAGGATATCAGTGCACCATAAAAATGATAGTGTAGGCTAGCCTTTTCCAAATAGTGACCTTGCCCTAGATTTAAACACAACATTATTCTTGATTTATATTGAGCTCACATAGTCCCATAGTTGATTACATAGTCTTTGTTTTAATCTTTCAAATTTGAGATCCAGTTAAGTTTTTTTTTTTTTTTTATACTTTCACCTTTTATAATATTTTATATGTTCTTAATCAACTATGTCAATATATTGCATATCTCATATATTTTTATTTTACTCAATAGTTTGTCATAATTATCTTAACTGTCGCTTAATCCCAAATTCTTTGTTAACTTATTGGTGAGCCTATTTGTTGATTGAATCCTGTAACCCTAGATTAGCCATGTTGCTAAGGTTCATTTATTTATTTTATGTTTTGTATTAGGGTTTTTAGATTTGGTAAACTCTTTGGTAACAATAATCTTCTGTGTTTTTATTTCATATTTTGTACAATCTAATAAATTTATCTCTACATCTCTTGAAAAAAGTGCTAGACTAAGGCATAATGAAGTTTAAAAGTTTCATATTATAGTTGAAAAAAAACATAATGGAAAAATTAATTAATAGATTTGATGACATGAACAAAATACATTTAAAAGGTTTTCATTCAAAGAAACTAGATATACAAGATGTGTTTTTAAACAATTTTAGAGATTAAATACAAAGAGCATCTAAAGGTAAATCCTTTGATAATTATAATGTTATGGTTTCATTAATTTATTTTCATCACTAGATACAATTTTCATACCAACATATACTATGGGGGAAACCCAAGGGCTTCAACAAATCAATATGCCAATATCTACTCAATCAATTTTTACACTACTTTTAGTTAACACACATTTTATTCTTGATGCATAATTCCTTATGCAAATTATTTAATCTCTATAAACTAAGGTGTTTCAAATGGAACAAAGTGATTTGAAACTTAATCAAGTGTTTGATTCAAAACATTTATTTCATACTCTGTTGGATCAACGTATTTCAATATATCCTTTACAAAATAGATTTTTTATCACCTAGGATTACATTATATGATGGAAAAGGTGACCCCAAACAACATTTGAGAGTAGTTCACATAGCATGTTTTGGATATGCATTAAATGCCATGTTATTGACCACGTTATTTCCCAATAATTTCAAAATCACATGATCTTATATGGTTTTATGATTTACCAAATCTCTCAGTTCATGTGTTCACTGCTTTGGTAGATTTATTCCTTGCACATTTATCAATTAACATAAGTAGAGATATTTCCTATGCTCATATTGCTCAGTTCAAAAAATAATCCAACTATCTTATCAAAGTATATGTTTTATGATATAAGACCATGTTATCCAAGATGATGAATCCTATGGTAGATAATTAATTTCAAGACATATTCAAAGTGCGTATGTTTCCACCTCTACATGAATCTATTATATTTAATAAACTTTTATCATTCATGGATTTATATCACACATTTAAGGAAATAGTGGTTAAGTTGTTGGAAATGAATAAGTTAAAGTATGTAACCAACCCCATATATACTTATCATATAAATAATTTCAAAAAGACACCATATACAGTAAGACTGACTGAAAAAAAGAATGATCCAATAATTATAGTGAATGTAGATTCAAAACCTACTCCATGTATTGTATTATTGAATACTCCAAGGAGTCAATTTACGAGCTTTGTAAAATATCCCTAAAATGTGTTACAAACATTATTTTAATTTAACCTCATATTTATTCTTACCATTGAAGAGGTTGATGTGAGTAAAACCTCATCCGAAAGGATTTGACCAAATTATTAAAAAGAAAACACAGATAACTATGATATACTAGCAATAAATGCATCAATTTGAGACATAATGTACATGATTTGATTGATGAGAATCATTTATGTGGGTACATATATTGATAGTATAAAGTCAAAACCAAGTGAGAGTATAAAAATGAAGATATTTGATGATCCTTTCCTAAGCATATAGGTCAATAAATAACAATTAAATTAGAAGTGAACTACTCATATAATGTACATCTTCCACCAACTTATTATCATTTGCATACAAAGGAAAAACATCATTTGAATGAAATTATTGGTACATATCATGTTTCAATGCCATCTAGACTAGTTATCACAATTGTATAGCATGAGATACTCATTGCTCATTTGAATTGAAATATTTATTCATTTGAGATTATAGTGATTGTCAACCTATATAGATTATCATGGCTGATAATGGTTCAAGTGTGAATATGTGCACTATCACACTTATCTCTCATTTTGGATACACATATAAGGCTATACTTCCTATAACAAAAATAATCATGGGATTCAAGGGACATGGTTAGAGTTGTGTTGGTGAGATCACATTACAACTACAAGTTGGTCTAACACATGTGGTCACCAGGTTCATATTAGCACCTAGTGCAAGAGACATTGATATGTTATTGGGACATCCTTTGATTCAACAGATTGGTGTAGTTATTTATTTAATGCACATGTACTTGAAATATATTTTTACTAATGAGGTTATCACTATTCATGGTATTCCATATGAATACCCCATACAACCAAAATTAAATGCTCCCACATAGTAGATATTAGATGAACAACCGAAAAAGGTTCAACCTACTTAGAGAATGCATTATAAAGTGATCAATTTCACAAAGAGACCTATCCTTGAAACTACACTTAATTATTAATTTACTGTAGATTCGAGAGAGCCACTCTCTACTTTAACACATCCTATATTGATATTATAGGGCATTAAAAGTGTTCCATAAAGAAAATAAATAAAAAGTTCTTATAGTCCATGATGGGTTTTGAATATTTTTAGAAATCATAATGTTAAATAACATGCACAACATACTATAGATTATCATCATAACAATGACACTTACGTTATAGAGCCATAATAGTTTTTAGATTATAAATTGAGACTAGTTACTTCAAAATTGGTATGATATTTTGTATTTGCAATAGGTCATCATTCTTATGTTGGATACATGACCTATTGATTTTGAGGCTCTTGTAAGAGTCATTCATTAGTATGTTCTTTTTAATTTTCAATTACATATATTGAAAAATTGTGTGTGTGTGTGTGTGTGTGTGTGTGTGTGTGTGTGTGTGTGTGTGTGTGTGTGTGTGTGTGTGTGTGTGTGTGTGTGTGTGTGTGTGTGTGTGTGTGCGCGTCATTCATTAGTATGTTCTTTTTAATTTTCAATTACATATATTGAAAAATTATATGTGTGTGTGTGTGTGTGTGTGTGTGTACACACGCACACACACCCTGATTTATAATACTCAGATCCTTTAACAACCTAGGGCCTAAATTATTTAAACTATTAAAATTTAAATCACATATCATGCATAGGTCCTGACTTATATATATCACACACACACACACACACACACACACACACACACACACACACACACACACACACACACACACACACACACACACACACACACACACACACACACA
Source organism: Torreya grandis (assembly GCA_037957365.1). NCBI lineage: Eukaryota > Viridiplantae > Streptophyta > Pinopsida > Cupressales > Taxaceae > Torreya > Torreya grandis. The sequence continues at coordinate 2,270,027 of JARHVA010001171.1, forward strand.
CACACACACACACACACACACACATATATATGGTAGTACCTATGCATGACATGTGATTTAAATTTTAATAGTTTAAAGAATTTAGGCCCTAAGTTGTTAAAGGATCTGAGTATAGTAAATCAAGTTATACATATTAAATAAATATAGTCAGTAATTTATAACAGAATTGAATTAGTTTTACCTTTCTAAAAATAAAAATAAATAATGTAAACTAGTACTTAGCTAAAAATTAATTGATACATAATATTTGAAGGATATAAACTGGGATAGAAGATGATCTAAGTGTTTCAAATATAATCCAAGTGTCAAAACCCTTCCTAGATAGTAATACCCTATTTAGACAATAGAACCAATAGCACTAGTGTCCTTATTTTGGCACTTGTTTCCTTTATGTAGAAGTGTTTTGAGCTTCTGTATGTACCTATGTTTGAGTCTATGAAGTTTATTCCTATGTGTATGTGTTTTATATACCTATAGGTGACCTATTTTGATTGATTTGATATGCAAACCGTAAACCTCCATGTTATTAGGGCATTTGATTAGTACAAGCATCAAAGTGTGATGTTATCAAGGTAGGTTGAACATCCTTAACACCCCACTATGATGAGAGTTGCCTACATAATAATACTTTGAGGGATAAATCCCAATGTAATTCTTCCCACATAAGTGCTAGTGTAACTACAAGTGAAGCTTGTAAAAATATTGATTTGAGTGCTTTGAGTGTGATTCAGACTAAAAATATAATTAATTTGAGTTTATGAATGTTGTAGATGGTTGTATGTAGAATTAAGGTAGAATAGGGATTGATAATCTTGATTGTGCACAAATAATTTTAGTTTGTTCATGTAATTTACATCTAATTTCAATCTAGTGGATAAAGGGATAAAATTAATGTATATATAATTTTATAGTGCTTATGTAGGTATTAGAAGAGGTATACACTGACCCTAGTTAGTTTTTGGTTTAAAAAAATATATGTTGTTTGAAAAAAGGTAGCAAAAAGATAATAGTGTCCAAATTAGGACACTAACACCATAGGATGTTAGTATCCAAATTATCACATAAGTGTCTAGGTGGTGGAACATAAGGCACTATGGGTCATGATAATGAAGTGAAGGTCTTGGACTGCCTTAGGGATGTTTATATATGTGTGTGGCTTACATGAAGGTTGGATAAGTGTCTAAATAGGCCCCAAACAAGGTTTAGGACTATGTTAGGGATGGGTTGTCTCAAGTAACACTTTTAGCACTCAAGTGTCATTTTTATATGATTACAATTGCCCCCCTCTCGCACCGCCACCTCTCCCCCCTTTATTCTAGAAATGTAAGAAATCAAAATGACTAGTATTAAAAAAAAATGGAATCTACCTAGACTTACCTAAGAGGTGAATCCCATGAATTTGGTTATGAGTATGTGAAGCATGCTCCATTGTGTGTCCTAAAAATGAAGCATGCATAGATTAGTCCTTAATTAAGAGATATCAAATTCAAAATATATAATTAAGTAAATATATAAGAGAAAGGAAAGTAATAAATACACATCATTATTTATGTGAACTAGTGCATAAACCTGGTGATAACCTCTCTGTGTGCATGTAGATAGTGATCAATAGGTGAATAACTTGGAATAATTTGATGCATTTATCAATCCTCATGTGTGGGTAGCTCAAGAACTCAATTTGATTTTGATTGTATCATTACCCACCCTTAATTAGTGGACCATGACCTATGAATAACTTGGATTAAAATGATGGTGTGTTAAACCCTCTCATATAGGTAGTTCAAGAACTCAAGTATACTATGGGTCCTTCATTGCCTACCCATGTGTAGTAGATGCATCTGAAACTGAAACTGTGTAATGTAATTGAAGATGTGTAACTTTAATTAGAACTATATATAAGCTCTATGACCATTTAGGAATATTAGGTGACTCTAGGTAACTTTAGAACATTAGGTGGCTTTGAACCACTATATATGGATTAAGGCATGAATATGGTGTGTAACTTGAAATATAGTGTCTAGTGTGCACCAATGTTTTTCACTCCATCTGACAAACTAGTGTATAAATGAGCATACAAAAATAATGTGCCATGAACATGCCCTCAAATATGATATATAAGTATCTAAAATAGAAACATGAATGAACATGTCATACATGATGCCCAAAATATGAGTAAAATGGTATGAATCTGAGCTAAAATAAGTTTAAACTAGTAATTTATAACTGAACTTGTGTAAATCTATACTGTACTTACTATAGTATTTTAGCCAATCTAGAATTTCCATAAATTGAGGCTACTAGACAGTAGTGTTGGTGGCACTAGTATCCCAATTTGGGAAATAATTTCCAATGGTACTTATTTATGTGCAACTGAAATTGATCTCTATGTGATTAATTCCCACTATGTTTTTCAAAAACTATTTTATATATTCTATGCATGTGTGATGAAAACTATACTTTGAGTCCATTCAAATATCCTAATATCTATGATAAACCTATTTCAACACCCCTTATTTTGAGGGGAGTTGTTGAACTTGTGCAATAATTATCCTAAAAATAAAAATATTTATAAAATGTGTGTTATCTAGAGAATATATGATATATATGCAATAAACCAATATGCATACATAACATCAAAATTTAAGATAATATGAGCATAAATTTGTATTATATGATTTATTTTAGATCTATCATCCACATGGATTTCAAGACAAATATAATAATGTATATGAACATTAAATTTGAGTAATAACTGAGTAGCTTCCTAGGGGGATGCGGCATGATGTCCATCATGGCACCTAAGTAGGAAGGGGAGATACATGAGGTCCCTCATGACATCTAAAACTAGGGTGTTTAACAATAAAGATACAATTGTGATGCACATGATACATACAAGGAAACATACATACAACACACATGAGGCACACAAAGTAGGACAAGGGGCCATAATACAAGTGACATTGGCACATGTCATTAAATTTGAATGGTTAAAAATATTACTTATCCTTATGGTGATTCATTTTAGTTCCTTAGTTAACTCCAAGGATCAGATGACCTATATAAGATTCTTGACATACAAAATAACACATTAGAGAGGCAATGAGTTGTTTAGAAATTGGTCTCACATCATTCTTGATTAGTTTGGGTCTTAGTTTAAGTTTCCTCATTATTGTTAGATGTTATGGTTGGTTCAGGTGTATGGAATATTTAAGAGTCTTGTAATTGCATAGATTGATTTTTATATGAGTTTGGATAGAATTATATTATGTATTATGTATATATAGGCCATTGGAAATACCTTGTATAAAGCCTGCAAAACATAGTGGAAAGGGGAGTGGGGTTTTTCACTCATTGGAGTTTTTCCCACTTTGGGTTTCTCTAGGGTAATCACTTTGTCATATATATTTTTATTATCTCCTTGTGATTTTTATGTTATGTAGACTACTCACTTCTTTCCCAAACATGCATTCAATTTTGTTATGCATATAATAGTATTAGAATTAATTATTACCAAGCTATTTACTTAAGTATTCATGTTGATGAAGTTGAGATTATAATCTACACCTAGCTTATGAATTGATTGTTATCACAAATAGTCTAGTTATTAAGTCCTTTGTGTTGTGTGTTGATTACATTAGAAGTTTTTTTTATCATTGGAGCTAATAGTTCTAGTGATCAATGTTTTCTAGTTCCCTTTAAAGAAAGTATTTACTCAAGGTAGTGGAAGCAAGGAATTATATGTATGGACCATAATAATGATGAATATGATAAAAGATCATAAGAGAGATTTAGAAAACTTGAAGGAGTAAAAAACATCTCTCTTTATATGAGCAAGCTTGAAAGGTTGGAGTCCATAATGGGGCTTCTTATGGATAAGCTTTGTGTTTCCACTAAGAATTGAAGAAAAAATAAGGAGGATGCTCCCAAGATCCATGAGAATCATGATGAGCATCCCCATGCCAAACCATGTCTACCTCCCTTCAAGGTTGAGGAAAATATTTAAATGCATTTGTATGATGGGGATTTGAATGCACAAAAACTATACCATTGGCTATCCCAACTCGAGGTATATTTTAATTTTCATTAGACTAATGAAAGCTGAAAATTTTCTTTTTAAAGGATAAATTTATCTAATCATGCTTTAACTTGGTTCAAGATCTTTGTTCATCATTTACTTGTGAAGGATCATCCTCCTTTTTCCAAGTGGGATGAATTTAAGATGCTAATAAAGAATAAATTCTATCATTATTTTTTATGAGGAATATAGTTCGATGTCTCAACAATATATTTGGAAAAATTAAGGCCAAAGAGTGTAGGATCACACTAGTGAATTCCATAAGAAGGTTATCCAGATGAGAAGAGATGTAGCAAACCGTGATCTGTTGATGAAGCATGTGGATGGACTTCATAGTCATTTGAGGAGACTGGTCCTCTTGACCAAGCCTAAGGATGTATATGAGGCTTGTTCTCATGCTCATCCCTTGTAGATGGAAAATAATAAGTCTCCATCTACCTCTCAAATTTGACAAGTGGTTTTGCTTGATATTGCTTAGATAGTATCATGCATACAATAGAAGTGGTGTTTCCTTATATAAGACAACATTAGGACATAATATGCTTCCTCATTTCTATTTAAGTAAAAAAGAATGCCTCCCCATTGTGGAAAATAAACTATACAAATGGGGAGAGTAAAACACATGATCATAATTCCCGTCAAGTTGATCTTCACTTCTTTTGTATAGTTATAGAGCTTGTGAAAAATAACAAGCTAACATTAAACCAATGTTTCCTACTAATCTTGTCATTCTTATATATTTTTCCAAACTAAATATAACACCCTAGTACCCATAAATGACCTCTCATTCTAAAATTGTAAGCTGTCATAATTGATAAAAATTGCCCAAAAAGATGCAATACTATGTTGTCCAAACTGAATGTATAATATGTTATTCCTATTGTATGATGTTCAAGATAAAATTTTTCATAAAAATATTTTTGAAATTATATTTTTTTATCACATGATATGTCATTTGATCCCTATGGCAACTTGGTAATGGTGTGTGGCAAAGAAGCTTGACACACATTGTTACTTTTCCATTTGATACAACCCATTGCTTATATTTTCCCTACATCTCTAAATAGAGTCTAAGTATGAACTATACCTAACATGCCAAAAATGAATTAGAGGTTGTGTCACATTCCAATGTCATATATCAAAGTTGTTTGTAGGTTGTATATCTATTATGCAAATCTAAACCATAAAAGTATTAGAGAGACTAAATCTATGTAACAAAATAGAAATATAACTACCAAGAAGTAAAAACATGCTTCTGTCTCAAAGTTTAAAATACCTAAAATAGATTATTATGTAAAACAAACACAAAATTAAACCATTTTACATAATAGTATATACATGTGTCAACCAAAAATTCATGGAAACCTAAATTTTAGTGATACCTACTCAAGGGTCTTGCCTAAAAAGAGAAGAAATATAATATTGGTTATTAAATAATTGAAATAAATAACTCACTAAAATTTTTACAAATTATATTTATATTAAAATATCCAAAAAATTATCGATTTATTACCGATTTCATTGAGAAAACAAGGCAAAAATAGGGGAATTTAGAGAGTGGAAAACAATTATGGAATTTTTAATTTCAATATATTTTCCATTGGATTATTAAAAAAATAAGGATAGTTTGAAAACAACATAGCCTTTTCCACCCCACCAGTGCATTGCACCATGGGACTGGGTGTGATCAACATGCATTTGGACAATCATTAAACTTATCTTCGGCCCTTGAAACATAAGAAACACATGGTAAATAAATGCAATGCTACCAATGTATTACTAATTTTGAAGAAAAACAAAACTCAAGGGAGTTTTAAAACAAGTAACAAAACATACAACCCAAAGAGAAATGGATAAAGAAAAATATTTAAATAACATCCAATCAAAAAAATATGTTACAACCAATAACGTAGACCACTTGTTGATGCTTATGTTTTTTGTTATCAAGCTCTGACCTTTATGGCCATGTGAAGTAACCCCTACTATTATCTCAACAATGCACTCTTGTAAATCTAAAAAATATATTTATTTTGTGATTTTGTCCAACTTACGTCACCTTATTCTATATAATTACAGTAACTTTTAGAAAATAGTGAAGCATGCCAAATTTATGTCTTTAAAAGTCTGACATGAAGGTGTACATTAACCTCAACATCAATGTTTTTCTAGTATGTGACATGTTGACAAGACATTGGCGATGTGACAGCTAGGTGACACAAGCATTCCTTATCACAACCTTAATTGTTGTGTAAAAACATTACGGTTGTTCTAAAATGTGAAAGATAATAGTATCAAATCATTGTTAATTTAGTCATTTGGTTGCTCCTTCTGTTATATCTCTTGTAAATTTATATTTAAGAGTAACTATATTAAATAATAATAAATTCAATAATATTATAATATAAAATTATATATTAATATTATATTATACTATTACTATAATATATAGAATACAAGATGTAACTTTTTCTTTTGGTAAAACATTGTTTTGTAAAGTTGAAGAGTGTAAATAGGCATCCATACCTCACTACAAACCCTTGAGCATTGAGACCCTCACTATAAACACATTACTGTTGAGCCCCTCCCTCAATATAAACCCATGACCATTGAGGCCATATCTCCTTTTGTGCACATAATGATATGCAACATTAATAATATATGTATAGTGGAGGTGACAATAGAGATTGTTATTGTGTGTTCCTTCATCTGACATAGCAATGAGTAGTGTGAGGATGATATGTTTTGTTTCACAAAGAGCTTAATCAATACCAGAGTGTTGGACAAGGGCAAAGTAATACATAACATGCAAGTGGTTCAATATTTCAAGGTGAGTTGGGTGGTGATGGTGAGGGGAAATGATAAGGTATTTTATGTGATATTGTACACTAGATGGCCCATATCATACACCAAACACAAATTTAGGGTAGATGTTAGATTTATATGACCAGTACAGATTGTAAAAGGGTATATAGATTACAAGGTGGAAATATATTTTATTGGTTGTTTTTTATTATCAAGGGTGGATGAGGATGTCATGAGGGATGTTGTGGTTGTAACAAGGCTCTACATATGATGAGTGACTTGAATATGAATTAAAATATTGATTATGTGTGGATAAGACATTCAAGTTCTAGAGTCTATCTTGTAGATTATGTTCATCAATTCTATGAATATATTAAAATGAATACCAATTACATCAGGATTGACAACATACAAAAACACCAAAAATGAACCCCTAGAAGAAAGGGCATGGCCATACAGAATGTGCAAATGGTGAAATATTTCAACATGCACTAGTGGTGATGGTGAGTGGTAATGGCAAGGTATTTCAGATGATATCATATGCTATAGGGCCACATTTTACATCAAACCCAAATTTAGGGTAGTGATCGAATATACATGACCTAAAACATCCATTGCAAAGGTTTCTATAGCTTGGAGGGTGGAAACATCTTTAATTGGACATTTTATATTGTCAAGGGTAAATGAGGATGTCATGATAGCTGATTTGATTGTAGTAGGGATTCACATATGATGTGCAACTCAAATATATGATGTAATGTCACTAATGTGTGGATAATACATTGAGGTCATAGAGTTTTTCTATTGCTTTTAGTTATGTGACCAATATATTGACACCTGAAACAATTACAAAATCCCATTTTACCAAAACAAAAAATTACATCCCCTTCAACATAACTTGCACCTTTGGTGCTACTATTAGTTAGTAAACATTGAACTACTAGTAAGTATTAAGATGAATAACGAAAAGGGAGTGGTGGTAAAACACACAGTGGATATCCATGTTACCTGGGACACATCAACTTACACTACATCACAATTATCGAAACTCATTAATTGTTAGCCCATACCTAAGAATTGAAATGCAAGGATTGTTTGGTGAACAACATACACAAATACAATTACATGACAACATGCCAAATATATTGCAATAAGTGCTATCAATTCTATTATTATATGTGGAGAAGGAATATGCTAAATCCGTATACAAATTTAAGCATGATGCTTGGCAATGAAATGCCTCCAAAGTAATATAATATGAGAATTTTCCTCCATAAAAAGTGTTCTAGGAATACAAGAAGAAGGTTTCATGTTTTGAAAATTCAAAAAATTTATTATTATTATTATTATTATTATTATTATTATTATTATTATTATTATTATTATTATTATTATTATTATTATTATTATTATTAAATTTAAATTAAATTATTATATATATTAATAATGATGTAAAACTTAATTTAATTAATATAATATAAATTATCCGGAGACATTTTAAAGTACTACACTTTTTTTTAAAAGGTATTATTAATATAAATTAGAAAAAATGTCGTTGTTACTATAATAAAAATGAAAAATAAAATAAAATCATTAAAGTAATGACAATGCCATTAGTGTATTAACATTTACGAAGCCATCCTTGAAATGAATTAAACATAGGGTTCAAATCAGATAAAATTAAATAAAAAAATAATATTATTAATTTTTATGTTTTTATCTTGATAATGAATCTAACAGATAACTGGAAAACTTTGATAATAATAATGGAACAGAGGGCAACGTCTCCATTACACGATACCTGTTTTTATATTTTCTATGGAATTTTAATTTTGTTTGTTTCCATTGATTTGAAAATTCCAACTTCGCAGACATTTACAGTTGATACTTGAATTTTCGTAGTTACATGCTTTTAATAGGATACCGATTATATTAGGGAAAGGTCGTCTCAAAGACCTTTTTCAGTCCAAATCAAACGTGGTGTACAAATACAAGAGGGACACGTATCTCTAGCTGTGAAGACATTTTTCCGATGCCCAAATACTCAACACTACACTGTTGGCAAACCTGGAACATGGCATTTAAGAATAAACCATACGATTAAGAAAAAGACTTTTCCGTTTATGTTTTAAATCCTTAATAAACAAAGGTCCTATTATAACTGAGACCAATTCATTTCTACACTTCTGTAATAATGACAACGCGCTCTTGTGCCTGCCCAGCCCACCACTTCCAATTTAAGGTAGTAGTTTATATCATTTAGTTATATTTTAAATATGATATTATTATACATGATTTGAACTGATGGTTTTTTTTAAAGAATACAAAGTTAGATTAAATCTTAATTTTTGTAATAATTTTAATAATATATTTTCACAATTCTTATTGATATGAGATTAATTTAATTAGAATTTATTTATAGATTTATATTGAATAATTCAAGGTTTGTATAAATAATTTAATTAATTTATTATTGTTTTTTTGATTAAATTTTATTTATATTTATTAAAATCATTTAAAAATAATTTTCATAATTATATTAATATTTTAATGATATACATTTTAAATAATAATCTTAAGATAAAAGAATTTGTTTAATACCAAAATATTTTAAGTATAGTGAAATATAATGTATTATTTTCAGGATTCATTTTTTTAGATTAAATTTCTTTTAAAAATATGTAGTGTTGTATAAAATATTTTTGTCTTAAAATTATTATCAATATAAGATTTACATAATTATAAATCAATTATATATTTAATTGAAATAATTCAAAACTTCTATTAAAAAATTAAATAAATTGTTATTTTTTTATGATTTTAAGTTTTTGTATATTTAAATTATTTCAAAATAATCTTCAATAATATTTATTATTTTTATAATAATTTTTTGCATAGATTTTTAATAATAATTGAAAGACCAAAAAAACTAACATAACACATAAAAAAATGTGAAAATATTTTTATAAAAAAAATAATATTAAATATAATCCACCAATTTAATTTTCACATCTTCTAACCTCCGGAATTTAATCTCACCAATGTAGACACATTCCTCTTGTGCAAGTGCCCCTGTTTACCATGACCCATTAAAAGTTATCCTTAAAATTTAAAATAAAATATAAAAATTGTTATGGTTATAGTACTTAATTTAAATCTATTAATGTTGTATTTTGGAAAAAAATCAAATTAAATTTATATTAAATTTTATCAAATATGTATATAGAAAATATTTTCGTACACATTTTAGTTATGATTATAGTTTAAATTTATTAAATTTTTATAAAGTTAAATGCAGTTGGACTTCTACTTATAAATTATGGATGTGATTAATTCATGTTCTAACATAGGTGGGTATGTAAACTTAAGTTTACAAAAGAGTTGTATATTAAAAGAAAAGACCTTATATTCATAATAGGACTTAAAAATTCAAACACAACATACTCATAAAAATATCAATTTTGAAATAAAGTGATACTAATAATTATTTAACTTATATTTAATAATGGTTCTTAAAAGCAATCACAACATGCATTTAATAGCCAATCATAACATGCTAAGCTCACTACAAAAGTATTAGAACATCATTCATATGGTTTTAAATCAATAATTTTTATATTAAATCAATTATAAAAATCTTCTCCAATTAAATACGTAAAATTAAAATAATAAATCCAAGACAATATTCTTATCAATTAACTTTTTTTACCACAAATAAACGTTGCATAATCCATTAATTAAACTTTAAACATAAGATATACAAATATCATATCATTTCCCACATTTCTTCTTAATCTTAAAAAGTATATTAAAATTTAGAGATCTGTTTTTTCAACCAACATTTTCTATCTTTACTTTTTGAATGGAAATTTATGAGCTACAAAAATATATTTAATTTATTATTATATTCCCAAACATTAATATATTTAATTTATAATTATCTTCCCAAACACTAATATATTTAGTTTATAATTATCTTTGCAAACATTAGAAAATCTTACTTTATTTATTCAAAGATACGTTGTAATTGATAAAATAAATTATTCGGCCGGCCTGAAGTTCACTACGCCTACCTTTTCATGTGCAATGGGTAACAAGATTCCTACCATCGACTTTCGTAATGGTTGCTTTGTTTAGGTATGCTATCTAATATTTAAATTAGATTATGGTTTTAAGATGTAACTTAAAAGTATATATGTAAAATGGAGAGAGTTAAAATGACCAAACATGGTGGGAACGGTGGTGAGTGGGGAAGAAACGGTGATGACATTGTACAAAGGCCCCATTCTTCTCATGCTCTAGTCTCCACCACATCATCATCATGCGGATCAAGGACCGGACAAAAGGTTTTATTCTATTACTTCATGTAAGTCTTGCTTGGGTTGGTTTCTTTGTCCTGCAGGTCTTCATCATCGACCATACATGCAATTGGATTTATTAACATATTTAAATGGTTGTGTAGGGGACTGTTTTAGAGAGGAATTCATTACATGAAAATTGAGGTGTCAAAATTTATTGTAATTATTTTTATATTAATTGTATTTAATGTTAATTTTATTGTAATCGTCATATTGATATAAATAAAATATTTTATGAGAATATATATAGAAAATTATTCTTCAAAATTTATGTTTTAAATTTTAAAATAATTAAAGGGATATATTTTGTCAAATTTTTTCATTGATCAAAGCAAAAAAAAATTTACTCAAAAAATTTAGACAAATAATATATAAAAATATTCATTACAACCATAATTAATAGATATGCATATAAAGAGAAAGATGGGAAAATTTAACAATTTATCATTCATAATTTGAAAGTATTTTGAATGGTTATATGGATATTTTTATATCAATCTTAAAAATTAAGAAAAAATATGTTTTATTTTTGTTTTAGATGAATAGGCATATTACATTAATGAGATTGAGGGAAGGCTAGGTTAGAGAGGCGGTAGAGGAATTTACTCATATCTTGGTGTATTATTGTTTGTTATATAATATATTTTTTTATCTACTTACAAAGAGGCCAAATGAGTTCAAAAGGTATTGGACAACCTAAAGATGATCCAAAGATAGTGTGAAGAGACGAAGGAGAGATCCATGTGTAAAACAAAAGCCATTACATGTCATCTTAATGGATGTAATAATATCGAGTTAAGGCTATCATGGTATTGTGATAAAATTGAACACATTTATTTTATTGAACTCAATATTGATAACATTACCACCATCACCATTATTACTACCACTACCACTATTACTATATAAAGTTTATTTAATTTAAAAATATTACAAATTATTAAAAAAAAAAAAAAAAAGTAGTGTCCATTTTTATAACATAGTGTGTTGGACCCAAACAAGTATTGATACCATATAAAAACAAAAATATGTAGATAACCTTGTGTATATTGGTACACCATTCAAATTTCAAACATCCATATTGATGCAAACGCACCCTTAAAAAAGAAACAATCTTACATCTTCAAATATGAATAAGTCCATTTTTCCATTTTTAAAAAGGTTCAAACCTAGAAGGTGTAAGAGCACAAGTGTTGAAAAATTTGGAATAAAGAAAACGAAGAGTCAAAACTTAATTACACTATGCTAAGAAACTGATGGAAGGATAGTGAATCCATTGCATAGTTTTGTAAGATCTTGAGTGCAATAGAAAAGAATGTGGAAGTTGGACAAGTTTTTAGAAAGGCATGGGATGCAGGAGAAAATAAAGAAACATTGAATTTCCTAGAGCAGGACAAGTGGAAGCTTACATAACCATGCATAGGTTGAAAAACTTATGAGGATTAACTCAGGTGCATAAGTGAAAAGGAATGGCCAAGCAAAAGCGAAGTGTTTGTGGAAGTTGAGTTTCATCAAGAATATCAAATAATTTCAAGTAAAAGGATAAGTGAAATAAGAATTCAACGCATATCAATGGAGAAAACTTAATTTTTTCTATAATTTTAGGATTTTATGGTATTACACAAGATTACCCATTTATGAACACACAAGGTGTCAGGGTGAAAACATGTTGAGGTATCTCTCAATAAAAGTCACATGCACTACATGCATGAAAAAAAATGCATTGAAAAAGGAGTATGAAAATAAATAGTATGTGTGAAGGGACATCAGTGTAGGTGCCCACAATAGAAACTATGTGTGAGGCTCTTAATTGCATAAATGCATAGGTAGGGTCATGTAATGAATCACTTTGCATGATATTTAGTGAAAGGAAAAATGTAAAATATATTGCAAGCACATATAAAAAACACATAATCCCACCAAAACACACCTAAACCTACCTAAACCTACCTCTAGCCACATGGGCCCTAGACTAATTATGTGCACAAGTGCAAAAAAATAATTGGGTTTGAAATAATTACACACCAACCAACCTGTCATGTTTATTTTATTTGGATGGCTCAAGGACCTCATAGGAAGCTATAGTATAAATTTAGGCCTACAAATTTGACCACTAAAAGCATAGCTACACAATATGTCATTAATTAAGGATATCATATTTTACATTGGAATCTAAAGGGTAATTAGGGATTGATTATTAAATAGGGAGATGTCAAACTAGTTTTCAAGAGAGCTTGATATTTTTAGGGGAAAACTCTATCATATTACAAATAGAAAAGAAATAAGAGAGGAGTGAGATCGAGATAAGAACACTCATAGCCTTGAGTGTAAGGATGTTTGAGAGACTCCATAGTTATACTATTAGAGATAAAGCATGATCCAAGTCTGAATTCTAGATTGTAAGAGTCGAGAGCTCCATTGTACAAGATAAGAAGCTTAGAATATATTATATCACCTGATTAAAAAATTAAAAGAATCATTTATATGAATCCATTGAAGAAGAGTGGTTTCAGAGTATAAAGATGCATAGTTAAGGCATAGTTTCACTACAAACCCTGGATACAAATACACCATCTAGTATGGGAGCAAGTTGACTCACATAAAGTGTGATATTTGATAAAGTGGGAAGGAGATTCAGTAGAGTGTCAAACATGAGGAAGATAGATGAGTATTATTATCCACTATGGGAAAGGTGGGTAGAGAATGAAATGAGTGAAATAAAATAGAACTTAATAGAGAGTTAAATCTATGAAAGATCATGAATAAAGACCACTCTAGTAGTTCATAATTCAAAGTAACCTATGTAAGAATGAAATGAAGGTGTGTAATAATGGGTAGCATGAGTAATTTATGGGTGTGAAATACCTACATAGTGTCTTAGTGTAAATAAAAGATTGGGGAATCACCATAATAAGTGCTTAGGAACACACTAAAAATATGAGGCTATGTGGGAAGTTTTAAAATTAGAAACTAGAGAATATTGAATTGAAGTTTCAGCTTTGGTAGCTAATTTATATAAGAGAGAAGAGGTTAGAGCATTGATAGATTGTAGACATGATGTAGTCTAAGCATAGGAAATAATAGACAAAGAGCTCTAGTAGATTGATGATTGAAATTAAGCCAATTTAAAAAATAAGAGTAAATGTGAAACATCAATGGATCACTAACTAGGAGGTAATCAGTGCATGGAGAAGGGACATATTTTAACCAAAGTGTGTTTTTTATAAAGTGTATAGAGGAAGAGTTTATCTTCATTATGTACAAATGGGTATAAATCAAGGTGTGAAGATAATGGATCATTAGAAAGTGAGGGAAATATATGACCCAGAGTCAAAAATCTCAAGGATAATCAGGGGGATAACAATGAAAGTGCATGCACTAAAAAAGAGGATCAACACAAAAAGAAAGGAGGACTATTGTGATGAATAGTCCCATAAGGGTAGAACCTTGTAGATGGAAGAAAAACACATAAGTGTTGGAGTACATAGATAATTATCCTAAATATGAAGCACAAATGTTCTTAGGAAGAGAAGACCATGAAGATTTAATTGAGTTGGTCTTGGATTTGGAGCACTATTTCACAATGAAAGGTATTGAAGACTCCAATAATGTTGAGATTTCATAGAGGAGGAATTGTGTTATATCACAATAGAGTGTTGGATAGATCTCTATGATAAGAGGAAATGGAAGGGCAAGTAGATGGTGAAGATTTTGGAATAGATGAATTTCAATATAATAATTTAGGTGGTGTGCATATAGGATGATTTGGCATGTGGAAGAAGGTAGTAAGTTTTGAGGCATAAAGGCATAAAGAGTAAGGTTACATTGAAATGAAATGGACAAGTGGAGTTATCTTGTGAGTGGTATGAATCTATTATGAGGATTAGCATAGAATAAAAAATTATACCTAATATCTAGAATAGTAAATCCTCATATAGTATTTGGAGGATGTAATAATTGTTGAGTTTGAATAAGTAGAGGCTCTTATGGAATTTTGTGTTAAACGTATAATCACTGAGAGGGTGGGGGATGATCAATGAGCCCAAATAATCCAAATTCAATTTTTATCTTTAAAAATAATTGATAAGTTACCATAAAAATTCATGAAACATGCACATCATTCATAGCAATGAGTAAGAGAGACAATGCAAGATCAATCACATAACACATGACATATGTGGGAAACCCTATTGGGGCAGAAAACCCACTGGAACCTATAATTAAACTACTATCCTATAATAAAAAGATCCAATTTAGACCATACACATAAGATCAAGGAACTATAATCCCTATTTAGTGAGACTGTAATCCCACAAGATGCTACTACACTTGTCTAGCTGAGTTGAACAACAACTGAAACTTTTAGTAAGTTTTACCTTACAAGGAGGATGTAACCACTTTAGGTGTCAATATTATAGAATAACACGTATGAACAAATCCACATTTGAAATTATTTCTTCAACATCTGATGATGTACCACTAATTATCACTCTTCATCTTCATCCATACTTAATTTGCAAGAGCACTATTCTACCAACAAAATTATGACCAATAAATCATACAAATAGTCCTCAAATTGATCTACTCTTTAACTGATCCTCAACTCACTATACCCCTCCTTATCTCCACAACACTCACACAAGCGTCTCTCAAATCTCTCCTTGGTCTCTCACACAAAGTCTAGAAATCACCGTCTTTGATTTCACTATTTATAGATCAATCTTGATAATCACTACCTTCGTCAGCCATTAGGAATGAATTAGCCCTTAGGGATATCTCACATGAAGACACGACTCAAAATAATCTTCATAGGTTGGCCATAGCATCTATGGGTCCCCATTAAGGAATTACTCCTTTTAGTAAGATCCTTGTAGTCCTTATAGGTCTCATGTGAACCCATTCACTCCTTTAACACTTCATTGAGCAAAACAAGAACACATGACCACTTTTAAATACATGGGTCCACTTCATATGTCCCCTTCAACATCCTTAAATTATCATGATCATCTTAACTCACCTCTGCATATGCTCAATTTACTCAAACAAAGACCTTATACATAGGAACACCATGACAAAACATATAGTCAACTTATTAATCATTATTAATACTCAATATGGATTGATCACTCCTCCAAAAATCATAAAAACATCCTCATGGAGCCTATAACACTCCAAAATAGCTAAGTCATCATGAGACATTGAAATAACATTACCACAAGATCAAACATCCTTCTCAGGTCATTTGTATAATAAGCATGAACACATAATCAACTTTGAATATTAGTAACATTGACTATACTCAATTTTAGATATTAAAACTAGGTTCAATAGATGTGACATGGAGTCCTCTTCATCAATGCTTTTTACAGCATGAGCAAATTTGAATTTTATCAAAAGATATGGACAAAATATATATCTTTGGTTTTTTATTTTGTTAAATTCAAATATTTGAATTGAAATGGTCATAGTTAGCCTTAAAACACAATGCTCAAATCTTGTGTCCTCTTCATTTTGAATCAATCTCACACCATCGATCAAGTCCAAACCTTAATGCATAGTCCACCAATGCTAAACATTAAAACTTGGTCACTTTGACCTTATCTTGTGAAATCCTAAAATGTTAACTCAACACACCCCATCGATCTATGCAGATTAGTCAAGTCATTAACTATGAAAAATCACCATTTAATCAATCTATATGAACACCCACTCACCATTAGATCCTTATCATGTACCTTTATTCAATCATTAAACATCATGTACCGATCCTCATCTCGCTGCTTCTTGACTTCTTAGAGAATCATGCACTATCGATCTTGCTTGAACTTTAACTTGTGTAGAAATAATTAAGTATGGTAACCTTGCTTATCTATCTGTATAGCCATTTTTAAACTTTAATAATTTTTTTTTTGATTACTCACATGATCTCAAATTTGGATTAGATGATCTCCTCACATAGGATAATCCAACCATATAACAAACAACTCCTGAAACCCTCGCATGTATGAGATATACTGCCATTAAAATTCCTTCTCAACATATTCAATCATAGAGCCAACTATGTCAAAACCTATCTAAGAGGCCAACTTTGAGCATGCATAACATTTTCCATGCTTCAATGAAAGATCTAAAATTTAGCATAAACAAATTAGGATCAAAACTAAATTAACCCATAAGATCAATTTTTCTTGGTAGCTTCACATGTGCAAGATATGCCACCATAAATATGATCATTCGGTTGTTCTTGCCACATTGTAAAACTTACTAAATATGGAAAAAAATAGTCAAACTACCTAAAATCTCAAGTTTGCACAAGTATATATTTTGATGCGCTTCATCATATGATCTATAAGTCAATGAGAGTAAACTAGGTATAAAAATAAACAAACACATATGATCATTTTATCCTGACAACTCCATGCATATGAATTCTAACCTTATCAACATGCTTACTCACCTCTATTTGAACCATTTTTTAAATTTGGTTATGGGAACATAGTGAATTGTATTTGAGTAGGCAACTTTGTACCCTCATATCTTTGATCGTGATTCAATGCATGACTTAAGATTTGGCACATAAAAATTAGGTACTATTGTGATCAAAACCATATGAACAACTCCACTTGAATCATTTACATGTGGCAATGGTGATGTCATCAAACTACCTACTTAGAATTTTTGTTGTTGGAACCAAACTTTCTAGGTGAGAACGATGATTAATCAGGTGAATTACACTATTGCACACAAGAATGAAAATCATTCTTGAGTTATGATAGGACTCATTGTACATTCAAAAATAACCATACTCATCCTTGAACATCTATATTCATGTCAACACTAAAGATCAACCAAGCATATTTCAAGGAAATTAGAACAAACACATTGCACACTTTGTCACTGTCACTTAGGTTGTCAAAGAACTTCATCCACTCAACATGACACCTTCATGAAATAACCATGACATCACTTAAAACTATACAAAAATCTCCCATTTGTCATTTATGTCAATAAACATCATATATAGCAATATACAACTCACCCGCTCTCTTTTCAAACACTCCCATAAAGTGAACTTTCTCCCCATTTGACACAATGATAAAGCGGGCACCAATTGATCTTGAGGACATAAAAAAACATAAAAATCAAAGGACCATCTTATAAAAATTATAAAAAATCCCCCTTATCTTGAGCGTACTTCAACATGCCTTGATAACATCTTCTTGCTCCATGCCAACACTCTCTTCATTCAAGAACTACATCCAATGAAGAAAGAACACACAAAACCATATAAATCTAATGGAATACATCAAGAAACATCTAATAGGCACTCCACCTAATAAATCTAAGTAATTTCACCTTCTGAGCATCATTATATTGTCGAGCATGATGTTCACTTAGATCCATACATACCTTAGGACCAGCTTTAACCAACACCTTGGTCTTCTCTTTGAGCTTGGTCTCTTTACATTTAACATGAGTAGATAATGAGACCTATTGGTACTCTTCAACTTTTGAAGAATTTTTCACCATAACAAACAAATTAATTATACTTGCAGTGTCATCATGACTCAAACTTATCACCTTTGTCTTTCATGTGTTAATATGCCTTCTTTCTTGCAATCTAGGAGCCTGATTAAACATATTCTAACTTATAGACATTTGCTTGGTAAACATAGCAATGTGACCTATTTGTTCACAATTGTAGCACACCATACCTTTTACATCAAATGTATCTTGCCTTACCTTATTTGGACATAAATGTGTAACTTGTCCTATGTCATGATAATTAAAGCACATACCATTTTATACCTTCTCACTGATGACCCCCATCATAGTTCCATACAAACACATTTCTAATAGGTCTCTTTCATTCTCTATCACTATGACCAAATTGATTACATGTGTAATAGTAACCATTGAATCTTGTATACCTCATGGCATTCAGTTATCTGATCTAGTTTATCTTCATTCTTTCAGAACCTTCAGTCTTTATTCGATGATTTTTCTTCAAATTAAGATTTCCCTAGTTCACATTAGTCTTCATCTTGTCTTGAGTAACACTCTTTTGTTATTCTTCATATCCAAGACTAGTTCTATCACTAGCATGATTTTCACAACTCAAAATTTTGTCTAGATTACATGAGATCTTTTCAAATTTCACAAATGTCTTCACCTTATTGTATGTCTTCTCTAACACAAATTTAAAAGACTCTTTTTTAGACACGTACCTTGAACATTCTTCTCCTTTAGATTTTAGGCTTGTAGACATAATTTTGAAATGACAACTAAGATTCTTGATCATATCTTCATGCTCTTTGGTGTCTTCATTTAATATTTAATCATGTAAATTGAATTTCTCCTCATATTCCTTAAGCTTAGATTAAATTTTCTTATTAATCTTCTTCTCAATCTTCACTTCTTCAAGAGCATTCATCAATACATTCTCACATTCCACCTTATCTTCATTATTATCTAAATCACTCCAAGTAGATACCTTATGATGTGAGCAACTTCTTTCCTTAGCCATTAACACAGATTCATATTCAGTAGGACCATCATCTTCATGATCATATTCTAAGTAACTATCTTCAGTCTCATTTGATGAGCTGCAATATTCTTTGGTGTAAATACTCTTCTTGTTCTTAAAGGACTTCTTCTTGTTGTTAAAATTTATAGATAATTTCTTCCTATATGTCTTATTGGCATCATCTTGGCCTTCATAATTCTCTTAATCAAATTTATTCTCATGATTATGAGGGCACCTAAGAGATAAATGTCATATCTCCCCATAATTGAAACATTTGAAGGGTAGTTTACCATTATACTTCCCTGAGCCTGTGTTCAATTTCCTAGTAATCAAAGTAATTAGTTTATCCTCATCAATGTTAGATATATCAGCCTATTTGGATTTATTAGCTTGGAACTTCTTCTTAAGCATCATCTTTGTCTTGAATGAAGCTTCCTTATTTGGTGGAATATCATCATTTATTCTCATCTCATATGTATTAAGGGTATCATGCAATTGATCCATGTTCAACTAAGTAAGATCATGACTCTCTTCTATAGCACATACTTTTGGATCAAACTTAAGAGATAGAAATCTTAATACCTTTTAGACTAAATTTGCCTCTTCAAGATTCTCTCCATGACTTATGATGATGTTCACAGTCTCATCAACTCTCTAAATAAAAGATTCCATAAAATCTTCTTCCTTCATCTTGAGACTTTCAAATTGCCTTCTATGAGTCTACAAGTTAGTAAGCTTGACCTTTGAATCTCTTTTTAAAATAATCCTCATTTTGTCCTATATCAATTTAGAACATGTACAATAGATTACCTTGGTGTATTCAGTCTTCAAAATCCCATAAGTGATAGCATTTATCACCTTGGAATTATTCTCAAACAACTTTTTGTTTACAACACTAGATGGAGGAGTAATAAGAGCAACATAACCATCTAGAACATATTGTCATACATCAAACCCTAGGGATGTAATATATGTCCTAATTATTGAATTCCTAAAAGCATAATTAGATCCATTAAACATTGATGTTTTCTTAGTAGAGAAATCTCCTTTGATCACTACCCATATTCTACCTTAGATCACCTTCAAGTTGTTACAAATTTACCAAAGGACCTACTCTGATACCAATTATTGAATAAAAAATCACTAAGGGATGTGAATCAGTGAGCCCAAAAAAACTAAATTAAATTATAATCTTTAAAAATACTAAATCAGTAACTGTAAGCATTCATGAATCATACACATCACTTATAGCAATGAGCAAGAGAGACAATGCAAGATCAATCACACAACACATGACATAAATGGGAAACTTTCTTAGGAGAGAAAAACCACTAGAACCTATGATTGGAATACTATCTTATAATAAAATGATCCAATTTAGACCATCTACAAATGATCTAGGAACTATAATCGCTACTTAGTGAGACTACAATCTCACAAAGTGCTATGACACATGTTTAGTTGAGTTACAACAACAACCAGACCTTTTTAGCAAGTTTCACCTTGCAAGAAGGCTACAACTACCTTAGATGATGAGATATCACAACAACACCTATGAACACATCAACCTTTCAATGAATGTCTTCAATACCTAATGATGGACCACTGGTTATCACTCTTAACCTTCCCTCATACTCAATCTAAGAGAGCACTATTAAGCCAACTTAATTATGACTAACAAATCATATAAATAGTCCTCAAATTGAACTTGTCTTCAACTAATCCTTAGGGAAATTTACCCATCGTTCACTCCAAAATACACAAAGCCTCTCTCAAATATCCCCTTGTTTTCTCACACAAAGTATAGAAATTACCATCTTTGATTTCACTATTTATAGAGTAATCTTGATAATCATTACCTTGATCAACCATTAGACAAACCTTATCCCTTAAGAAATCACTCACATGAATACATGGCTCAAAACCTTCTTCATAAGATGGCCATGACATCTATGGGTCACCCTTAAGGAATTACACCTTTTAATAAGGACCTTATAACTGTTATAGGTCTCATGTGAACACATTCACTCTTTTATCACTTCATAAAAAAAAAAGAACACAAAACCACTTTCAAATACATGGGTGTGCTCTTTATGTCCCCTTCAACATCTTCAAATGATCATAATCATCTTATCTCACCTCTGTATATGCTCAATTAACTCAATTAGGGACCTTATACATAGGAACACCATTATCAAACATACAATCAACTTCTTAAACATTATTCATACTCAATATAGATTGATCACACCTCTAAAAATTGTAAAGAACATTCCTCATGGAGTCTAAAACACTCTAAAATAGCTAATTCATCATAAGACATCAGAACAATATCAACACAAGCTCAAACATCCTTCTTGTGTCATTTACAAAATAAGCACAAACACATAGTCAACTTGGAACATTAATAACTTTGACTATACACACTTATAGATCTTTAAATTAGGTTCAATGGATGTGATATGGAGTCCTCTTCATCTTTACTTTTTACAGCACGAGAAAAAATAAATTATATCAAAATATATGGAAAAAAATAGATCTCTAGTTTTTCCTTATGTTAAATTCAAATATTTGAATTCAAATGATCATAGTTAACCTTCAAATATAATGCTCAAATATCATGTCCTCTTAGTTTTGGATCAATATCACATCATCGATCATGTCTAAACTTTAATGTATAGTCAACCAATGTCAAATGTTAACCCTTAATCACTTTGACCTTATCTTGTACAATCTTGAAATGTTGACTCAATGCACTTCATCAATCTCTATGGATTAGTCTGGTCTTTAACTGTCAATGCTCATTGTTTGATCAATCTATATGAACACCCATTTTCCATTAGATCCTTATCTTGTACCTTTACTCACTCATTAAACATCATCCTCCTATCCTCATCTCATTACTTCTTGACTTCATAGAGTAACGTGCACCATTGATCTTGATCAAAATTTAACTTGTGTAGAAATGACTAAGTATGGGAACTTTGATTAAGCCATATTTGAACATTAATAACTTCTCTGTGACTACTCACATGATCTAAAATTTGGACCAGTTGATCTCTTGACATAAGACAATCCAACCATATAATAAATAACTCCTAGAACCCTCATGCACGTGATATATAATTCCATTAAAATTACTTCTCAAAATCTTTTGTCACAGAGTCAAATATGCAAAAAATTTCATGAGAGGCAAACTTTGAGCATGCATAACTTTTATCATGCTGTACTGCATGATCTAAAATTTAATGTAAATAAACTAAGATCAAAACTAAACAAACCCATAAGATTATTTTCTCTTGACAGCTTCACACGTGCAAGGTATGCCACCATCAAAATTCCCACTTGGTTCTTCTTGCCACATTGAAAAATTGGCTATGTACAAAAAACCATAGTCAAACTACCTGGAAACCCAACTTTACATAAGCATATATTTTGATGTGCTTCATGGCATGATCTTAACATTATTGAAAATAAACTAGGCACAAAAATGAACAAACCCATATGATCATTTTATCCTAACATCTCCATGTGTGTGAATTCTAACCTCATGAACATGCTTACTCAACTTTGCTTGAACCCTTTTGCAAATTTGACTAAGTATGGGAACATAGTAAATTCTTTCTGAATAGCCAAATTCGCAACCTCATATATTTGATCATCATTTGATGCATGAATTGTGATTTGGTTCAAAATAGTTAGGGACTACTATGATTAAAACCATATGATCAAATCACCTTGACTCAGTTAAACATGGTAATGGTCATGTCATCAATCTGCCTACTCAAAATTTCTGCCACTGGACCCAGAGTGTCTAGATGAGAAAAATGATGAACTGGGTGAATTCCACTCATGTACAAAAGCATGAAAAGCATTCTTGACTTCTGATAGGACCCCTTTCACATGCTCAAATCACCATACTCATCCTTGAACATCTCTAATCATGTCAACACTGAAGATCAACCAAGCATATTTCAAGCAAACTAGAACAAACACATTGTACACTTTGTCATATCACTTAGGTTATCAAATAACTTTATCCACTCAATAGGAAACCTTCATGACATTAGTGAAATCTCTTCAACATTTTATTTTATGGAAACTTCCATAGAGGAGGTGTAGCTAGATGAAATAGAGAAATGTGTTAAGAATGAAGATAATTTGCATAGTTCACAATTATAGGATATAGTACACTTCCATAAAAAGGATGATGCTAATGATAATGTGCCTAAAAATAAGGAAAAAGATTTGGAATTAGTGCAAGTTAGAGGGACAAACAAGGATAAAGTAACACCCAAGGAAATAGAAGGCATAGAAAATTTTGGTGTGTGGGAAAAGTGTGCAAGAAGTACAAAGTTGTAAAAAATACCATTTGGTAGGCATAAAGGAATAAGGAAGATGATGCAAAAATTGGTTTGTGCAAGGCACATGTCAAATTCCTAGGGAATGAGTGGGGAGAATTTTATCTGTAGCTAAATACTTATCCTGGAGACAAAAACATATTATTTCAAATAGAGGATATGCATGAAATGAGATGAAATGGAGAGGAACTATATAATGCTATCCAAATTACAAAAACATAGGTTATATGATAGAGAAAATGCACATGCATGGAGAATGTTGTGAGGGTGAGCACAAAATTAGTCATATATGGGCACACAATGGAGGCTACAATAGAGCATGCAAAGGAAAATAAGGTGATCCATCATATGATAATATTAGTGGAAAAAAATTGAGATCCTCATCAGGAGGATAATAAGAGAAAAAGGGAAGAGAAAGTGGTACTTAACTAAAGTGAGAGGCTAGAAAATAAAACATGGATAAGAGTCCACAAAAGGCTTTAGAGCATGTGCAACAAGAAGAACAAGTAGAATCCACCTAAATCAACACAAAGAGAGAGATTCTCATGATTCAATCAAGAGAAGGGATTGAAAATATATTTAGGATCAACATGATGGATATGTTGAAGGATGGAGGAGAAGAGAGGATAAATCAACCACAACTTAATGGGGAAATCACAATATTCATTTCGCATGATGAGAGAGAGATAAAATCAAGAGATAGCAAGGTAAGGGAAAATTAACTTGAAGATGATGGAGGAAGAATGAGTTTAAGGACAAGCGAAGGATAATGAATATCTATAATATTAATCTGGATGTATAAATAAAAGTACACAAAAGTGGGGAAGACGAAGAAAGGAGGTGGAAAGGGAGTCATCGAACCTCATAGTGTTTTTAGATCAAAGACCTTAATAGTAGGCCAAAAGAGTGTCTCTACTAAACATACCCTATCTATAAGCATAATCTTACATTTGGGGAATCTGATGCTGGAACACCCCATTTGAATCAGTAATCTTGCATCTCTAATTATGGATAAATCTACTTTTAAAAAGGTTCTAACTTGGAAGGTGCAAGAGCACAAGTGTTTGTGCACTTAGAATGGCATGAAGGAGGAAGTAGAAATTATCCATGCTAAGTTAATAAATTGATGGAAGATGTGTGAATATATTCTGTAGTTATGTAAAAACTCAAGAACAGACGACAAGATCACATAAGTTGTACATGTTTCAAATGGCAAAGGTATGGAGATCAAAAATAAAAAAGGAAGCACTAAATTTTATCGGGTACGACAAGTGAAATATTATACAACCCACATAATTTCAAATACTTGTAAAGAGTATTTGTGAAGGGCAAGGGCTAAATGAATGGACTAACACAAGGAAGTTGTGCCAAAAATTTTAAAGGAATGAAATCACAAAGATAAATAACATGCTATTGAGTACATGAAAATGAAGAAAACATTATGTTTATTTTTTAAATGGATTTTATGAGATTACACAAGGTTAATCATGAAATGTCATGCAAGGTCGTTGGACACAAGCATGTCAAGGAAATAATTATCTCTCAATGGAAGTCACACACACTACACATGCATAAAAAGTGAATTGACAAAGGATTGTTATAAAAAATAAGACTAACAAAGGGATCTTAGTGTAGGCATGCCCAATAGAAACATTGCACAAGTCTATTTTTCATACAAAGGCATATGCAAGGTTGTGCAATGAATCACTATCGAAGATATTTGGCATAAGGAAAACCAAAAATTGGTCATAAGCATATATAAAAATCATGTAAGCCCTAAAAGTGTCACACAAACTTGCCCCTAGCCACATAGGACCTAGACTAGTTGTGTGCAAGGAAAGAAAGTGCAGAAGATAGAAGTTGGTGAAATAACTACACATTGACCTACTTGTCTAGTATATATGATTTGGGTGGCTCAAGGACCGCATAGGGAGTTATGCTATAAACATAGGCATGCATAATAGTATATCAAATAAAAAAAGTATGCCATTAATTTGACATTGTATTTTATGTGAGAATATAAAGGGTGACTATAGTTTGACTGTTATATAAGCAGACGGTGAGGCTAGTTTTGAAGAAAGCTTCATATTTTTAGAGGAAAATTACTAGATTGTATGGAGAGAAGAGAGGAGCGAGCTCAAGAAAAGAAGGCCCATATCTTTGAGTGCATGGAATTATAAGAAACTCCATAGTTATATCACTAAAGAGAGAGAAGAGAGAGATGTAAGTACGAGGACTAGACTATAAGAGCCAAGAGCTCCAATCTAATAAGTTTATAATATTTTTTAATCCTTGATCTAATAAATGAAAAGAATATTATATAGAAACATTCTATGGAAGAGTAGTGTGAGAGTGCTAGGTTATATGGTTAAGGCATCTCTTTAATGAGACTCTTGATTATAACTACATCACCTATGGTGGTTGTAAATTGCTCTAAAGACCCCTTACGATAAAAAAAGTGTATTACAAGACAACATATAACTAGAGTGCAATAAAAAAAAAATTGAAAAGATGCTAGTACCATTAGAACCTATTATATTTTCCAAAACCAAATATTAATCAATCGATTAGCAAAAAATAATCTATAAGGTTTTCTTATATATTGTCAAAGGCCACAACAATTCAAAACACACACAAAAAAAATTCAAATTCTATAGTATACAAATTTTTTACAAATAAAATATTTTGATTTCAAATTTTAGTGAAGGTTATATATATTTATTAATTAATGAATCCAAATTTGTAAATTAAAGAAAAATTCTTTCAAAAAAATTCGTACATTTTCCATTTTAATGGTGTCTAAGTTGTAAAGTGGCAGTGATCTATGTAAACAACATCATTGTATCTTAAATTGAAAGTCTTTAAAAATAAAATTGATTTTTTTTTTAAAACAAAATATTGATTCTTACTTCGTTATAAACGCATTATATTTACATGAAAATACAAACAAATTAAAAGGGCATTATTTTCTTTTTTCTTAAAAGCCCTCTTCTAGAAACACTTCGTTTTTAAAAAAAATGCATGTTCCACACTCTTTTCAATTAAAACGAAAGAAGTGGCGAGCTGTCTCTACAACTTAAAAATGTCCATGTCCAGGTCGGAAATCGGAGACTTGGTCAAACTTCCATTTTGAGACGCTGAGGTGGCAATCAAATTCAAGAACATATCAATCACCTTCAAGCAGCTGTGATTTTCAAAGTCATCTCATAACGTTTCCAAATCTGTGCCCCCACAGAATCGCCACGAGGATCTTCAAACATTTCGCACTTTCTAAGTATTTCAGAGTCAACTCATTTGGGATCTTCAAATATTCCACTGCAACTACGCATATAAAAACACCCCTTAGAACCTAATTTTTATTTTTTCAAATACTTATTTTCTCGTAAATTATAAAAGCTTTACATATTTCTTGATAAAATAAATTATGTGACAAATGATAATTCTAAAAAAAACTTTTTCACTGTTAATGAAATGAATTACAGGGCAATAACCATGTTAAATAGACAGTAAAAACCCAATTTTTTTCCCTAAAACTTCTTCTGTCGTGAACTGTGAAGCAAGAAAATTCTACCAAAAGGGAAATTCCGTCCTATTTGCCAAAGCATCTGTTATCACAACATTTTGGAAGGGACGAAGGCTTCCTTCATTTGATTAATTGTTGAAGGCAAAAGGGCTTTTCTAGCCGAAGTTGACAACCACCCTTTCTGTCACCTGTCGAGACGGAGAAAATCCAATCATTCATAGATACGCAGAGCCATCTACCATACCAGTCTCTCGTAAGCTTAAGCTTGATCGAAATTTATTTTTATAATACAAATAAAAATATATGCTTTTCTCATCAATAATTCTCTCCCAAACAAAGAGAAGGAAAAGATACGTCTATTTCTCCTGTAGTTTTAGCTGACCTTTCACACAGAGAACTCTGACAATATGATTTGGTTTCACTTTGAATGATTAGCTATGGCCATTGTCCTCTTCTCCTCTCGTTTCCTGTTTCACAGCGGTTCTTGGCATTTCTTCTGAGAAGAAAAAGAGTTCAGATGCTGCATAACCAAAGCAAATTACAATTTTGTATAATTTGCTCTAGGAATTTGGTAACTGGTTTTGCATACTATATACAGTCCACGCGCACAATAATTGAATGGCTGTTGTTTCGTCTCCGGTCAATAATGATATCGATTGCGGGCCAACTTTATCGAAATCAACAAATAGATTTATCTTGTGAAGCACAATTGCATGGCCTGAATTTGATGGCCGTATGACTGTATTTACGCATTTAGTCGTAAGATGCAATCATTTTTTTGAGACCGTAATAGATTTCAGATAAACTTTTAGGTAGGGTATCAAAAACTTTAAAGAATTATATCTATATCTATATATATATTCTGATTTATTATTATTATAAATTATATTAATTTTGGAAAGATAATGATGAATATTAAACTATCATTTAAAAAATTCATGATTAATAAAGCTGACTTTCAATTTTAGGCCCTGCTGCCCTAGAGTCCTACATTCAATGGTTAAGTTATTTTATACCCTACTTGCCACTACAACTATGCCTATAGTCTACTCAAGGCCTACATTTGATGGCCATCTGACTATATTTATGTTTTTGATCTGTAAAACATAATTATTTTTTAAAGATATTATATTAGATGCAAGGTAAATTTTTAAACAAATCATTAAAAATATAAAGGATTATATACATACATATATACTTTAATGTTTCCTCCTTATATTATGAATTGTATTAACATTTGAATAGTATTATTGAATAGATAACCATTAGAAAAAATGACAAGAAGAGTCAATTGTCAAAATTAAGCACTGACTCTACTTATCACAATGTAAAAAAATGACAATTTTCCTACTGGTCCTATTATTTTTAGAGTTGCCTATAATGAAAGCAATCAAAGTGAGAGACACCTAGAAATGGCCCAAGGCATTTATTAGTACGTAATAAGTAATATTTTTAAGCACTTGTTTATTTGTGATTTATTGATTTAAATTAAGCAATATTAGAGTATATGTTGGTTTTTAGTAGTCCAAGTCTTTTTCTTAACCCCTCAACTCTTCTTTCACTCTTTCATCTCAAACTCTGTGTCAAAAATATTTCAACACTTTTGACACCTATCATTAATGCCCTATTGATTCTAGCCCCTCTTTTTTTCGTCATCTAAGAGTGCACACATCCCATTTGCCATGTCTATTTCATTTTTTGATAATTAGATGTTAGCTTTTATGCTAATAAGATTCTGAGTTGAGATTAATTGTGTATAAATACACAATCATTATAAATCATTTCATAATAAGAAACACATTAAACATTCATATAGAATCTGTTAAGTACATAGGCATTTTAGAGAGATAGGATAATAGTCAGAGCATTCATCAGTAGCTCAAGCTAATATTTCATGTGGAATTCATTTGGCACATGACTAAGGGGTTTCTATATTAATGAACATAATTTAATTTATGTAATTTACGATTACTTGACATATTTTATCAAATTTTATCTACCATTTAAAGCCTTGACAATTGGATTACTTTTACTAAACCTTACTAACCTTCAACACATGCCGCTAAAGATCACTTGGTTTTCTTTAATTTTTAGATATTTTTGTCTATAGTCACTAAAATTATTATTTGGTGCTAAAATAATGCACTTGTGACCATTGTCTATGTACACATAGCCTATGCTCAACTTCATAGTTATAAACCATTATTCATCTACTTATATGAATTAAATAATCCTTAATATTAGGCAAATATGAAACTAAACTTTTTAAATATTAGTTCAAAGTAGCCTAAGCCCACTATTAGACTTATTCACACTTCTAGATCAATCGTCTTTGCTCCTTAGATGAGTTCGTTCATATAGAACAATCCCATTTCCCTATACTATCTTAAGCTACCGATTTTATACTTCTACCAAAAAAAGCTAATTGCAAACTTAAAATTCATCTAAGTTGTCATCCCATATGTTTTGCAAGTCCCATTTAAATAAATTCAAAAAAGACCACTATGTAAGCACATTTTCTATTAATGTATTCACTAGATGGTAAGATGCATTCATATTATAAAAACCAAAATTATTATAAATGCATATTCAGAGGAAAACATTTAATCTTTCTAATTTTGAGTCCATACAATCCAAGTAACCTTGAACCAATCTAAATACACCAACAAAGTCACAAGTCATTAATCAATCACTTAATTACATCAGGATTGCACAGACATAAAACATTAGACCAGTATTTTACACACATCATCATAGCATGTGAGAACGACATGGATTTTGATCTCTCTTCATGGCATTTGTATGTAGACAACACTCAACATAGGGGATGTTGAGATGAAGCACAACTTCAGCTCCTAACCCCCTTTTACAATTTTATTACATTTTTTCCTCAATGTTAATTAAATAAGGGTTAAAAGTGAAGAATAAGCTACACATTGACTTTCAAAGAGAATCAAGTGATAAAAAATATACGCATAGGACCTATAAGTGAAGTTGCATTGATTTGAATTAACCTAGAGAGGGAAAACACTAAAGGACATTAGTCCACCATAAAAAAGATATTGAAAGCCATCCTTTTCCAAATAGTGATCTTATCCCAGATTTACATATAACATTATTCTTGATTTATAGTAACCTCTCAAAATCTCATGATTGAATACATAGTCTTTGTTGCAATCTTTCAAATCTGAGTTCTAGTTTAGTTAGCTGTCTTTTATAATCTTTCTACAAATAGTAATTTATAAATCAACTATGTAGACTTATTTTATATCTCATTCATTTTGATTTTACTCAATAGTTTGTCTTAATTATCTTAACACTTACTTAATGCCCAATTCTCGTTAACATATTGGTGAACATGTCTATTGATTGAATATTCTAAACACTAATCATCCATGTTACTAGGGTTTATGTATTTGGTTTTATTGTTTCTAATTATTGAGTTAGTGTTATCAAATTTAGTAAATTCTTTGGTAACAAGAATATTCCAAGTTTCTATGTCATATTTTATACAATATAAAAAAGTTATCTACACATATCTTAAAGGAAGTGATAGACTAAGGGGTGCTCAATTTGAAAAGTTTCATATTCTAGTTGATAAAAACATAATGGCAAAATTAGTTAATAGATTTGATGACACAACTAAAATAAATTTAAAATGGTTTCTTTTCAAGAATCTAGATATGCAAGATGTGTTTTTTAAAATTGTTAGAGAAGAAATACAAAGAACATCTAAAGGCCAATCTTTTGAGAATTATATTGTTATGGTTTCAATTCTTTATTGGCATCACTAGATATAAATTTCATACCAAAATATATTAAGGGTTAAACCTAAGGGTTTCAGCTGTTCAATATGCTAATATCTACTCAATCAATTTTTACACTGCCTTTAGTTAACACACATTTTATTCTTGACATACAATCCCTTATGCAGACTATTTAAGCTCTACAAACTAAGGTGTTTCAAATGGAACAAAGTGATTTGAAACTTAATTAGGCATTCGATCATAAAATTAATTTCATACTCTACTGGCTTAACATATTTCAACATATCTTTTAGTAACTATTTTTTTTATCATCTAAACTTATATTATATGATGGAAAAGGTGACCTCAAACAACATTTGAGATAGTTTCATGTAGCATGTATTGACTATACATCCAATGATATGTTATTGACCAAGTTATTTCCCTATAATTTTAAAATCATATGCTCTAATATGGTTTTATGATTTACCACATCACTCAATTTATTTGTTCAATCCTTTGGAAGATTTTTTCCTTTCAAATCTATTAATTAAAATAAGTAGAAATATTTCCTATGATTAGATTTCTCAGCTCATAAAATAATCCAACTATCCTATCAAAGTATATGTTTTAATATATAATACCATGTTATCCAAGATGATGAATCCTATGGAAGATAAGGAATTCCAAGACATATTCAAACTAATTTTGATTCCACATCTACATGAATCTAAACTATGTTTAAGAAGTTTATATCATTCACAAATTTATGTGACCCATTTAAGGAAAGAGTGGTTAGTTTTTTGGTAATGAATAAGATAAAGTATGTAACCAACACAATTTATACTTATCATGTAAAGAATTTGAGTAAGGCACCATACAAGGTGAGACTGGGTGAAAAAAAAGAATAAGTAATTGTGAATGTATTTTGAAAACCTACTTCGTGTATTGTATTATCAAATACTCTAATGAGATAATTTACCAAATTTCCAAAAAATCTCTACAAGGTACGTTAAAAATGATATTTGAATGTAACCTCATATTTATCCATCCCATTGAAGAGGTTGATGTGACTAAATCCTCATCCAAAAGGATTTGATTAGAATGCTTAAAAAAAAAAAGCATAAGTCACCATGGCATACTACCAACAAATGCATCAATTTGAGAAATAAGATACACGATTTCATATATGAGAATCCTTTATGTTGGTACATCTATTGACAATATAAAGGCACAATCAAGTGAGAGTATAACAATGAAGATATTTGATGATCCTTTCCCTAAGTATATAGGTCAATAAATAATAGATAAATTAGAAGTGCATTAACCATATAATGTACATCCTCCACCAACTTCTAATCATCCTCATACAAATGGAAAACATCATTCAAATGAAATTATAGGTACATATCATGTTTTAGTGCCATCTAGATCACTTATCACATTTATAGAGCATGAGATACTCATTGTTTATTTTAAGTTGCATTTTTTTTTCATTTGACCTTACATTGATCATCATCCTATATAAAGTGTCATGGTTGATAATGGTTCAAATTTGATTTTGTGCATTATCACACTTATCTCTTATTTGGGATACACCAACAAGGATATAATTCCTAGAACAAAAATAATCAAGGGATTCAATGGACATGTTTAGATTTTTATTGGTGAGATAACATTACCACTACAAGTTGGTACGACACATGTGATCACCAAGTTAATAGTAGCACCTAGTGCAAAGGTCTTTGATAAGTTATTGGGATGTCCTTTGATTTAGTAGCTTGGTGTAGTTCCTTATATAATACACATATGCCTAAAATATATTTTTGCTAATGAGGTTATCACTATTCATGATATTCCATATGAATACCCCATACAACTAAAATTAAATGCTCCTACATAGTAGATATCAGTTTAATAACCTAAAAAGTTTCAACCTACTTAGAGAATTAAAAAATAAGTGGTCAATTCACAAGGAGACCTATACTTAAAAATAAGCATAATTATTTATTTGCCACAGATTCTAGAGAGCCACTCTTTACTCCAATATGTCCTAAATTAATATTATAGGGCATTAAAAGTGTTACACAAAGAAAATAACCATAAGATTTCTCAAACTCCATGATGTGTTTTGAAGAGTCCTAGAATTCTCAATTTTAAATAACATGCACAACATACTATAAATTATCATCAAGACAATAACACTTAGGTTATAGAGGCATATCAGTTTTCAAATTCTAAGTTGAGACTAGTTACTTCATAGCAGCATGATACTTTGTATTCTTGATAGGTCATCCTTCATATGTAATATATGTGACCTATTAATTTTGAGGTTCTTACAAGAGTTATTGGTTAGTATGTTCATTTTAATTTTTATTTACATGTATTCAAAAGTACAAAAAATACATATATACTATAAAATTATAGAAATCAGGATTTATGCATGGTATGTGATTTTACTTGTTAGAGTTTATGGATTTTAATCTCTAGGTTGTTAAAGGGTATGAGTATAGTAAATCAGGGTAGAAATATGCAATAAATACAACCATTGATTTATAAAAAATTGACTTAGTTTGACCTTTATAAAAATAAAAATAAATAATGTAAATAAGTAATTAGCTAGAAATTGACTGAGAATGAAGATCTAAAAGCTATAAACTAGGACATATGTTGATTTGAGTGTCATAACAAGATCTAGGTGTCAAAACCCTTCCTAAATAATATAGATTTGATTGGATAGTAGTGTTAATAGTTCTAGTGTCCTTATTTTATTGTTAGTGTCCTCTGTGTAGAATTATTCTTATTTTCTGAGTGTACCTATGTTTGAGTTTATCAAGCCCATTCCTATCTGCATGAGTTTTTTATCCATATAGGTGACATGTTTTGATTGATTTGATATGAAAAACATAAACCTCCATGTTGTTAGGGCATCTGGTTGGCACAATTAGCAAAGTGTGATTTTATTTAGGTAGGTTAGACATCCTCAATGCCTCATTGTGATGAGAGTTGCTTATATACCATTAGTTTGATGAGGGATAAAGTCCAATGTAGTTCTCTGCACCTAAGTGCTAGTGCAAGTGCAAGTGTAAGTGAAGCTAGTATGAATACTAGTTTGACTTATTTGAGTGTGATTGAGAATATAAATCTACATAATCTGAGCTTAAGAATGTTGTAGATGATTGCAGGTATATGTAGGGAAAAATAGGGATTGATAACCTTGATTGTGCTCAACTTTTTAAGAGTTTATTTGTATAATTTGCATCTGATTTCCATGTAGTAAATAAAGGGATAAAATTCATGTATATATATATTGTTATATTTCTTGTGTAGGTCTTAGAAAAGGTATAGGTAAACCCTGGGTGGATTTTGATTTAAAAATATATTTGTTGATAATAAAAGGTGGGAAAAGGAAAATAGTGACCTAACTAGGACACTTGTGTCATAGGTAACTACTGTCCAAATTGTGGCACTATTGTCCATGTGGCAAAAATTGAAGCATTAGAGATTAGGATGTTGAAGTGAAGGTTCAAGACTACTTTAGGGATGTTTAGGGATGCATGTGTCCCAAACAAAGGATAGATA
>JARHVA010001171.1:2310000-2335000 GCA_037957365.1 Torreya grandis
TTTCATAGAAGCTGTAAAGGAAAAATACTACCCCGTTAGAGCATATAATGATCTATATATAGAGTGAAAATAACTTCACCAAGGTAAGAAATAGTTTGTTTATGATTACACAGGTATTTTTCATTCCCTATCTACGAGATTGGGCATCTAGAAAAGTGAGAAACACAAGATTATCAAAAATCATGGTGAACTACAATGGTATATAGGGGGAGATGGAAATCTTCAAATTTTGAACCCTTAGTGAGGCATATAAGTTCATGGTGAAGATTAAGCAGAAACATGGAATAATGAATATGAAGAGTTAGCCTTCAAAATGGAAAAGTGACAAAGAAGGTCAAACCTGAGGCCAAAATTGGAAGCAAAAGGAAGGGAAGACTAGGAAATGGTGTGATTACCAAAAATTTGGAATTCAATCCAAAGAAGAATGTTGAGCCATCAAGTCCCTACTTTTAGAGTCACAATCCTCAACATCTACTACTCTACCTCATACACATGCTATAGTCGAAGAGGATAAAGAAGAAATTGTAGATACTGATCCTGATGCCATCATTGCTTCATCACAAACACATGAGGAGAGGCTAGATGACAAGGAAAGGTTGTTTCACTCTAATTTATGGGTAAAAGGTAAGCCTATTCATGTCATTCTTAACAGTGGGAGTCAAAATAATTTAATCTCTATTAATATTGTGAAAATCCTAAATTTGTCCATGAAGCCTCACCCAAAGCCATATAGTATTGGATGGTTGAATCTAGGGAGAAACCTTTGTGTCACCCACCAATGTCTTCTTTCATATACAATAAAACCTTTCCAAGATGTGGTCTTATGTGATGTGTTCAATCTGGATGTTTGTGATGTACTCTTTGGTATGCCACTCATGTGTGATCGACATGACATCTATGAAGCAAGAACTTGGAGGATCACCCTCACTCTTGGAACATCATGCTACAGGGTACCAGAGCTACCACATTCTACATTTGTATCCTTGATTAGTGCCATGAAAATCATTCTCATGGTGGTCAAGCCACATGAATCCTAAAGGGCTGATATTGTAGCCCTAACTACACAAACAACACAAAAATAAAAGAAAATAGATACCAAGCTGAAGAGGTTTATGACCTTCTATCCATAGACTGATGGTTAGACACAAATGGTGAACAATCGGGCCCAACATAGCTCCGTAAAGCACAGTCCATTACAAGTGTGCATCGAGAATCAAATTAAAATACAATTTCCACACGTGATAAAAAATCTTGATGAAATGGGGACCATTACTTCTCAAGGAGGGAGGAATGATCTGAGCAATATTTCATGTGAAAATTCAAGTGATGATTCTACCCCAATTGGTGGTAGAACTGACAGGAGCCATAACTTTTGGACCATATCTCCATTTGACTCTTGGAAAGCTAAGAATGAGGGGAACTTTGTTAAATGGATAAAAACTATGCTTAGTGGGTTATGACCACAAAAAATTAAATGGAAGTGTCCCAGATTTGAATTTTAGTAGTGTAGTCTAAAAATAATAGGTTTCCAAAAATAGTAATTCCTTGAATTTTGTATTGTTGTAAATCATTGAATTCAAACCATTTAATATCCTTCAAGATTGGTGACCTTTCATATCTTCCTCCTACCTTAAACATATGTATAAATGAAGATGTAACCTGAAATAGAAATCAAACATCTCTTTCTAGAGATAGGCATATGTTGTATCTGTAATTTTGAGCAATAAAACATATCTTTTTAGAGATAGAATTATTACAATTATGTTGTTCTTGTTTTTTGAACTATCTTTCAACCAAAGCTTCTGAGTTTTAGATTAGTGGTATTAGAGAAATTTTTCTTGAGAGTGTATGATCTTGAGAATGAGGTCAAGCTACAAGAAGCTTGGGTGAAAAACAATAGAGATTCTAAACTATCCACCTATTTGCTCCAAATAACCTCAAATGGTAGACAACACTGAGACATCTAATCCTTTCAAGGAAATGGTGAGAGAAACCCTCCAATAGTAGCAAGCATAGATGCTCCAACAATTCACTAAAATTTTCTAACAAATCTCGATGGAAAATTTTGGCTCCTCATCTACACCCCAACATCATTTCAGTGCCCCAACACCCTTTAAGGTTTAGGTGAATTTTGATATCCCTACAATTGAAGGAAAAATCAATGCTGATGCATTAGAAATTTATTTGGATCAATTGCCTTCATATTTTTCGATAAATAAATTCATTGATAAAGATAAGATCACTTTTTCTCTTTTGAAAGCATCATTGCCTATCAAAAATTGGTGGGAAGTTTACAAGAAGAGATTTAGTATGGATTATATTGGCCTTGAGGTAGAACCTACCTGGGATGATTTTGTAGAAGCTGTAAAGGAAGAATACTACCCCATTGGAGCATATGATGATCTGTATATAGAGTGACAACAACTTCACCAAGGTAAGGAATAGTCTATTCAAGATTACATTGACATTTTTCATTCTCTATCTGTGAGATTGGGCATCAAAAAAATGAGAAACATAAGGTTCTCAAATATCATGGTGGACTATAACGGTATATATGAGGGGAGATAGAAATCTTCAATTTGGAAATCCTTGATGAGGTGTACAAGTTCACTGTGAAGATTGAGAAGAAGCATGGAAGAATGAATATGAAGAGTTAGCCTTAAAAATGGAAAAGTGACAAAGAAGGTAAAACATGAGGCAAAAGTTAGAAGTAAAAGGAAGGGAAGATTGGGAAATGGTGTGATTACCACAAATCTAGAATGCAATCTAAAGAAGAATGTCAAGCCATCAAGTCCTTGGTTTTTGAGCCAAAATCCTCAACATCTATTGCTCTACCACATACACACCCTACAATCAAAGAGGATGAAGAAGAGATTGTAGATGATGACAAGGAAAGGTTGTTTCACTCTAAGTTATTGGTGAAAGGTAAGCCTCTGCATTTCATTCTTGATAGTGGGAGTCAAAGGAATTTGATCTCTGCTAATGTTATGAAAAGCCTAAATTTATCCATGAGTCCTCAAGCAAGGCCATACAATATTGGATGGTTGATTCTAGGGAAAAACCTCTATGTCACCCACCACTGTCTTCTCTCATATGCAATAAAACCTTTCAAAGATGAGGTCTTATGTGATGTGGTCAATTTGGATGTTTGTGATGTACTCTTTGGTCAACCATTTATGCATGATTTACATGTCGTCTATGAATTAAGAACTCGAAGGATCACTCTCACTCTTGGAACATAGTGCTACAGGGTACCAAAGGTACCATCTTCTAAATTTGTCTCACTAATTAGTGCCAGGAAATTTATTCTCATGGTGGTAAAGCCAGATGAATCCAAAAGTCCTGATGTTGCAGCCCTGATTACATAAAAAACACAACAATAGAAGAAAATAGATACCATGTTGAAGACGTGCATAACCTTCCATCGAAAGACTGATGGTTAGATAGAAATGGTTCAAGCAATATTTCAAGTGACAATTTAGGGGACGTTTCTACCCCAATTGGTGGTATAACTTCCAGGAGCCATAAGTTTTACACCATGGCTTTGTTTGACTCGCTGTTTGAACCATTGGAAAGGTAAGAATGATGGGAAAATCATAAGATGGTACAAATCTCTACTCAGTGGGTTTTATCTACCAAAAACCAAATAGAAGTGCCCTAAATTTTCATCTTAGTAGTGCAATCTAATAATAGTAAATTTCTAAAAATAGTAATTCCTTGAATTTTGTATTGTTTTAAATCATGAAAGTCAAACCATTTAATCTCCCTCGATATTGGTGACTTTACACATCCTCCTCCTACCTTGAAAATGTGTATAAATGAAGATCTAACCCAAAATGGAAATCACACATCTCGTCCTAGAGATAGGCATATGTTGTATCTATAATTTTGAGCAATAAAACATTTCTTCTCGGAGATAAGATTATTACAATTGTGTTGTTATTGTTTGTTGAGTTATCTTTCAATCAAATCTTCTAAGTTTTGGATCATAAGGCTCCATGTATGATGAGTTAATCGAATATGAATTAAATTAGTGTTTATGTGTGGATAAGAGATTAAGGTTAAACAGATTCTATCTTACATAGCTTATGTTCATCCATTATATGAATATATTAACATGAAGAAAAATTACATCAAGATTTAAAACATATAAAAACACCAAAAATGAACCCCTAAAATAAAGGGCATGGTCATACATAACATGCAAATGGTGATATGTTTCAACGTACACTAGCGGTGATGGTGAGGGGAAATTATAAGGTATTTTAGATGATATCATATGCTAGGGGCTCATATTTCACACCAAATGATTTTATGGTAGTGGTTAAATATATATGACCTAAAACATCCATTACAAAGGTGTCTATAGCTTACAAGGTGACACCATCTTTAGTTGAACAATTTATATTATCGAGGGTGGATGGGGATGTCATGCTAGATAATTTGATTACAATAGGGCTACACATCTTATGTACATCTTGAATATGCAATTGAGGTCTTAGATTTTTCTTAGTACTTGAATTAATCCATGTTGATAATATATTCACACCTAAAATAATTACAAAATTCCACTTTACCAATATAAAAATTTACACCCCCTTTAGCATAACTAGCAAATTTTAAGCCACTGTTAGTTAGTAAACATTGAAATACTAGTACTAACTAGGATGAAAAATGAAAAAAGTGATGACCCTAAAAAACATAGTGAATATACCCATGCTACCTAAGGCACATCAACTTACATGACATCACAATCATTCAAACTCATTAATTTTTAGACCATACCTAAATATTGAAATGAAAACACTGTTTAATGAACAACATATGCAAATACAATAATATGAAAACATCTTAAATATATTGCAATAAATGCTCTCAATTTTATTACATGTGGAGAAGAAATATGCTAAATTTGAATAAAAATTTAAGCATGAGGCTTGGCATTGACATGCCTCCAAGATAATATAATATGAGAAGTTTCCCCCAGCATAAAAAGAGAAATTAAGGGTGTTCTAGAAAATTAAGAAGAAGGTTTCCAGTTTCAAAAAATCATAAAATTTTAATATTATTGAATTTAGTTTAAATTATTAAATATATTAATAATTATATAAATATTAATTTAATTAATATAGTATAAATTTACAGTAACCACTTTAAGGTGTTATACATTATTTTCAAAGTTATTATTAATGTGAATAAGAAAAAATATAGTTACAAAAAATGAAAAATAAAATAAAATCATTAGTGTAATGAAAATACCATTAGTATATCTCAGATTGAAAACTTGGTTAGTGGAGGTGAATACTAATTTTTTCTCTGTTAGAGTATCCTCAAAGTGTGCCATTAAGTCAAACCTTAATTTTTTATCTGATTGAGTCATACCATGGCCTTGAGTTGCCTATAAGACTTGTATTTATTTCCTTTTAGGGTTTCTTGCCTTCAAGTGAGGCTGGTATTTATAGTGACTTGTGACCATTTTATCTTACTTATTTCAGCTACGAAAAAGACTGACAAAGTAATGATAAATGGCACCTTGCAAGCATCTCAAGAAGTTTGCCTCAAAGGTTTACCACAAGGTAATACTTCAAAACCTGATATTATATTGGAAATTCTTTAATTTAATTATGCATGTAAATGGTTAGAGAAATTTTTTTAGGTAGGTTATTTTGTTAAAGAATCCCCTCTGAAAGTATACTTTAGTCATGGGTTCAAACCCATTGGATAGATCATGGCATTAATCTAGAGAGTGTCTAGAATATGACCAAGGGTTTCTTCTGTTCCATTTTATTGACCCCTCCCATGAAAGACGAATCCCCCATAGGTCTACCACTTGGTACATTAGGAACTTAGTCATGGTTCTCTATATCTAGACATGAGACTTTGTGGTCTTGGAACAAATTGTTGTTAATGTCCTGATTTGGGTTGAATATTTAGGCCTTCCTCTCCCTTGCTAGTACTTTACTCACTAGATAATATCCTCCATAGGTCAAGTGGTTTTCCATGAACAAAATTGGTTCTACTCTATTAGACTACAAAAGCAAGTTTATTTAGAATTAAACCTTTTTTTGGACCTCAAAGAGTTTATGTAAATTCAAGTTGGGGACATGGGACACTCACAACGAATCCTATTTATCAAATTATCTAACTCTTGCTTTCACTACCAAGACATAGACCATAATATTCTAGATTCTCCCCTCTAGTTGGCTAATAATATGGTGTCTAACTG
Organism: Torreya grandis; assembly: GCA_037957365.1. Classification (NCBI taxonomy): domain Eukaryota; kingdom Viridiplantae; phylum Streptophyta; class Pinopsida; order Cupressales; family Taxaceae; genus Torreya; species Torreya grandis. The sequence continues at coordinate 2,316,227 of JARHVA010001171.1, forward strand.
ATCATTCTCTCCCCCCAATCCCTCTATAAATTCTAGAAAAAATCAAACTAAGAATGGATGGACTATGGTATGAAATAAGAAAATTCATACCAAAGCTACAAGTTCAAGTGCTAATCTCAAAGGAGGAAAGTCATCATCAAGTAATGGCCAGTAAGAGAAGGCTCATGTTGAGAAAGAGCCTTCCCATGCTAAAGCCATAAATTTTTTAGAAAAGCGTAGGGTATTCAACACCCCTCTGGCTGCTAACATCTTGTCCAAGGGTCTTAAGGCTCCTTTTCCTAGTTTTTCCAAATTTTTAAACTCACAACCAACCACTCTTGGACTTCCTGCTCATCAAGATGCACCCAAAATCTTTTGCAACCCTCCTTAGAGGGGCAATGAGATGGAAGGAGAGTATCATGTTGACCCTACTATGAGGAATCAATTTGATGATTTTTTAAATACCAATAGTGGGCATCTTCTATAGAATGAATTTGATGCCTTAAAAGATTTGGACTTTGTGGACATGTACCTTGACACCCATCATCTATGAATTAATTTTAATGGAATGTTTGTGGCCTTACAAATCCAAACCGCAAGTTCATTGTGCATGATTTTAGAAGGAAGTTTCTTGAGATGGACATTTTTTGTCTCCAAGAAGTAAAAGTGTTGGAGTTTTTATTGACGACTATCAATAAATACATTTTGCATGATAGTATTATTTTGCATAGTAATCATGAATGAAGATGTGGAGGGGTGATCACATTCATTTCTCCAAGGGTGCGGCCACACTTAGTGCAATCTGACATGGACCCTACCAACTAGTTAGTATGGGCCCTTTTTAGCATTGAGAGCCACTCCTTTGGTTTTATTAACATTTACGCCTCAAATTATGGATTGTAGATGATCTCCTTGATGCCCATTGGGTCTTATATGGTGAATTTAATATGGTGGCATCTCCTGATGACAAAGTGGGCCACTTCTGAATGCATTGGGTTGTTGGTGAAAGGGAATCATGTTATTATATGAGGACTAAATGGGGATTTTATGACCTTAATTTAATCCACATGTGTACAGATGGATTTTTTTACACCTGGAGTAATCTTGTAGAGAACCCCACTTAGATTCTAACCACCTAGATAGGGAAATGACATCCACCCAACTATACTTCTCCTTTGATAATGGTTTTTATCCTTTGATGTAGGCGCTATTAGATTTTGACCATTTTGATCACTCCCTTATTTGGTTAAGAGTGACATGATAGTTCATGAAACCCAAAGTCTATAAAACACAATTCTTTCTTAACACTTTTTCGCTCAAGCATGGGCCCATGGCGGTACACATTTGGAGAGTATGTAATTTGGATCCACATCCATCCCAAGAATTTGGTTGGATTCTTTGGTGGGATGATGTCATCAAAAGTACCTCTCATTTTATATGAATATATGGCTGCCAACTTACTAAAATTCAAAGACATTCTTACTCTACTACTTCCTCAGAGTTGATTCATGTGGCTTTAGCTTTGGAAAAGGATCCCTTCAATGAGATCTTGTAGGGCATAGTATCTTCCTTGTGGCATTGCATCTAAATTGTAGACAACTATAGTTCCTAGGGAGCTCAAGTCAAATCCAAGCTCCACCATCTCCATGTAGGGGACAACTATTCAAAGGATTTTAATTTAATGCTATAATCCAAGAACTCGAAGAAGTAAATCCAAGCCATCTTTGAGGCTAACAACAGACTCTTAGATACCCCACATATTTTTTAAGCCTTTGTTCACCATTATCAATAAGTGTTCAAAGCTCAAGTGTCCTTGATTGAGCATTAAATTTCCCTTTAGTAATGTCTTGCAATGGTGCCTTACAAACTCACTCCCACCTAATGGATGGCTTGTGATAGTATCCTCACTATCGATGATTTGCATGAGGTAGTGTCTCACATGACAAATGACAAAGCACTAGGCATTGACAGTTTCCCTTGTAAATTATATAAAACCCTTTGGTATCTTGTGGGCAGTGGTTTCTATAAAGTTTATCAAGAAGCCTTTCGCACTCATTCTCTAGGCAAAAATATAAATAAAGGAAACATTAAATTCATACCTAGGTAGGGAAATTCTGAGTTGATGTATAATTGGTGGCCCATCACTCTCATGGATGTCTCCTACAAAATCATTTCCATGTCTCTAGCACTCTATTTATGTAATCTGTTGCCTCACATCATGTGCCCTAAATAAATAGGTTCTATTAGAAGATGATATATTTGGATAACATTATAGAACTTTGGGAAGGTATGGACCAGACCAAAAGGTCTAAAAAATAAGATATGCTCATTAAAATTGATTTTGAAAAAACTTATGACCGTATCGAGTGGCCATTCATTCTGGTCATGCTTAGAACCCTAGGCTTTAGTCTCAACTTCATTCAAACATCTAGATGCTTTTTATAGATGTCTCGGCTATCCTCTCCATTAATCGAGTCACCTCTAAGCAATTTGGCTTTTTTTGATCTATTCGTTAAGGGGGACATTTGACTCCCACCTTATATGTTCTTGCAGTTGAAGTTTCTTGGATATCTTCTTATAAATGACCAAGATAGGGGCATTGTAAAGGGAATTTATCTCCCTTTAAATGCCATGAATATGCATGAAAAGATGTAATTTCTTAATGGTCACTTTGTGGATGATTCTTTCCTTACTCATATTAATGATGAGACCAATTTGGACAATGACTTATAGTATCTCAACAAATTTTTTTTGGCCTTTGGCTCCAATGGAAAAAAACTCATTACTATAGACAATCATACCTCCTGCCATTGACGTCGGCTGATAAATATGGTTGGAAGTGCATCTAACATGATGAAATCTTCAAATTTATTGGCATCCCCTTGGTTTTTGATGCTTCACCACCGTTTTTGTGGTAATATGTTGTTGACAGACTTTGCTAGAAAACTAGAACATTGGGTGAACAAGTTCCTTAATTAGCAAAAGAATTACAAATTTACTCGAAATTACTTACGACCACCGATATGTTCTAGTCTTCATGTTGGGTACCTTCAAACAAATCTTACCAAAAGCTATAGAAATTACTTAGGGGTTCCTTTAGGTTAATTATCCTCATGGAAAAGGATTCCACAGGGTGCCATGGGAATATTACTACCTCACATGGGATGTCAGAGGGATGGGGCTCATTAAAGTAACTCAACAAGGATATGTCTTATGTACAAAATGTATTATGGGGGCTATTGAGGGCAAAGAATCTTAGAAAGTGTTATTCTAACACTAAATCTCCTTGGGCTTGCCTAAGGGCAAGACTCGAAAGGGCTTGGCTTCTCCAATTAGATTATCATTAAATATCCCATTCAAATCATAGGGTCCTTTATGGCAAAAAACATCTAGAAGGCATGTGAAAAGATCAAGCCTTGGCTCCTCTGAAATGGCTCTGGGTTTCAAAATGGGATGTATGTAAACACCCACTCACTATGGTTGTCACCTTTTATTAATTTTAATGAAGTTCCCCTAGATGAGGTCCTTGGATCAATGCTCTAAAGTTGTTTTGTAGATGCATTCATATTGTTCAGGATATTTATTGCAGGCGATCTTGCTCTTAGCTATTTTGGGAAGAGGTGAAAAACAAATTATGATTAGCCATTTCAGATCAAGAATCCTACTAGGATATTTTTAATGATGAGCTTCCCACCATGCTCAACAAAATTTTTTTACATTCCACTCATCCTTGGTGTAAGGACTAGAAGTGGTATGTTGAAACTCATTTTCACAACTACACCCCTCAATTTGGCTATGGATAGCTCACCCCCAACTTGCCTATGATGGATAATCTCAATTCCCATTAGGGAATGCATTCTTCTATTAATTTGTGGAGCTTTGGCTTTAGCATTATCTAGGGGGTTTATGTGGAACCCAAGCTAGTGCATTTTTTTTGCTGTATATTGTACCGAGGCTTACCTATTGATAGAAGGTTTGTCCAGCTATGAGTTTTCCTCCTCATTTTCCCTTTATATGGCCATTTGGAGACACTCCCTCATCTTTTTTGGCATTGTTCCAAAGCTTAAAGGGTCTGGACATGGATTCATAACCTCTTCAGGCCTTTTTAGCACAATTTTTTTTCATTGGCATCATGTCCTCCTTGGAGACAAACCTTCCTTGCCTTTTAAACACACCCAAGTCTAGCATATTTTCAAAGTGGAGATTCTCCTTTAGATTTGGAAAGGAAAAAATAATGATGTGCATAATAATGCTTCCTCAGATTGTAATGGTTTTTCGTTGAGAAAGTCTTCTATCATCTCAAATGTTCTCTTGTAGTTTCATGTTCAAGCCAACAAAGTTGCCATAGACCTTGGTCACCTTTAGGATCTTCTCTCCCATTGGGGAGATGCTCTTTGTGCCATGACTCAAGGTCTGCCATCTCCATCTAAGGAACACAAACTAGAGGACATAATCGCTTTACCACCTTGGGGAGGGCACCATCGCAACCGATCTTGGTGCCATTCTCACAGTGGCACCCTATACTATCACATGACCCCTCCTTGGCAGCAATGAGGGTGGCAGTGTCCGCTTCCTTCCCCTATTGGGTAGGATGGTTGGGATGCTCCTCCTCCTCTACATTAGGATGCTTGGGGTGGGGGGGGTGGGGCGCGGGGCGGCGGGCACCACCTACAGGTCGGGTGGATGTACTAGACAAGTTATTTAGGGTCTGTTTGACCATTTCTCCCACTTTGACATAGAAAAAATAAGATGACAAGGACACTACTTAAACTATTGGCTGGGAGTCAATTCCAGATGGCAATGACTTGTCAAGCTTGGGTTGGGATCTTGATGATATGAATCATCCACCCTTTGACTTTGCTCTTACTACTTAATTTTCTCTTTTATGATAACATTATGACTTGTTCCTAAGTGAGGCCTAATAGTTTATGTTGCTTATGTTTTTGGTTCGTACGCTCTACCTAATGTGACTGCATGGCATGCTCATACCACCTATTTTGAAATGAATTGTTTGTATATTTATTTTGGTAAATTAATATATAAATATATTTCATCAAAAAAAAACCATTAATGTACTGACATTTAAGATGCCACCTTAAAATGATTTAAACACACAACTCAAATCACATAAAATTAAATAAATAATTAATATTAATAATCTTTATATTTTTATCCTGATAACAATTTTAATAGATAACTCTAAATGCTTGACAATAATTATAGATTAGATCCCAGCATCACCATTGCATGATACCAATTTTTATATTTTCCAATGGATTTTATTTTTGTTTGTTTCCATTGATTTGAAAATTCCAACTTCCTAGACAATTACAGTTGAAACGTGAATTGTTGTAGTTAATTTCTTTCAATTGGATATGGATTATATAAGAGAATGGTCACCTCAAATACCTTTTACAGTCGAAATGAAACGCGGTGTACAAATACTAGAGGGACCCGTATTAGACAGGTTCCTTAGGGTCTGTTTGACCGTTTCTCCCACTTAGACATAGGAAAAAGAAGATGACAAGGACACTGCTTAAACTATTGGCTGGGAGTCAATTCCAGATCGCAATGACTTGCCAAGCTTGGGTTGCTACTTAATTTTGTCTTTTATGATAACATTATGACTTGTTCCTAAGTGAGGCCTAATAATTTATGTTGCTTATGGTTTTGATTCCTACGCTCTACCTAATGTGACTACATGACATGCTCATACCACCTATTTTGAAATAAATTATTTGTATATTTATTTTGGTAAATTAATATATAAATATATTTCATCAAAAAAATAAAAAACCATTAATGTACTGGCATTTAAGATGCCACCTTAAAATGATTTAAACACACAACTTAAATCACATAAAAATAAATAAATAATTAATATTAATAATTTTTATATTTTTATCCTGATAATAATTTTAACAGATAACTCTAAATGTTTGACAATAATTATAGATTAGATCCCAGCATCGCCATTGCATGATACCGATTTTTATATTTTCCAACGGATTTTATTTTTGTTTGTTTCCATTGATTTGAAAATTCCTAACTTCCCAGACAGTTACAGTTGAAACGTGAATTGTCGAAGTTAATTGCTTTCAATTGGATACGGATTATATAAGAGAATGGTCACCTCAAATACCTTTTACAGTCCAAATCAAACGCGGTGTACAAATACAAGAGGGACCCGTATTTAGCTCTCAAGACATTTTTCCGATGCACAAATATTCAAAGCTGCACTGTTAAGGGCGTTAAAGCTCATGCAAACCTGGAACATAATATATATGAATAAACCATATGATTAAGAAAATAACTTCTCCGTTTATCTTTTAAATCCTTAATAATAAAAGATCCCATTATAACTGAGATCAATTAATTTCTACACTTCTGTAATAATGACAGTGCGCTTTTCTGCCTGCCCACGACTTTCAATTTTCCTCACTCTAACTATCATCAAATTAAGTAGTTTATATTATTTAATTATGTTTTAAATATGAGGTATATATGTTTTAATATATGATTTGAATTTAATAATATCTTTTAAAAAAATACAAATTTAGATTAAATAGTAATTTTTGTGCGATTTTTATTAATATATGTTTTAGTTATTAATATCAGTTTTTTTTTCAGATTTTAATTTATTTTATCTATTTGAAAATATTTTAGAGTATGTAATGTTTTATAAATTATTTGATTTATAATTTTTATTAATTCAATCACAATTTGATCATATATTTGTATTGGAAAAGTTTTTAAAATATGTAATATTATATAAATTAATCTTGTCTCAAAATTATTACTAATATAAAATTTATATAATTACAAATCAAATCTATATTTAATTTAAACAATTGAAACTTTTTATTAAAAAATTAATTAAATTATATTTTTTAATATTTATTATCTTAATAATTTTTTAAATATATTTTTAATAATAATCAAAAACCCCAAAAACCAACATAATATATAAACAATGAAAAACTATTTTAATAAAAACAATAATGTCAAATGTTATCCATCAATTTAATTTTCACATCTCCTAACCTCTAAAAATTTAATCTCACCTTTAGAGTGATACCTTAACAGCTTTACAGTGAACTTTATTTTCCTTTTCTTATTTTTATGTTATCTTATTAAAGGATGGAAATGTACTTCTATGTTATACATTTCCCTTATATGATTTTGTTTTGGAACTTTAATTTCTTTTGCCGATGGTTTTAGTAATGTATATTTTTTATATTATATATTTTATATTATTTATATATTGATATATAAGAGAGTTGATTACAATTTTTTATTATTTTTATTTTGATTTAGATATTTATTTTAGTGGTTTGTATTTATTTTTATGTTTTGTTTTATTTTGTTTTCATCATGTTTAAGTTTTTGATTCGGATTTGCAATTATTATAATCTCTATTTTGCCTCGATAAACATAGCACAGAGTGAGGGAGACTCCCGGTGGCTCAGTTTAGAACTATGATCTTCAAGCTGAAGCACACTCAGTGAAATCGGGACAGTCTACTCTTCCTAACACCACATAACTTACCTCCAAAATTTTGAATCCGAATCTCCTCTTCATAAGTATCAAGAACTTATCAATCCATGTAACCCTTGAAACTTATTTGACATCATATTATTATTTCAATTCATTGATGTACTTTATCAATTGAAGGACTTTAGTTTATTCATTCCTATTGATGTTTTGTTACACTTTTGGCAGAAAATACTTATTTTAAATATTGATAAAATATTAATTGAAAATAAATTTTAAAATTTATAAAAAAACATAAATGATATAGAAAAGTTATCAAACAAAAAAACCTTGATGAATATTAAAAAATGAAAATTTAGAAAGGAAAAGAATAACTTCATCAAGATTTGCAACCTATTTAAAAAAATAAACTCAAAATTATGTTTATCAAATAAATTTTATATTTTAAATCAAATAAGATAATAATATTATTAAATGTTCAAATTATTTTATGGAATTGAAAAATTATTATATAAAGAAAGAAATAAAAAGTACAAAAGCAAATCCACTAAACCCGAAATCTAAAAGAAATATGCAAACAAAAAAAATATATGAAAATAAATAATGTCCTCAAATATTTTAATAATCTTACAATATCTAAAATCTTGTCAAAAGGTCTCCTCATACTCAATCTTGAAGAAACAAGGTAATTAAAATAAACAACCATCTAAATAAAATAAATTATATAAGAAACCTCTTCAACCAAATGTTGAGAAGGACTAAACATGTCTTTAAAAAAATAAGAAAAATAATTTTATCTTTGTAAACCATGAAATTATGGAGAGGAATACAAATTATAGAAAGAAAAAGTCAGATCACTTGTCTTTTTTTCACATTTTCAATCAAATATGATGATCATTTATGCTATAAAATTTATATTCTCTCATTTATAACATGAAAATGATCTCTTTTAATGATATATAAAATTTAACTTTAAATATCAATTTTGATTATGAATATTATCACTTTTAAAATAATTGAAATCTAAAAATATAATATTTATTTTTCTGGATTGTGAAAGCATTTTATATATATATATAAATAATAATTATAATAATTTATATATTTTTTATATAAATTTAATTCGTATATGATTTTATATATATATATATATATATATATATATATATATATATATATATATATATATATATATATATATTTTAATACTAACAGTTATATTAAAAATTGTAATGAATATGTCAATAATGAAATAGTGTGAAGAGTAAACATTGATATTAAAAAAATATTTAAAAAATAAAAAATAAAAAATTGTAAAACAATATGTTAACATTTTATAATGATTTAAATATAATAATAACAAGGTTTTGAGTATATACTTTGATTTATAATTTTCTAAATTATAATTGAAATATGTGATATTTTGAAATTGAATGTTTAAACCAACATCTTCTTATTTATTTTTTCTTTTTTTTGGGTTGGTGTTGTTTATTATTGATCTCTTCCCTTTTATATCTTTATTTATATTATTCATAGGCGACTATGGAACAAAACCCACTAAAAATATAGTGAACATCAACATTAAACCTGCCATCTCACACCTTGATAGATTGGAATGAGTGTGACATGATACAAAAGTTACCTTAATAGATTGGAGTGAATGTGACATGATACAAAAGTTAGAAATAACCTTGCCTAATCAGCACTCTATGCCTAATCATCACTCTAGAGTAATTTTTTTCATTAGATGATATCATATCATGAAAATATATTCTAACACATAGCATAAAGCAATGCCCAAGATATTATATCATGGAAATGTCTTTACAAGATATTCCAAAACAACATAAAACAACTAACACATAGCATAAAGCAATGCCCAAGATATTATATCATGGAAATGTCTTTACAAGATATTCCAAAACAACATAAAACAATGCCCAAGTAGTTTAAGGAACATAAATTTTTTTAGACTTATAGCTTTAATAATATTTTCATGAAATTAACCGTGCAGACCATTAAGTTTATCATTGACCATTAAGTTTATTATATGAAATTAAAAATTACAGTAAGTAGGTATGTGTTAAATTGTATGTGTAAGAAAGATAATGATGTACAACCCATCGAATTTATAGAGGTTAAATTTTATAAGGTACAATAATATTATCAATGTATAGAGTTTGAAAAAACTTGTATATATAATAAAAATGGCGTTTGAAAATAGTTATAGATTAAAAGTTATGGAAGTTTGATGATTTGTTGTAAAATTTTGGAACAACCTTGTGATCATTTGAATTTTTAATGTTCCTTAGTTTGAGTTGAGGAATACACAAGCAACCAAAAGTCCTTATGTCAAGGTTGAGGGAATTTTCTATAGTCAAGAATTTGGATTGCATAGGCATCAACAAGTTTTGACAGATGGCACTTTGGACTGCAGTTGTAGTCAAAAGTTTTGACAAGTAGAACTTTGGATAGCAGATACAATTGATAATTTTGGTAGTGAAACATTTGACTATGGATTTAGTTGAGATTTTTGATATCATAAATTTGGGTTACCAATGTAATTCATAAATCTAGTGCCAAGGTTATTGATTGTTGATGCAGATGATACTTTTGGCATCGAGAAGGTGAATTGCCATTGTACATGGAAGCTCTAATAGGTGCCAAGAAGACCTAAAACTTTGGCACATTAGTATTTGAGGCATCAGGAATGAGAGGACCCCATGTAGTAGTCAGAGATGAGGATTATTGGAACAATCAATAGGGGAAATAGGGTCAAAATTTCTACCAACTCTAAAACATATAGATATTCTATAGCTCTCAAAAATCCACCAAAGACCCACTAAGGATATCTAAAAATTCAAAAAAGTCTAGAAAAGATTTTCCTTTGAAGACACATGATAGTACGTATTTGCATGAAATCAAATAAAATGGCTTAAAACTTTCCAAAAATGGTGTAATTTGACTGTCATGAAATTATGTCATGTTTATAGTTGATCCTAGGGTTTTGACACCTAAATCTGATGGGACTAGCCATTTTATGTGAAAACCTACCAAATAAAATATGACAAAAAAGAGGCACCTTTTTCTCTTTTTCTTTTCTAAATCTAAATTGACAAAGGACCTTAGAAGAAGATCAAAATCCAGGAAAGGGTGAATCTTCAATATGTGAGGTCAATGAGTGGAAAATCAATGATATGCAAGCTGAAACTCAATATTTTACAATAGGAACAATGGCATTCATCTACTATAAAAGCTTTGATATCATGTCCAAGTGGGCCACAATCAAGGATCAGGTCTGGATATGATTGAATGCATGAATAAATTACTTGTTATAGAAAGATAATCAAATATAAGGCATAAGAAGCTTTTCTATAGCAATCACAAATGAATAATTATTACCAATAGAAGCATTAGTCGTAAAATCATTAGGAAATGTACATATATAGGTAAAATATAAATATTTACTCACATTCCCATGAATGTGGGATTGTATTTCATAATAACCTAAAATACACCTAAGTAGTCTAACTAAATATGTGTAGGGAAAAACCATTATATTGAATAAAATAACTATGACCTTGATTCACAAATATCAAGAGTGATTGACGAGATAACATTTAGAGTACACACACTATAGAAAAAGATAAAAAAAGAAGAAAGGAGGACGATTGGGATGAATAATCCCATGATAGGATAACCTTGTAGGAAGAAGAAACAAACAAAAGTATTGGTGTTCATATAGATTTAGCTTGAAGCTGAAGTAGCAATATTTTTAGAAAGAAAAGACCCTAAATAGTTGGAGTGGGTTTTGGAAGTGGAGCATTGTTTTACATGCAAGGGTATTGAAAACTCAAAGAAGTGGATTTTATGCAAATGATGTTATGTGATAGCACAACAAATTATTGAGGAAATCTTTAAGATAGTAGGAGATGAAGGGGAAAACATAATGTGAAGATTCAGGACCATATAACTTCTAAAGTAATAACCCATGTGGTGCACCTGTAGGATCATCCAACATGGGTAATAAGTCTTGAATCCTTGAGGAGTAAAGGCACATAGGGGAAGGTTGCCTTGAATGGTAATGCAAAAGAGAAGTTTTCTTATGAGAACCGTGAATCTATTTTATGTAGTGGTATAGAGGAAAAAGATTATGCAAATATGTGGAAGGGGAAATCCTCATAGAGGATTGAGAAGATGCGATAGTCATCAAACTTTAAGAAGGAGAGGTTGAATAGCTATATGAAGCATAAAAAGGTGTTACAAATGAAGATAATATGCATATTATGCAACCAGATGATATAATATGCATCCAAAGCAAGGATGAGGCATATAATAGTGTTCCTAGAGAAAAGGTGCATGAGTTGGAAAACATTATAGCCATAGGCACAAATGAGGACCAATAACACCTGAGGAAAAGGAAGGCACAAATAAATTTGTTGCATATGAAAAGTGGGTAAGAAATTGAAAGATGTAAAAATTATGCATTCTAAGAGGAATAAAGTAATAAGGAAGAGGATTCTAAAATTTATTTCTATAAGGCATGTGTTAAATGCATAGGGAATGAGTAGGGATAAATTAAACTATGGATGAATAGTTGTCTTAGACACTATATCTTTCCAAATCATGAATGTGCCTGAAAGGAGAGTAAATGGAGAGGAGATAAATAAATTTAGATTTGTTATGGAAATGTAGGTTCTACACTAGATATAACACACATGCATGTAGAAGGTTAGGACAATACACATAAAAATTATCGTAGATGGGTCTATAAGGGAGATTATAATACATCCTGTGAAAGATAGTGATGTGATGCACTGTATGTTACCATATAAGTGCATAGAAAGGTGTGATTCTCATAAGGGATAATAAGAAGATAAAAGAGGTAAATTTTAATTCCCACAATGCTAAAAATTGTTTTGAGGAAGAAAAAATAGAGAAGAAGGTAGGAGTAGAAGTCCATTTGCAGTAGGGAAAAATGGAAAGAGGTATAAAATGAAACCAAGAAGGGGATGAATAATTTGTCTTGAAGTAAAATGATGGAAAAGTGCTAGAAGATGAAAGTGTACATATGACATTGGAGGATGTAGAAGAGGAATAACAGGTAGGATTATCCTAAATTAGTGTAAGAAGAGAGATGCCCATGAGTCAAGCAAGAGAAGGGAGTGAAAATATAATTATGCATAACATGATAGATATGTTGAAGGATGGAAGATAATAGAGGAGAAAAATGTCCCAAAATGACGGGGAATGTGAAATATTCATTGCACATGATGAGGGAGAGATGGTATCAAGACATTAAAAGGTAGGTGACGATCAAATCAAAGTTGATGGGGGAAGAATGAGTGGAAGAAAAATTGAAAAATAGTGACCAACAATCATATCCATCAAATAATGTAGAGTAGATTGAACTAAATCAACAAAGATTAAGGAATAAGGAGAAATAGGAGTCATCTAACCCTATAGTGCATTGATTTCTATTAGAGGCATCAAATATAGTAAAGATATGAAGAATGAAGACAATGAAAGTTCTGTGTAAAGTTTTTGGATATGGAAGAATTTTGCATCATGATTGTGAAGATATGTCTTGCAAAAGACATGAATAAGGATAGATAAAAAGTATATCTACCTTCTAGAGGTGATAAAATGGAAGAAGAGAAGAGTAGAGAAGATGAGTGCATAGAGGAAAAGAGGTTTAAATTGCATAGATGGAATGAAGCAAAACATATTAGAGATCTTTGACTTAAGAAGACAGATAAAGGTGGGCCAATGTAGTGACCCTACATCCTATCCTGAAACATAGATTTTCTTTTAATTAATATTTGTCTATGAATATAAATTGGGTATAATTTATCCTATCAGATATCCTTTGCCAACCGAGCAAGTATCTAACCATACATGTTAGGGTTTTATTAATCTTTTCCAAATGAGCAAGCATTATAACCATACGAGTTAGAAATTTCTTTGCCAAATGAGAAAACATCTAGCCATATGGGTTAGGCATTTATAATTTTTTTTTTGCATATATTAGTTATAATTACTCCATCCTATTCACCTATGTACTAGAAGCATCCTTCACTTTGTAGACTACCTGCGTACTTGATTTCGAATAGGATCAAGGTGTAGTTGCATGAAGTTCTATTTTCTATTCTAAGTTTCATGTGAACTATAAATCTAGGTATGCATCCCTTTATAGGGCCTAGTTCCCTAGACAGCTTCTCTCTGATTGCTACCTAAACAAGAGCATAAAAGTATTATTTTACACGATTGATTACTTGTTTAACTAGACTAGTGCTAAGTCCTAACAAGAAATAGAAACAAACATTTTAAAGATACATCCCCCCTTTCTAATTTTTATTTACATCAATAATGTTTTTTAATCCTTGATTTAATCAACCTAATCCTTACAATTACTATTAAAAAACTTTCATTATCTAAAATCCATATGGTTGGTGGTTTATTGATAATAATTAGTTTAATGATCTCAATTCTGGTTTTCATTGCTCCTATTCGATGGTACTGAGTTTTGATTAAGAAATTTAATTTCTCCATTCTATTTCATAAGTTCACAAGGGAAAATCATCTAAGGTAGTTGAAGTCATTTTCTTATCTAGATTAGTGTTGTTGACCAAGAGGGGTTATCCCACCCCTTGGTCTTAATGACACGACATGGTCCTTATTTCTCCCCAATGGTTTATAGGGATGATACTTGAAAGTCATTATTACAGCTATGTTAGGCTATCAATAAAATAGTTCAAGCATGACAACATTATCCATAAACTTGAGCCAGAGGCATCACTTAATATTGAATATTGTATAGTTTTGTTTAACCTTAAATTATTTGTCTAAGTTGAGATTTAAAAAGAAAAGAACACTTGAAATGAATTAATGAATTGTATTTTAAAAGCAAATTCTTAAGTAGAAATAAAGAATTAATTTTGTAACATAATCTCCTACTTTAGTCATCATGTCGATATACAACAACATTATTTTCCTTGAGAATCATACCTTTAGTCTACTTAGGTAACCTTTTCTATAAGATAACCTATACACATGGAGTTTAAGTATGCTATATTGAACTTGAATTTAACGTTAAATAAATCCTTTATACGTTTTAAAGGAAGGTTTGTAATTGAGGGTTCAATCCTAAGTGAAGAATATATGTACTATCATACTATTTTTTTATGATGATAAAAGAAGATTTTATTTTCTAATATAGCGCAAAATAAAAATAGATCTTTTAATCATTTCTCGGAGTAATGTGTAATATCCCCTATTTCTCTTGAATTCTAAAACTGAATATTATTGAATTACTTATCTTTATTCATGCAAAATATCTCCAAATAGATAAATAAACCACAGTATAATCTATCAACTGACTAATCAATGCTCTTTATTTCTCCAAGATGATTACAATATTGGGTCTCTGTCAATAATATAGAATACTATCTTAAAACCCTGTATTTTCCACAAACTGGGAATAAAACCTAGATCTGGCACGTCTCGCCCTGCTGTGTCAAAAACACAGTCACTGACGTTGGTTATACTGCTGCCGTCAGTTTCCTAGTGTCGTTAACCTATCGACGTCGATATGGGGGTTGGCCGATGTCAGCCGCTGCCTGTCTCTGCACTTTCTATAGATGCATACAAATTTACACGGATCTGTTTGGGCTTCATACGGATTTGCATAGATCTGTACAGGCTTCATATGACTGCCAATACAATATAGCACAACCTGTATGCTAGACGCCTGATCTCAAGATATATGGCTCTAATACAAAAGATCTATATCTGTGAAATATCTAAATAAAACCACTTAATAAAATAAATTCCTGTAAATACCTGTGATAACTTCTATGTGAAGTTATCTCTCAACCTAGCAATAGATCATCTGATTTCTCATAGCGTTTGAATCGCACACACTAAAGAGTGGATGTTCTCCAATGCAAACAGAATACTGGAACCCTTGGCTCAGTTTTCTCAAGAAAATCCTTAGCAAAAATTGTCTTTAATCAATAATTCATAATCATAACTCTCTCTCATGAGAAACCATTATACCCTAAAAAATATGTGATTGCCCTAATTAGGGTTTCTTAGATTAGAATTAGGGTTTCTTAATTAAAAAATAGGCCAAATAATTAATATTTGATTAAATCAATCAAATATTAATATCTCCCTCAATATATGTCTGATCCTAAAACCAACTGAAGCTAGTGAATCAGGGAGTGATTCTACACATGACCATACCAAAATAAGGGTGCTCCACTACATGTCAAATATCCATAAATAATAGGAGCTCAGGCAAACATGTCTAAAAGACCCTGAATGAAAGCCAACTATAGAAATTCTGCTAATCAAAGCCAAGCCAAGCTCCATCTAGACCCTCTATCCATCCTGTCAGCCTACGAGGGTCACATAATAGGCTAATCATCAACTCTGATGATGTCCACTAAAAAGAGGACATGACAATCTGCCCCTCCTGAAATTGCTTGCCCTCAAGCAATCTCTGAAAAACAAACCACTCAATCCTCTTGGATCCCAAATATACTCATGATCTATACTTATGACAATCAATGCAAGCTCCTGACATATCCTTTAAAATATAACCAAGAGGAATCCATAATCAAACTGGTGAATGCAACTCAACCAATCTCTAAAATCACAACTGCCCTGGATGTGTCGATACTGCAGTCTGTGTAACTTGCTACTACCAATTCCATCTACAAAAGATGGTGCCAATCCATCCCATAATGGATGGTAAAAAATTGGAGCCAATCTACACCTTTGTGAAATCAAATCTCCTATTTCTGGATCAAAAGAAGAATAATGAGCATACCCCACTGTATAATCCCTGTAGGAACCCCCATGTTCACCACATAATAATCAGCCTTGAACTCATAGTTGTTCAAGCGCAATGGGAGGTCTCTAATCATCCGCTCACACCTAAGAGTGTGATTCGCTTTGATACCACTGTAATATCCCCTTTTTCTTTTGAATTTTGAAACTAAATATTATTGAATTGCTTATCTTTATTCGTGCAAAATATCTCCAAATAAATAAATAAACCATAATATAATCTCTTAACTAGCAAATCAATGATCGTATTATTCACCCAGATGTTCACAATAGAAGTCCTCTATCATACATATAAAAAGAATATTAAAATACTACTTTAAAAACCTAATTTTTCCACAAACTAGAAATAAACCTTGGATCTGGTCCGTCTCGGGTTGCTGTGTTTAAAACATAGTCACCGTCATTGGTTATTTTGCCACTGTCAGTGGTATAACACTGTGAAAATTGCCAACATCGGTCTCTGACGACTTGCGTTGGCTAATGTCAGTCGATATCCTACCCATGTCAGTTCCTAAGTAGATTGATGTCGGTCACTAGACTGTCGATGTCAGTTTCTATGCTTCCTACGACGCTTTCCAGCCTGATGCAAAATAGTATAGATTTATACAGATCTATATGGATCCCATACAAAAGCTAATGGAAAATAGTGTGGCCTGTATGCTGTACTCCAGATCTAAAGAAATATAGCCTAATACGAAAGATCTTTATTCTGAACAATTACTCAAACAAAACCTAATGAAATAAATACTTGTCAACCTCTATGATAGCTTCTATATGCAGTTATCTCTTAAATTGGCAATAGATCAGCTAATATCTCACAACCTCTAAATCACACACATTGAAGAGTGGACATTCTCCAATGCAAATGGAACCCTGGAACCCTTAGCTTAGTCTTCTCAAAAGAATTCTTAGCAAAAATCAATAATCATTCATAATTCATCTCAACTCTCTCTCTCATGAGAAACCCTTATACCCTCAAAAAGATGTGCTTGCCCTAATTAGGGTTTCTTAAATTAGAATTAGGGTTTCTTAATTAAAAAATAGGCCAAATAATTAATATTTGAATAAATCAATCAAATATTAATATCTCCCTCAATATATTTTCGATCCTCGAACCGACTGAAGCTAGTGAATTAGGGAGTGATTCTGCACATTACCATACCAAAATAAGGGTGCTCCACTGCATGTCAAATATCCCTAAATAATAGGAGCTCAAGCAAACATGTCCAAAAGACCCCGAATGAAAGCCAATTGTAGAAATTTTGCTAATCAAAGCCAAGCCAAGCTCCATCCAAACCCTCTATCCATCCTATCAACCTACGAGGGTCATGTAATAGGCTAACCATCAACTCTGATGATGTCCACTAAAAAATGGGACATGACAATCCACCCCTCCTGAAATTGCTTGCCCTCAAGCAATCTCTAAACAACAAACCACTCAATCCTCCTGGATCCCAAATATAGTCATGATCTATATTGATGACAATCAATGCAAGCTCTTGCCATATCCTTTAAAATATAACCAAGAGGAATCCATAAACAAACTAGCAAATGTGACTCACCCAATTTCCAAAATTAGAACTGTCCTGGATGTGTCAATACTGTAGGCTGTGTAACTTGAAACTACATATGCCATCTACAAAAGATGGTGCCAATCCATCCCATAATGGATGGTAAGAAACTAGAGCCGATCTACACCTGTGTGAAATCAAATCTTCTATTTCTGGGTCAAAAGAAAAATAATTAGCATACCCCACCGTATAATGTCGATAGGAACCGCCAAACTCAGCTACTGGCTCACCATCACTAAACTAGGAATCTGTAGATCGCTGTAATCTCTGACTCTGAGTGGTTGTAGGCTGGATAGGACCTTATGGAATCTGCTCAACAAACCCCACCTCAAAATCCCTATGAGGTAGCATAGTAGAAAGGATCACTATAATCTCCCCACCCATTCTACTAATATCACTAGCACCTTGGATGAGAACACTCTCTATCACCTTATGCGAGTCCAGACGAACACTTGCACTATCCAGCAAATACTCCATGAATGATTCATTACAGTAAAAATTATATGTGAAAGCATCAACATACTCCCCCACACACCACAACTGATCCTTCTATAAAGGTGGCACAACCAACTATACCACACTGTCATCTATGTGAGAAGAATCAATCTGGAGACTCGACTCCACTGGTATCCCAAACTCATCAGGACCAGGTACTCCCAAATCCTAAACATGTGTGTCAACCCCAACAACATGTTCCTCAGCTACAACTATAAGAACGTACTCACCAACAACAGTCAATGTACTAACCTCTGAGTATACCTCCACACTCTGAATGCCAGCATCGAACTCATCCTCATCTAACTCTGAAGAAGCTATTACTGAAACTATCTCATCATCACAATCTCTAGCTCCCTCATCCTCTACAACTAATTGA
>JARHVA010001171.1:2340000-2395000 GCA_037957365.1 Torreya grandis
TATGTTTTAATTACCTAAGGAGCCTAATGGAGGAAAAACCCAAGGAAAATAATCAATCTTACATCTTCAAGGAGAGATAAGACTAGTTTTGCCAAGGTTCTACCTTGCAAACCACAAGAGAAAAAGTGTTTCGCCACTTCAAATGGCATGAAAGAGTAAGCAAAACTTAGCATGCTAAGTTACGAAACTTATGAAAGTGGAGTGAAGTTATTGTGTTATTTCATAAAACCTCGAACACAAGGGACAAGAGCACATAAGTTGGATGAGTTTTTGATAAGGCATGGAGTGTGGAAGTAAAGAAGGTAACACTAAATTTCTTGGAGTATGGAAAGTGGAGGCTTGCATGACTAAGTGTAAATAATCAGACTTGGAAAGACTAGTTGAGGCATGTGAAACAAAAAGGAACTGAATAGCGTAAGGGAAGTATTTTTGGAAGTTAAGTTTCACCAAAAAGTTTGAATGAATGAAATCACGTGGATAAGTGACATGCTTAGGAGTACAAAAAATAGAGACACCATGATATTTTTGTCTATGTTTTGGATTCCATGGGATTAAACAAGGTTACGGTGTTGTTACATAAACATACTGAGGTAGCAGTTGTCTCTCGATAGAAGTCAAATGCAAAAAAGAATAAGAAAATAAATTGGATGCATGAAGGGATGCTAGTTTAGGCATGTGCAATAGAAATTATGTGCAAGGATCTTAGACACATGAAGAACGAGGCATGGTTGCACAATAAGTTAGTAAGATATCTGGTAAAATGTAAACCAAATAACATGTCATAATCATGTATACAAATCTTATAAGCCTACAAAAAGTCACCTAAACTTACCCCTACCGACATAGTTCCTAGATTGGTTGTGTGCAAAGAAAATAATTGCAAAAGATATACGTTAATGAAAAATGTTCATGCCGATCTACCTATTTGGTAGATATGATTTGGTCGACTCAAGGACCAAATAGGAATTTATGTTATAATTATACGACTACAAATTTGTTTAACAACAATAGATATTTTAATTATGCCATTATTCGAGGCTGTTAGATTTACGTGAGAATACAACATATGACTAGGGCTTGACTACTATATAAGGAGATACCAAGCTAATTTTAAGGAGAACTTCATATTTTTAGGAAAAAATCTACAATAGTGTGGAGAGAGAAGAGATTGGATCGATCTCGAGAGAAGGTCTTTATGCTTGAGTGCATATAAATCTGAGTGACTCCATAGTTGTATCATTCGAAAGAGAGATGCAAGTCTGAGCATTTCAGCATAAGAGTCAAAAACTCTATTGTACAAGCTGATAAGGTTAGAATATCTTGTAACACATGATTTAATAAATTAAAACAATATCTCATATGAATCCACTATGAAATAATGTCGTGAGAACGTTAGGCTATGTGGCTATGGTATCCCTTCACTGGTACCGTTGACCGCAACTGCATCACATAAGTTGTCAATACTTTCCTACAGAAACCCCATACAATCAAAAAATATCATTGCAAGATTACATATAATTATGGTGCCAATAAATAAAATAATACTTGGGAAGATGCCAGAGACATTTAGCATGTTGTTTTGGCCAATGCTAAAGTTTTTAAATAAAGTTATATATAATTTCAAAAAAATAATCAATCAATTGGAACAAATAAAAATAAAAAAAGGTCATAAATATTTCCTCTCAGTTATCAAATTCTACACCAACTCAAAACACAAGGATATAGTTAAAGTTCTATACCAGTACAAAAAAATTTCACTTTCTAGTCAAATCTTGAAGAAGGTTTTTGCAAGTTTGTTAATTTAATGGATCAATGTTTTCATTTTTTTAATTCAAAACACAAGGATATAGTTAAAGTTCTATACCAGTACCAAAAAAATTCACTGTATAATATTTTCAAATCAAATCTTAAAGAAGGTTTTGTGAGTCTATTAATTTAATGAATCAATGTTTTCATTTAAAAAAAAATATTAAAATATAAATATTATAAAGATCTCCATATCTCTTCCATTTTAGTGATGCCAAGTTGTATATTAGTATTGATTCAACTAAAAATATCATCGTGTCCAATAAAGTATACACCTTTTAAGGTTCTAATGTTAATAAAGGCCATTTCAACCCCTTCCAAAATAAATAAATTTGTACAGTCCTTTCAAATTCACACTTTATGTACCCTCATCAAAAATAAATTTAGAAAGAAATCCTCTCCCTGAAATTAAACTCAAGTGGCCTACAATAACATGAAATTAATAAATAATGTTAACCTAAAACAAAAAAACACCATACATATACATGACAATTTGTTGCCGCTAAAATCCATCTTTTCTAGTTGCTTGAGCCTCACTATCTCTATAAAAATACTCCCTGTGAACTCATTTTCATAAAAAAAAAAAAAAACTTGCAACATTGTTAAGTTCTCTACACTCCAAGCCAACAAACTTGTAAATAATTTGAACTAATAAGTTGTAATAGTTTCAAAAGCACCAAAAATGCCTTTCACAATGAGATTTTAGTTGAGATAGTTATTTTGAAGCTCGATCAAGTCAAGTTCAAATCAAGTCATGTCCAAGAAGATACATCAATCTAATGGGATTATACTGTTTAAATATTTTTTCTCTATAAAAAAACTTTTAAAAAGATTTGTAAACGTATAAGTTTGTGGAAATTCTTCAAATGTTAATGTTACACCATCCATGGTCTTAATTCGACCACTTGCAATCCTGATTTATAATTATGTCTCAACTTTAATATTCTTCAAGGTAGAAGAAAAGCATTGGGTTACTATTTGCATCTGTAATTCTAAATCTCCGTTGAATTAATGAGGAATGGTGTAACAAACACGAGTGTTGATTTTTACACTATAAGTGACACAAACATGAACAAGTCGATCTTACTAATGGTCCTCTATAATTGTTGTAACCGTACACATCACCTGCATAATTTAATCAATGACTATAGTTAATTATATGGTCTTGTTAAACATATAGAAAATTATAATTTTTTTGATATTAAACTATCAATAAATTTTGATCCACAATATATAACACCTGTTTGATTGATAAATTATAGAACAAAACTAATTTTAAATATTTTATTATTATAATTTTTAAATTTTAATATATATATATAATAAAAAAAATTATATATTTTTAATATTAAATACTACTTAATCAAATTATATAGAATCAAAAATCTACTTGTAATTCTTAAATTAATTTTTTAAAAATCGTTTTCCAATATAAATAATTTTAATTTGTATTCAAAATTTTTCTTATTTTAATTCATTCATAATCTCAAATCGATTATATTCTTAAAAGAAGATATTAAATTCTACTACTTTATAAATAGATTCTATAGCCTTATAAATGTACACAGAGATTAAAAGGGCATATTTTTTTAATTTTTAATACCATTTGTCATCCTTGAAAGGATGAACATTTAAAAACGAACACTTCAATAGTTTGCATACATATATTAAAACATTTTGTCCGTCATGTGGTGCATCCGTAGGATCATCCTACATGGGAATGAATATAACAACCTCATTGGGTTTGAAAAATGTGATTTTTTAATTAATTTAATCAATGTATTTTTTCATTAGAATTTATCATGAGAATTTAATTATTGATCCAAATAATCATTTAAGTATGATAACGATAAAAATAATGTTTTTTTTTTAAATCCATTTTTCAAAAGAAAAAAATTATATCCATATTACTAATAGGAAAAAAAGTTAATTTAATCCATTTTTCAAAAGAAAATAATTATATCCATATTACTAATACGAAAAAAAGTTAATTTAATCGAAATAATAAAATGTAAAAATGTTATACTTTCTATTTAGAGTTATTTAGACCCTACTGTCCAATATATTAGCAACTGTCTCCATGATAAAAAAAATATGGAGGTTAGTTTAAAGTAGTTCCCCTAAACATTAATGGATTCTACATCTGACATTGATGATTTGATAATATAAAATAACAAGAATTTAATGATCACTGCCTTGACCAAGAAAAATAATAAATTAGAATATTCAAATAGTAAACTTGTATTGCCCTGTATTTATTGAAAAATTGGAAAATAAATTTTTAACATAAACATAAGAATCATCACCCATTTAAAGAAACAAAGGGTTTTGAGCCTCACCTTTAAACATATATGTCAAACTCAATTTGAAGGTTACATTTATCAAAAAGAGAGAGAGAAGTAGAAAAATAGGGGACATAAATTTGGATATCAAAGTGAGTGTTTGAAATTAAGAAAAAATGAAAATAGAATATAACATATGTTATAATTTTATAAAGTTAAATCATAAATTCTGTAATTTCATTATAAAAAAAATAAATTGATAGCGACATCCATTATGAAATGCACATACGTCAAGGCGTAAAGTTAGTGGCTAGAAATAAGCAAGTTATTAGTTTGATTTTGGGCAGGAAGAAAATGAGAAGACATCAATTGGAAAACAGGAAATTATTTTCATAATAAAATAAGGAATTTTTTATTATTTAAATATCAGTATAACAAAAACCTACATGATTCAAACCATATCTAAAAGACAAACTATTTTTTTATTCAATAATTTAGTATTTCTGAATGATTCAAAACATATCTATTTTCTTTAAATATAATAATATGTCTCACTAACCAGTTATAAAAATACAACAAAATTAAAATTTATTTCTATCTAGCTTTGGCATCACAGTGCAAACATTGTACATAAGAAAATAAACATGACAAGGATTGCAACACATAAATTTGTATTGTGACTCATGTGCTCCATTTGAGTGACAATGATCATAGTTATGACCTTTTATGTCTTTGTACAAAGTCTTGCCTTGATAAAATCATACCCTTTTCAAAGGAAACCAAAACTAAATTATGTTTCAGGTGTAATATAGATTCAGGCATGAAATAGATAAAATGAAAAACAAGCAAATTAGGCCACTTGAATATATATTTGTGACAATCGATATCATATGTACAAATAAAAATATAATATTTGTTAAGCTATTAATAATGTGATAATATAAATAAAAAATAATTGCATCATTTATTTTAATATATTCTTAAAAAACTATTTTCACAAGTAAATTATAACCAATAACCTCAAATCATTATGCACTATAATAAGAAGAATGGGCATAGAACTTCTCAAACTATTGCATGTACATACAATAAAAAATCAAAAGAAAACATTTGTAATAAACCAATCTTTAATATGTAAAAAAAAAAAATTCTCAAGTTCCCATACCCTTTATAAAATTTTAATTCCTTACAATGAGTCAACTTATCCCAACAAAAATTTCTTTCAATCCTTATATGAATAAAATAAAAAATATACTTACAAATAAAAACTAAAAAATATCCTTTACTACTTTTCATTTTGTGAATTTAAATTAAATTTACAAATCAATGAGAAGCAACAAACTTTATTCTTAGATATTCTATACACCCACAATTGACACAACAAAAGTATGTTCAACTTTGAATTGGTTCCTTGTTCAAATACCATTTGCCTTGTTGCCATATTTTTTTAAAGATAATATAATATCACTAAATAACTGATATTATAGAAACATAATTGCTTAATGGGTAATGGTTCATCTATTTGTTTTATACTCCAAAATTACTCATAATATAACATTGCCCTCCAATCTAAAAACAAGTGAGAACAATTCATAACATACAATATTATATTAAATAAATGTAAACATAATAATATAATACAATTATTAAATTAGTATAATATATAATTATTATTACTGATTATTAAAATAATATAATAATATTTGAACATAAAAACCATGAGCTAGTTGAAGGACCCCACAAAGCCACCTAAACCCCTGTTGTATCATATTAATAACCTAAATCATACACTAATGTTAGTGATGAAGAATGATATATATTAGATATGTGCTCCTCTTCCTCTTTAGTAATACACTAAAAGAGTGTTCTTTAGCCATGGCTTAGAACTAGACAAAGAAAATAGCCTCCAAACAAGTGAAAGGAAAAAATATCCTTGTGGCCAACATTATGTATTTCTTCGCATACTCCATCACAACAAATTTTCATCTCCTTTTGAAATGATTATTCACATCTGCTATAAATTCATATAAATATTTAAATTTTATAAATTTCATAGATTTACCCATGTCGTTCTATAGGCCTACAACTTACACAAGCACTAGGCACCATCAAAGCTTTGAACACCCCGAGATTTATGAGAAAAACTTCATGCTTGCATCAAAATTTACTTTGGGAAGATAAATACTTGGGGGGTATGTGCATAGAGTTGAGGGATAATTTCATGGACATTTTAGGTAATACAATCATGTTATTAAATAACATGATAACATTATTTAATTAACACGATCACGTTATTGAAATTATGGCTTGTTAATTACCAAGTCATAATGCATACGCATTATTAAGAAAACAATAACGCATACATGTTATTTAAAATTAAAATAATGAGTACGCATTGTATAGTATACTATATAATGTGTATGCATTATTTTGTTATAAGTTCAAAACCAACTCCATGAGCATTTTGGAATTGTGCGCGAAGCCAACTTTGTCCATAAGCTTATATTTACCACTCTAAATATAAAGTATAAGTTTAAATTATACTATTACATTCAATTTATTATACTTTAAATTTATTTTAGTAAATATAATAAATTAGGGCCACTCAACATCTGATAGAGTTGGTCTCACAGTTGAATGCCTTATGATTTGGAAAATAGTTTTTCAAAATTCAATCAGGTTAGTACTTAGGCATTTTTAGGGTCTAAGTATTAAATCTAAGAATTTTAGGACATAATTTTTGCAATTGATATCTATTTTTGGTAAACATATAGTCATTTTTTACATTTTTATACGTTCCAAATCAATTTATAGCATTTCTAGGAGTCTTAGGTTTACCAAAATTGAAGTTTCAAGACACTCACTTTGAATGTGATGTAAAGTGTTTTTACTAGGGTAGCATAGGTCACATTGATGACATACACACATTAAAAAACCACATTATGCTAATTTCAGTTGTTCATCATCTTTCCCTCATCCTTGATCACATCTTACTCATGCCTCATCACCCCTGATCACTCTCTCGTCATTCTTTATTATCCCTAATCACTCCCTCATTGAACCACACTATTCCTTTTCATTACTAATCACTCCTTCATAATCCTTGATTACTCCTTCATTGACCCTCACTATGCCTCATCATCCCTAATAACTCACTCCTCATCCCTCTACATCCCTCATCCCTCATTGACTCTCACCACCCATTGTCATCTTTAATCACTCTCTCATCATCCTGAATCACTCCTTCATTAGTCTTTACCATCCCTAATCACCTATTCGTCATCCCTATTTAGTCCCTAGTCATCCATCATCGTATCTAATCACTCCCTTATTTACCCTCACCATTCCTTATAATTTATAATCACTCCTTCATTGCACCTCACTATCACTCATCATGTAGATCCCTATTTCATACTTTGCTAGTCCAAGTTCTTTGCCAATATCCACGTAGCTTTCACTTTGTATTTTCATTCTTGATCTCTATCTTTGGACCCTAAACACATCTCAAATTCACATCTAAATTTTATTCATTTCATTTATTCTCCACCATTATTTGGATGGTCTCACTAAACTCTTCATTCTATTCTCCTTACTCAATGTATTCAATCTCTCTTACTTTGATACTATGCCCCTTACTAGTCTTTACGATTTATATTAAATTGTATAAAATATTGTCTCTAGTTCCTTAAGTTTTAATAGGGCTCTAACAAAATTCCTTCTAGTCCTTTAAATTCTCTCTAACTTCTTATCAAACCTACTTAACTTCTCAACACAATCCTCATATCATACACTACCTCTTACTCTATCATATACTCTTCTTGTATAGACTCAAATCATCAAATCAAACTCATTTACGGATACCCTATAATATATCCCATTTGTTAACAAAGTTAAATGCTTTGGTTTAACTATTTTATAACTTATTTTGGGTCTTTCTACTCTCAGATTAGGTCTTTAGGTTTCCTTATACCTAATCTACCACATAGTCCTCACTCATTCATACTTAACCATACCTACACAACTTAAAAACAATATATTATATTTTTACTTGTTTAACTCAAAATTTTCACTAGATTTCATATATTATTTATAGTTACAACTCTTTAAAACTCACATTGACAGTAGAAACCCTAATATAGGGTTTGGACTGGTTTCACAAACCTAAGAAAGGTCAAAATGATATGTCAATCTTCCAAAGGCATTTATAATGACTTTGACTATTGGATTAGTCTTATTTTAACCTATGTATAATTTAAAAGAGTTATATTTCCCTTTTTAGGCTACATTAGATTGACTTAACCAAAGTTGAATAGACTATGTACTTAGTCACAGGTTTGTAGTAATTTGATAAGAGGATATTTATTCTAATTCAATCCAAAAAGGGTTGTAAATTAACATTAAGGTTGAAAATCCTCCACAAAATGTTTACACACTTCAATAAATGAATTCCTTCTATCTATAACACTCAATTTTCCAATTTCCATGAGATACCACTTTGACTATGTTAAGTTTCTTGATGATTATAGGACTATGTTATTTTTTGTTTTGCTCATCCAAATATATGAAAGATACTTGAGAGAATATAAGTATTCATGATAATATTATAATCAACTCACCAACATATACATTTGAATGTTCACTCCAATACATGAATATACCTTCTCACACAAATGTATACTCATAACTTTTACTCATAGAATACATGGTTGTATTTTTTAACATAGAATGTTCTTAACAGAATAACAACATATAATGTTAAAAAAATATTAATTAATTATTATTTAAATTTACTAGTTACTCATACATTAAAAAATCTCACCAAATAAAATCCCCTCTTCCACAAGACTCTGACCTTCACTCAGATTTCAAGGCATAGTTTGTAAGTACACAAGGTATAAAATTTGTAATTTGAGCATTCAAAAGATTTGAAAAACAAATGAAAAATTATATAATAACCATATACAAAATGGTGTTTTAAACTTACCACTCACAAAAATATCACAAATAACTTATTACTAATCATGTTTCACAATCATGCACATTGTCAACTATCTTTGCACATATTCAAGAAGATGCAAGGTCTATTTTCTTTCTTGTTTGTAAATAATCAAAACATGTCTTTATTCACTTGTTTGGGGTTCTTTACATTCATATTTTTTAATCCTACCCCCTCCAACTCTCTTTAATATGACTTTGAATATAGAATAAGACAAGAACAAGACTCTTATTACAAAATAACTATCAATTGAATTCTAACTTCTTTTATATGTTGATAGTGTCCACACCAAATTTTAATGTATAACTATAACAAATTCAATGTTGTACTTCTTGAAACAATATTAAATTCTCTATAAAATTTCAAAAATTCAAATGAAAGATTTGGTGGGTTATTCTAATACAACTCTAATTTAAAATTGACATAAAAGTAGAAACCTAGAAAGAATTGTACAAACTTATTATGACCTTGAAAACCTTTTAAGGACTCTAAGCATGTAAACTATATCACTATTTATATTGGGGAGTGTTGCTCCTACATCACCTCATTATCCCTAATCACTGTTTCATCATATGTCATCATCTCTAATCACTCATTCCTTGTCCCTCATCTCCCCTAATCACTCCCTTATTAATACTCACTATCACTCATCATCCATAATTACTCCATGATCCTCCCTAATCACTCCCTCATTGACCCTCAACATCCCTCATCATCCCTATTGACTCCCTCATCATCTCTACTCAATTCCTCCTCATCCCTCCTCATCCTTAATCACTCCATCCAATACCTTGATGGTGGTATTTTGTTGGATTTTAACAATGTTAGGAAAAACAAGTGGAGAGTTGAGTTATATAATAAAATATAAGACATAGTGATCAAAATGATTTGGAGGCAAATTTGAAACACAAATATTTAATGACTATGATAAAATATGGGCCTATTATAAATGATGTAACTCACAATTGAAAATCTGCCAAAAAAATAGAAGCAAGTAAATCCACCATATCACCAAAAATGGTTAGTAAATACATGAAGATCACCAAGCTATGTGATTTCCTGAAACCAATCAATTATTTTTCATATGGGGACATTTTATGATCTAAATAATTATATTTAAGGCATTCTATTTGTATGTATATTGTTTGAGTCATCATGCTAGAGAGTGGAAAATAATTTTCAAATCATTAGAAAAAGTAGTCCAAGATTAGAAAGTGGTGCTTAATTCATAACTTCACTATTCAATCCAATGAAGAATGTCACACTATGATCTCTCTACTTTCACATCTTGAGAAGTGGGTACAAGTTATCTATCATTCTAAAAAGTTAAGTAAATAATATATTATGAACCCAATGATATGGTTGGTACTAAAAATATCTCTACTTCCCCCAACAATAAATTATTCAAATTAAACATATTGTTTAATTAAAAATGTAGATCAATGGTGAGAAAATACACTTCATCACTTCTAATAGAAGTCAGAAGAATTTAATTTATCTAAAATCATATTTTTAAAAATTAAACTTCAAATTTATGCATCATCCATAACCATATGCTAGTGTATGGTCTAGTGTAGGCCTTGGGAAATGGATCACCTAGTAGTGTCACTTGGTGTACAAAATCAAAAATTTTAAACATGCAATCCTTTGTGACATCTCACTATTACAAGGTTGTGATGTTTTACATGTGGCAAACCATGTATTTACCATCAACATGTAGTCTATGAAGTAAATCCTTGAAATTTTGTGATAGATTATCTAGATATAAAATACCGTATATCATAGTTAGTTCATAATCTTTTGGTCAATAGTACTAGGAAGTGCAGGAATATTATCAATTTTAGTAATAAGTATACTCTTAATGCTAAGAAGTAAATGTTTAATGACATCCTTATGTCACCATATCATAGTGTATCCATCTTCAATTCATGTCCATAGGTAGGCCCATTCTACAATTCATGTTTTTATAACATCTTTAAATTTTGAGTGTAGCCATCTCTAATTATCTATAGAAGTTAACATTTCTAAAATTTCAAAAAAATCATGTCCACAGGTAGGTCCTCTTTTTGTCCCCCAAGTTGGTGCAATTACACGAGTCACAATAAATACTAATAGAAAGTGGTGGTTAGACATGCCACCAAATCTATGTGCATTGCATGCATTACTCTAGTGACACCTATTTTTCTCCAATCCAATCTAAATTGGTATGATCATGTATGAATGTGCTTTAAGTCATATACATTTTTACAAATTTTAAGATGCACAATGTTTAATATGTTGATGTTAACCTATAATAGAGTTTAATGAATGAAATATCAATATCATAAGTCATAGTTAGAACAGTTCCCATTTCTTCAATGGCATAGATCAAAGCATCTTGGATTGATGTGCTCCTTAATTCAGATCACCAATATATTGGTGATTGAGTTTTTGGATAACTTTTAATAATTTGATATGAAAATGAACAAAATTATGTCTTTCTTCTTTAAAAATAGGAGTGAGGAAAGTGACCTAGGGAGAAGTGGGAGGGGTAGGATTGATGATTACGCATTTCATAAGTCATTGATAGAAAGGTCCCAATTACTTTAATCGCATAGATCAAAGTAGATTGACTTGATGCGCTCCTCATGAATTAACCTTACCAATTGATTTGGTGGCATGAGCCCTGAGTTTAGTGTAGGGAACAATGCTCTTTATTTCATACTTTGGTTGTGTTTTGTAGTTGGATTTGTATCTTGTTTATTAGATGGTTTTTTTTTTTAAATAATTGAAGTTACAAACTCTTCAATTTTTTCCTTTTTTATGTCTTTAATAGCTTGTTGATAGACATAATATAAGTAATACTTGGCTAATCGACCATTTTATTTTTCTGTTGACAATTTTTATTATGTTTCTCATAAATACTATTATTTTTTTTTCAAACTTAAAGAAGAGGCCCCCATATATATTTTTAAAAAAAGATTTTAAAACATTAAAATTATCAAATTTAATTTTGTAAATAATAAAAATATTTTTTGAACTATTTTTTTTCAAACCTTCGTTTTCATTTTAGAGTTTTAAAAATTCTCTTAATTTCAAAATTGGAATCTCTAAATCCTTAATTTGAAAATTAAACTATACATAAATTGTCACACATAAAACTAATGTCCTTTAGAATATATACGCTCTAATTATAAATTTGATTTCGAAAATAATTCGACTATAATGTTGATAATTCTCTCTAAATTGTAATCAGCAATTCAATTTTCTCTGTAAGTGGGCTTTTTAACAAGTTTTTTAATTTTTATGAAGAATATTTTAAGTTTAACGTTCTTGAAAAATTATAAATTATTAATTAAATTTTAAATCGTCTAATTGTGTAAAGTCAAGCAATGAGGCGCCCATAGTTGTTCTTTGCCCCCTATAATTGTAAACCAGAATATAATCGAGTGTATTTCTATTTATTACAATATTCAAACTTTAAGTCAAAAAAATATTGTTAGGATATTATTTCGTTTATTTATATAAACAACATTGAATGTATTGACTGACGAGATTAACACATATTTACAGCATATCGGTAATCCCATTACTGAAAAAGGATTGAGAGATGATTGAATAAGATTTCTGAGTAAGATGGATAGGATCAAAGAAGACATGTTTTGAAGCATCGGTGCATATGCATGGTGTTAACGATTTGCAGAAGAGCGCAAGTACATACGATCCTGTACCACAACAACATTTAATGTGTTGGTAAAACCTGCAAATTATGCCACCCCAAATTAAGACATACTATACGAAAACAATATAAGGATTATTTTTCCAAATATCAAAAGTATAATGAGAATATTCTTCTGTCACTCTGTATTGTATTGTGAACGAAATGTTAATCATCATGGACGGTGCTTCTACATTGCATCCCTTTGCCGCATCGTTTTTTTCCTATGGCGTGCTCTTTCCTACGCTTCTTTTGCCTCAAGAGAATAATGAATACTGCAGTACCATACAGTTGTTTCTCCACGCCATCCGAAACAACAGAGAGTGGATTGAGAATCAGCTCAAACAGGGGGGAGCGTTGCTTTCCAGAGGATTTCCCTCAAAACTGCGTCAGATTTCAATGCCGTTGTGTAGGCATTTGGATGGGAAGAACAGCCATACCTGCGTGCAGCGTCAGACATCAAAACCTAAACCACTGTAAAACCACGTGTTAGTATGGAATAAGGTCAAAATGCATATTCATCTCTTTTGTCTCTTATTTATGCAGGGCTTCCCCACTGTATAAAGCCTCCCGCTCAAAGATTTCGAAAAGACCCTTCTCCTTATTACTTGAATGAAATAACCATATAAAAATGAAGACAAGGTAAATATCTATCTTTTTTTTTTTTTCTTTCAAAAACTCTGTTGTCTTTATTGGTAAAACAGGTTATGTGGCTTAAGAAAAATCTCCCAAAAGGGACGAAGGGTGCCTTCATTTGATTAATTGTTGAAGACGAGGGCCTTTGTAGCCGACGTTGACAACCACCCTTTCTGTCACCTATTGAGACGGAGAAAATCCAATCAATCATAGATACGTAGGACTTTCTACCATACAAGCCTGTCGTAAGCTTCAACTTGATCGAAATTTATTTTCAGAAAACAAATAAAATTCAATGAATTTTCTCATCTATAATTTTGCTCACAAACCCAAAAAAACGGGGGGTGAGAAGGGGAACAAGTCTATTTCTCCTATGGTTTCTATTCTTTGACAGCTGCTCTTGGTGTTTCTTCTCTGAAGAAAAAGAGTTCAGATGCGGCATAACCAAAGCAAATTACAATTTTGCATGATTTGCTTTAAAAATTTTGTAACTGGTCATGCAGACTACATACACTCCACTCGCACAATAATTGAATGGCTGCTGTTCCGTCTGCACATCAATAAATTTATTTTCTGTAGACAGTTGAGCTATTGTATACCCTACTTGCCACTGCGGCAACTATGCCTTATCGTATACTCGGCTTGTCGCAACGGAAAGAACGACGCTTTTTACCTATTGCGTCCCATTATTTTTAAGGTTGCCTATAATAAAGCTTATAAGGGGATATGCACCTATAACTGTCTTAGGGCATTTATTGGTAGTTAAAGAGTAATATTTTAAGGTATTTCTTTATTTATGAGTTATTAGTTTAAACTAGGTATTTTTGGTGTATATGTTGGTTTTCAATGGTTTTTAGTTTTCTTTTCAACATTTGAATTAATTATGTAATCCATTAAAAACATCTTAAACTTTTCATACATTTGTCATAAATATTTAAACGTTATATGTGAGGTTCTTCACATTCTTTATGAAAATTTTATTATATTTTTTTAGAAATTATTAACTACGTTTTATTATATTTATTACAAATATATGTATTTAACATATCTAATTAGATATATTACAATAAATAAAATATATTATATTTTAGTGAATCCAAATTATTAAATTTTTATTTTATAACCTCGTCTATTCGAAAATCCCGACAACTCCTAGGATTATATCTTAAAGATTTTGTGTTAGATCTAACATTTGGTAAATTTTTATAATTAAATCAATCATATGCTTTAAAACATAGTTAGGTTGATAAATTAAGTCCTCAATAACCAATCCAAAACAGCAGTTGTTTTTATTTTTATTTTTATAAAAGTGCAAAAGTGTTTAAAGAAAGGTTAAGTATCTATCAAGATGACAAAAAAATAAACGTGCTAGTTCACATTTGCTCACGTAAGAGGTTGGGTCAAATGAGCTACACCATTTTACAAAATAGAATTTCAAACATCATTATAAACACTCCTACCAAGTTATTGTCACAATTCCAAAACAAATATAGCAAATGTGGTACGAATAATAAGAAATGAGCATGTAACATCTAATTATGTCAATTTTTACTTCTACGTTAATTCAAAGAGGTCTCAGGGGTGAAACAACCTTGAATGAGAGGAAACAAGGGTAAAACACTAAACTAACACGTGTCTCCTCAACATAAGTTGCCTTTAGTGAGTTTGAAGAGACATTTTATGTTGCACCTCGGTTCAAGATGCAACTTGATTTAGGATGCAACTTAGTTTTATAATATTTCAATTTGTATTTCAAGGTGAAATTTATTCCAAAATGTTATTTGGTTGGGTGTAGTTTAGTTAATCATGTAATTTGGTTTTGGGAGACTTTACATAAATACTCAGGTTTTAGAAAGGAAATTTAAAATAAATAAGATAATTGATATTGATCATAAATGTTTAACACAATTCAAATATTTAATTCAGACTTATTTAAATCTAACTTTGTTTTAGATTTTTTTTCAAAAATTAAACCAGTCTTATATTTCTAGCTTAGGCCTTTTTTAACTATCTAAGTTTAAATTTCAGTGAGCCTTAGAAGAATACCACCCCTATGACTCTAAACTCAGATTTCATTGATTCCTTTCACTTGGCTCTACCTAACCCTTTTTATTTGCATTGTTCCCCTATTTGAACCCCATCTCACTAATTTCCTAGCTAGCTCACGACTATAACACACCATGCATTGCTCCCACTTGACTTGGCTCATTGAAATCAACTCAAAACTATCCCTACTATCCTTGACTCAATTCAAGACAAATTAAAAAATAACCCAAACAACATAAATTAAAATGAGACACTATGTTATTTGATAGAATGATTTGACATGTTTAATTGATAAGATTTGGGATGACATAAAAAATAACTCATCCCAACTTGAATCTTTTATTTTGGTTTCCTACCCAACCCAAATCTAACAACCTTGATTTGGTGATCTAATTTGATCCAACTTAGTGTGAAATGGACCAATATGGTATAACTTTCCATAACCTTGTGAATGGACTCAATCTAATTGACCCAAACTCACCTTGGTTAAAAAGTAAGGTCGATCATGTTATAAAGATGCTACTAGGGGTACCACCTTGAACTTACATTAACTAAATCGCCAAGCTTACTGTTTGAAATCGGCTTGTAAAACACACTCAGGTTGGAATACCCTAGGATTGTCATCACTTTTTCCCAAGTTGCTAAAATCTAGGTTTATCTAAGAC
The DNA here is from genome assembly GCA_037957365.1 of Torreya grandis. NCBI lineage: Eukaryota > Viridiplantae > Streptophyta > Pinopsida > Cupressales > Taxaceae > Torreya > Torreya grandis. The sequence goes on from JARHVA010001171.1 coordinate 2,356,129, forward strand.
TCTAGCTTAGCACTAAAGTTTCGCAACATCAACATGATGCCTCTAAGGGGTCTACTCCTTTGGGCTCTAATACATACACCCTAAGCAACTCAACCAAAGGTTGAACAGTTTCAAATTTGGGCTCCCAACTCACAACCTAATATCTAATTTTGGTAAATTAATCTAAATCTATGTGATGCAAATCCAACAAACTTTTTTGATATAATCCCTTCACAAAAAGTTCCATATCTTTTGATCCACTTAATGAAAAAGGATTGCCTTTTAATTATTGGATTAATTTAGGGAAAGGACCATTTAAATTAGATTAGGATAATTAAATTTGTAGACACCTAATTTTGGTACAAGGACCCTTTCCATTGTCTCTTTGTGATATTTTACCAAACGTGGTCCATTTGTGTAGATTGGGCTATTTTTTGATATTAAATCCTACATTATATTACCATAATCTTGATTCATATATATTTCATTCTAAAGACCTTATATTTTTTTTAATCAATAATGATATGCAACTAACACATACTCTTTCACCATGATCTCTATTTTGATTTAAAAAAAATTATCTTCGGGTCATAATTGATAGTTCACCAAGTTTGACCCGCAATTTGTTTTTGGGTCCTTTTAGTCTTGGCCTTATTTTTTGTGCATTTGTTATTGCTTATCATTATTATGTAATGTTGACTTTGTGTGAAGCGTCTTAGGGATCCATGTATATAAAATTGTATGCCTAGCCATTACACATATTATCTTATATTTTTCCTATCATTGAAATATATTACAATCCAAATATTAAAAAATAATCTACCAAATATTTTCAAGAGTTATACATATTTATCCAAAGAGTAGTTACATTGAGCCTAAATTGCATCATCATTAGTCCAAGTCTTGTGTCATAACATATTGTAGCAAGAGAAGGCCATAAAAAATAGTACACTTGCATTTTATTATATAAAGAGAGGATTTGAAATACTTTATCGCATTGGGTTAACATTTACATATAATAACTAGAATAAATTACAACTAAAATTTCAAGCATGTGAAATGTGTAGTTACAAATCCTTAAGAGGTTTTCCAAGCTGACTCATATTAACATTTTATACTTCTTATGACATTGTAAAGAATTATGTAAGAATATAAAGAAAATAAAGTAAAAATTATTTTCCCATCAATCTAGAGAAGTAAAACTATGATCTTTATCATCACATATTTACAAAGCAAATCATAAAGTTAGATAACCTGGAACAATAGTAGAAATTTGGATCATATCTGAAGGTCACAATCATTGGTCAGAATTAACCATCCCACAATTTTGATTGGATCAAACTTGGTAGTCTGACATTTTTTTCCCTATACCAGCTTTAGATTCTAAAATTGTAGTCTAGTAACTTCCAAAATTATGTTTCTAGTATCAAAGTTTAACTGAAATGCCCATGTGTATTCATTTGAGTCTCTTTCCAATATCCTTTCTCTTTAATTTTATTTTCATTGTTTAGCTTTTTTAATTGGTCTCTATTTAGCATTACAACAACTCTGAGTATTATTATTTACTACATTTTTAAAAATCTCCCTTAGACCCTTTTCTAACCATTTTGAATAGTGAGATTGACACATAGTATCACTAGTAGTATTGGTAAAAAATAAATTGTGAAATCCATTTTATGATCATGTAACCTTGGGGTCTCATTTTCATCTTCCTCTAGGTTTTGATTTCCACATATTAGATCTTATTTTAACATTTAAGAGTGTTATTCAATACTTTATCACTATCCTTGAATTTTTTTTTCATGTTTATATCTTATTGGAATTAATAAGGATAGATCTACAAACCATATTAGGCAAAGTGTTATATGTAGTGTTAATATTGATTTGATTCAAATTCCTTTGATTAGTGCTCTTGCTTATTTGAGTAAAAAAATGTTAGTGATTAGTGATGTTACTCCTAATTATGATAAAGATGTAAATGTGAATGAAAAATATATACATGTTGATCATGATTATCATTATAATGACAAGGATTTGAATGAAATTGAATGTTCTATTAATAAATTTTTTTTTAATGATGATATTATTATTAATATTCATGTCCCAAACTTCAATTATACCATCAAGACTGATTTTGAAAAATATCTTAGGTTTATCCCTAAGTAAATTAATATTGTTATTTATTAAAGTATTGAAGAATGAGATAAAAGTGTAAGGGCTGAGGAATACAAACATGAAAACTTTATCATATATTGTTTAAATGTTTATAATCTAGCTATCATAGGCTTTCCACATTAAGTGGTGAGGCTAGTTCTCTTAGTGATCCTAGTATAACTAATGTAGTACTTAGGTCACGAAGATTATTCATACACAAAGAACTACATTTTATGTATATCTTATGTTAATGTAAAATATTGAACCACTTTTAATTCCTTAAATATTGGTATTGGTCAAAGTGATGATATAAAATCCTCTATAACTATCAATTCTTATCATACATTGGCTCATACATATAATATTATGAAATGTCTTCAATATAATAAATAAAACATTATGAAACATGCCTAAAGATCTAAAAAATACAACCATGTGGTCAATTCTCAACATATATTACAAAACCAATAGGTTCATGAGGTCCTCATCACCCATTTCCTAGTAGTTTTATACTGCTTAAATTTTAAGTACGTAATGACAAAAGTGATCCTTCAGATCCTATTTGATCCAAATTTTCCTCATGATTTAGGGTTGTGTTTAATGATTTACTAATGGAAAATAAATTTTTTACATGTATAAAGGAATATGCTTTGGATTGGTTTTATATCCTACGTTTGAGCTACATGTATCATTTTAATGATTTAGTCGATATCTTCTTAGCTCACTTTTCTATCAATATTAACCAATGGTCGTGATTTGTCAAATTTATCATCTTAAACAAGTACCTAATTAAAATCTTAGTGAATACAAGTTTATATTAAAAGTCATGTATTTTACTTATTTCAGATTTGGATGATCTAAATAAAATAAAAATTTAGATATCCTTATTGTCCTGTGAAAAATTCTAAACACCAGTAACTTATGGAATGATTGAAAGCATATGTTATGAAACTTTCACTCCTTACTCTTGTATTTGACTTTCAATTTTAGGTGCATTTAACAATGTTTTGATTGATGAATTTATTTATTGACTATTTTGGTCGAAACTGCCCAACAACTTTTGTCATTTAATAGATGAGAAACTTGAACAACACATTATACATCATGCTTAAACTCACCCATATATAAATAATAAATTATTGAATTAAAAATTCCAAAATTGGCTTACTACCTATTGTGCATACACCTGAATTAATTTGAAACAACATTAAAATAGCCAACTACTAATAATCCAATAGTAAATGGTGGTAGTTTAAATTATCCCAAGCCAAATGGTATCATAGCCATCCCCATAAATATCAAATGATTTCATGTATAATTTTGTGTCATAGTAGTCACTAGAAGTTACCTCAAAGGTGCAAAGAAAGCTAGAGAAATTATATTTTTGTTTTTACAATTATATCTAGTAAGTATTTTCTTTTAATTTATAGAATATATTACCTTTTTACGTGTTATGTTGTGATAGACTACTTATATATTTTGATATACAAACATAATTCCATTATTAATATACAAAAATTCACCCACAACGCAAAAAATCAAATAATATTAATCAATTTGAACTCAATCATGTAGGTACCATACAAAAATGATCACATCACATAAATTATCACATCATATTATTCTTGATAACTGTTTTATTTTATTTTGTGAGGTATATTCCAATTTTTATCAAAATTTAACCCATTACATTACCTCGCACTTGGGATCAATGGTCAAGCAAGGATCTTTTTTCTTCAGCATCAAGAGAAACGAAAAGAGCAATTCAATTTGTAAGTTTGGTTGATGTAGAGTACATCAAATGTATAGTGTTTCCATAATAAAAAAGAAAATAGTCAATAAAAGATTGTACCACTATGCGAGCTATAAACCACTTTATAATAGGTCTAGAGTATGTGCCATCTAGTGTATGATTTCACAGGAAATATCCTATCAATACAAACTTGGGAAACTCAATTTCTTCTTTTCATATCATTAGAACATTAATCTAACTGTTTCTCTCCATATTATTAAAACATTATCCTAACTATTTTTAAGGTATTCTATTTAATAATATAATTTAACTTGGAATTTGAAATACATTTAGAATTTGTAAATATTATATTACAAATATATTAATAAATGTAACATTATAATCTATTATTTATATTAGTAAATATATTTTTATATATAATATTATGTTGGAATATATATTTTAATTTACTCAATACTATATTATGTCTTCTTTTTAAATGTATTATATATTATATATATCATATTAATATATATTTTAATATATTATAAGTAAATAATTTTTTATATTATATAATATTATATTGGAAAATGCATATTAAATTAATGATCGAATAAATTTGTTGAATTAATGATTAAATAAAATATGCGAGAATTAATTGCGAATCATAATGAACCCACAGAAATAGGTTAATATTCAAATGTCATGCCACAAACATGTGTTGAGTTGCTTGCACAACGCCTGCTGAGTTATCTATCCTAACATGTATTCGGAGAACGCCCAACCCATCACTGCCTCCTCGTCATTACGTGTTCTTCACCATTTCATTTCATTTTATGTTTGCATTTTTTTGTAGTGAAGGAGGAAACCATAGAAGGCACAGTGCCGTGCTAAGATGGGGTAGGGGCGATGGTGCCAAGCACAATGAATCTGATAAGAAATGCTCCCAATCTAGGGCCTGCCTGTTGCCTTGTCGTTCATGCCTTCAACTGAATGTAGAATGCTGCCAAGGACCGCTTGACCACTTGCAACTATTTTAAGCAAGATGCCACTGACCCATATCTTCAAAGTGTCCTTTGAAGAAGATAGATAATGTTGGAGGGAGATCCTACCTTAGATTCACTCAAACTTTGAAAGTATTGAGGTCCATTCTAAATCTGGGGGTGAGTTATTACAAGTGAATAACCATTTGGGTTTTAATAATTGTTGTAGCTCTTTTTGAGGTATGGGGTTTAGCACTATTGTCACACAGATAAAGCTATGTTGCCCATTTGGAGATTTCATCTATAGTGATATGTTCTGAGGGTTTGCTTCTATAAATGACTCCCTCTACCCATTCTCCTCTCATCGCCATAGAAGAGGTTTTCCATTGTCTGAGAAAGGGAGTAGAAAGAGAGTAGAAAGGGATATCTGTTTGTTGGAGAAGGTAAGAAGATCGCATGTGTGTAGAAAGTTTATGTACTGGGAATGTTTACAATGTTGTTGATAATGGTAGCAAAAACATAGAACTGCACTATGGTTGTGAGGTCAATAGCTCCATGTTTGGGCTTTTTACAGACAAATTGATTTGGACAGCCAATGACGTAGAGTTTTGGTAGTGTGAAGAAACTATCTCGAATGACCACAACATCCCCTTCCAAGTGGCAGGTTTACAACTGTCTCAAATCCCAAATTAATATATTCCTCAAAATCACTGATAATGTTGTGTGTAATCTTCCCATCGAATGCCAAGCTGGTCTTGGCTTTAAAATCTCCAAGGGCATAAACTGTAACACAAGATTAATTTGTACAAGTTTTATCTTTGTTTTCTAAAATGAAATATGAGTAATGAAGTTTTCTGACACGGTATCTATTCTCATTTTTTTTTATATTGACGGTTGCAAGTTCCATCCCTGGAGGATGAACACACTAATACTACTCTAGTATTATAGTTCTATGCAAATAATTGTTATGAGGGCTTATCTCTCGCAATTTTATGATGTATTGAGTTCGATTCTTTTATAATATTATATTAGGGAGATAGAATATGTTACCCTATATGATGATTTACGGTGTTGAGAGTTTTTTCCTTGATTCACAAATCTGGACTTATTGGTGCCGAGGCGCTAGATGATGTTAGAGAAATACCTGTGAACAACCTCTAGTCTACCTTGTATCCATTTTGTTATCATCTTACCCTCTAAAATTTAGAGTGTTTTTGTGCATGTAATATAAGTATTATTGTGGAGACTAGCTCCTGCTTGGGATAAATAAATTGCTATGGTGTTATGAATGGCTAGAGGATGTTAAAATCGATGGTATACAAAATTCACCATTCTAGATTGTTCCACAAAAATCTAGGAACCACCTTCTATGAAAACCTATACACCATCGATAAAATTGCTTATCATCCATGTGTTAGCATTTAAATGGGTTTAAACATCATACTCCCTTTCTTGTCTCTTGTGAGATGAATCTTAAGACCTTACCCAACTGTATAAGCCTCTGACTTAATAAATAAATTAGAAAATAGAAATCAAATTGATACACCTTAATTTTATTGTCACCATGTTTTATTGTGACTCTATGCACTATATTTGCAAATGTGAACAAATAAATATCACAAAGATATTTGACAACCACCCATACATTTGAATATATTTTGTCTATTATATCAATGATGATATTAACCACTTTTTGGCCACATGTGAGGAGGATACATTGCTTCCCTATGCATCGAGCACAACAATGACTTATCCCACGTACTCTCTAAAATATTTTCATTATTCTATGAACAATAACATGATTTTATAACTATGTGATTGGAGGACATTAACTCAGACATTAAATTTAGAATAATTTTATAATTATATGTTATGCTTATAAAAATATATAGTTTAAATAGTGAGGATGATAGTTTAGAAGTCATTTACCAAGGTACAAATTTTTCTTAATATTTGATTTGGAGAGTTAATTTGACAAGGCTAGGATGGTTCCTTGTATCATTTTGATGAATTGGATTCCCCTTAATCTTAGTTGATTAGCCAGAGGAATATTCATATTTAGATGTACACATACTCATTAGTTGTAATCTACCATATGTAATTAAAAACATAAACATAGATAATAATATCTATATAACTTTGATCTTGTACATCAAAAAAATCTATCAAACCTATTAATTATAATATAACTTATTAGTTATCAGCTTGAGTATTTCAAATAAATCAAAAATTTTCTCTAACATAAATTTTAATTTAGACCTTATACTTAATTTGGCAGGCACATGGTTTAACAAACCTATTAACCCTTTGCTTTAAATATGGTGCTATTATATCAAGTAAATATTGTGAGATCAAATAATTCTGTAAATCTTTAGACTTATAGACAACAGTTAAATGTTTTAAAATCTGTAAAGTTCATCTGCCTTCTATGCAAAGAATATTAAAAAACATAGAGTCACACGAAATTTATTATCATCACTTATGCTATAATGTGAATACAATATTAAAGATTGGCCATAATTACACAAATGTATATACATATATATACTATAGATGCGTGTACACACACATATCGCCAATCCTTAATATTATATTCATAGTGATGACTATATGTATGTATATGGTGTATATGTATGTATATGGTGTGATTAAGTATAAATATTAAGGTGGCTACTATGTTAAACAAATTTTAAAGAAAAAACTATGTGGAGAGGATTTAATTTGCTAACATGTTATAATTTATGGTTAGATTTAATTTGAGATCATTTCCATAGGGTTTGCATGAGGCCACATTGAGGAATTAGTTATTTTTGAGTTTGTTATTGTGTATGTGGAGTTTGTGCTGGCTTCATTTTATATAGTTGTATGGTTTTGAAACCCATTACGAGGTATAATGTAGTTATATATATTTTTAATAGGAACTAAATTTGTAGAGGTCACATGGAAATTTGGAGGTCCAGTCATCAATAAATAAAGTGATCTATTTAAATTTTAAATAAGGTTGGGATGATGTTTTTTATATTCATACACTGAGTGATTCGGGCAACAATTCAGGTGACAATTCGGGTGACGGGTCCATCCCAATTGATGATGAAACTTTTGTGAGCCATAACTTTTGCACTGTAGCTCCAATTGACTCGAAATTCAAACCATTAGAAAGATAAGAATGGTGAGAATGTGGTGAGATGGAATGGAACTTTTATTGATGTATTTTGATCCCCCAAAACCCAATGAAAGTGCTCCAAATTTCAATTTTAGTAGTGCAATTTAAAAATAGTAAGTCTCTTAAAAGAGTAATTCCTTGAATTATGTATTGTTTTAAATCATGGAATTCGTACCACTTAATCTCCCTAGATATTTGTGTCCTTCCACATCCTCCCCCTACTTTCAAAATGTGTATAAATGAAGATGTAACCCATAATGGAAATTAGACATCTCTTCCCAGAGATAAGTATATAGTTGTATTGCGATCTTGAGTAATAAAATATCTCTTCTTAGAGAATTAATTGTTACTATATTATTTTTATGTTCTTGAAATATTTTTCAACTAAAAATTCTAAGTTTTGGATCACTGAGATATAAATTTATCTAGATACTTGGCATAGAGAGTCAAGTGGATAAGGCCAGGATTGTACTCTAGGTGATTCTAACTATATAGATGACCCTTACTCGCTTAACGAAAGAAACTCACAGATGCAAATATATACTTACTCAACATTGTAAATCTATTATATATTTATTTTCTAATTATACACATAGGTGTCAACATTTTATATAATTTAATGATTCTATATAATACATTCTGACATTAGAAAATTGTTAATGAATTAATAAACCTTAATATACATACATATATTCAATAAATATGAGGAAAATAGATTAAGATATTAAGCATGGAAATAATTATACTATATAATAAAAAGAAGTAATGAGGAGTTAGGATGTAGCCACATGGACATGAATAAATTTGATGTATCATTGTCTTTAATGTAGTGTTGAGTTTATTTATGGATTTCGTAACTTGTTCAAATTTGTGGATAAGTTGTATAATAAATTTTGGTTCTTTGTAATAGTAATCAAATGATAAAGAAGATAAATTTATACAAATAAATTTTATGTTTGAATTTTCTTTATTTTTAATAATTGATTTTTAAAATAATATTGCTTTTTATAAATTCAATTTTTTTTTTATAATTTAAAAAAAAAAAAATACTAATATTATATATATATAATACATTTACAAGATAAGTTGTGGCAAGTAGTACATAAAATTGTGTAGATGCCTCATAGAATGTGATTCATGGTGGATGTATAATTATGAAATGAATTCAAAATAATATAATGGAATTGTGGACCCCGATGCCTTTTCTTGAAGTTGACATTTCTTTTAAAGATGAACCTTGTGAACTTTGGATGCTAACACACAAGTTATATTTTTGGACGCAGTTAATTTGGGTTGGTGTCCATGTGAAAGCTTCAAGGTAAGTCCAAAGTGCCATGTAAATTCATATATATGATAATTCAGCCACCTTTCAACTATGATGCACAACATAACCTAAGATCTTTGTGGGTCTGTTGGTGAAACGAGGTGGTGATAGCCACGCGGAGATGTATTACGATCACATTAATTTATAATGTAACTATGAACACTTTTTTATATACAACGAAGTTGTTTGAGATCTTAATGAATTATATATTGGGACCTTAAGAATATTGTATAGATAATTAATTTGAGAATATTATTTAAAAATAAAGGTTGAATAATATTTTGTAATAACATAATTTATGATATTGATTTGATGAGGATCTTATATTCGTTATGGATAAAGATATTTCATTTTTTTTAAAGAATGATAGTATTTGATATTTTATTTATGTTTTGAATATAAATTAATATATATGTAGTTTGAGGAGGAAGTGTAAGTACATTAGAGGATGATATTTAGGATGTGAATCAGATTTTTGTGGTTTAGTTTTATTTTTAAAGTAATTTAAGAAGAATTATATTATGTGAGATTATAATGAATACATCTTAAAATTATAACTTGATATATATTTAAGATAAATCAAGATTAATTTAATAATTTATTCATAATAATTTGGTGATATTCATTATAAGTGAAGATACATTATTATTGTTATGTGTTAGTACAAATATTATAGTTATATGTTCCTTAATAAATTATTTCATATATTTTACATAAAAGTAATTAAATTTAAATAAGAGATACATTTATAATAGGTTTTAGAGTAACACATGTGTGTGTAACAATTATCGTAATTAAGATACAAGAAATGTTTAGGAAAAAAGTTAATTGATTTTTCATACAAATAAGTATAGGATAATTATGGGATGTTTGAATATAATTTAATAAATATGTTCAAAAAAACTATGTTTATGTAATATTTATTGAAAAAATGATATGCGTACATTGAATGGGAAAAAAAAATCAAGATTATCTCCAAAGCTTGTGGTAGTGATAGAAATAATAAGTAGAGCTCTTATCATCTCTTAAGTACATAATCATATAAAATACATCAATATCATAAATATCAACACCATCATATTTAATGCAACCACCTTTCCCGAATAATTCTTCATGCTTACCAAAACATTTACTTTACTATATATATATATATATATATATATATATATATATATGAAAAATTATACTTTTCAAATGAAAAATGTACCAAACATTCTCACCTTTCATCTTCTAATCTATTAACATATAAATTAGAATAATTTATGTATAAATAATTTATTTTAATTAAAAATTATATAAAAATACTACTTCTTTTAAATCTTATATTTCTTATAACTAAAATAAAACAAAACATATTACAAAAATGGTTATAATACCATTATTAAATTGTTACCATATACATTGAAATTTTTTATGTATCAATATTTGACTCAAATTAAAAACCATACGAAAGTACTCTTTCGTTGAAATCTTATGTTTTTTGTTTAAATTAAAGAGAATAAAGTATACCATAAAAATGGTGATGACACTCTTGTTAAGGCCCAAAAAATGCATTATCCTTACCAAATGATTGAGAATGGTTGTTACTGGTATAAATTTTCCATTGGTTGGCCGATGTGTACAAGCGATTCCTACATAGCTTGTGAATGAATCCAAATTTTAAGCCCTCGCGCTTTCCCTTCGTGTAGAATTTTGCTGATAAATTAAAATATTAAAAAGCTATGAAACCCAAACAATCCTCTTTTCCCCTTCCCCTCCCTCCACATATATATAATCAATCTACGCCACAACACATTTTATTGGAAAACGTAGAAATTAATGTATTAAACAAATATAAGAGTTACAAAGTATATCAACCTTTGTTTTGTATAGCCTCGAACGTACCATTGATAAGCTTGAATAGGATACGAGATCGAAGGGAGCACTAATATATGTTATCTGCCAAATTAAAGAGTAAAAATGTTTTTATGAAATAAATCAAATCTTATGCTATAACAAATACAAAAACATTAATTATAAATTTGTGTTATATATGTTGTAGACGAAATATAAGCTCTGCTATTTCTTTTATTTAACATCTAAAAGCCTAAGTATCTGCTTGACTTAAAAAATCTGCAAAATTATTTTAAAAATGTAACAAAAATAAAACATATTGCTGACATGCAACACACGTCTCTCATGTCTGCCTGTCCTTAGTAAAAAAGTAGCATTGTGTCCAAAAAAAAATTTGGGAACATTAAAATTTCTAATGAAAAATAATCCATTTTACAATCATTAAACTTTACAAAATATAAGTGATTTATATTTCAATATTATTAATATCATTTTTAGAGGTAGAGATGTCAAGGATCTTGAAATATCTATTTAAACCTCAGTTAAAAAAATGTTTGCTGAGAATTTTGGCAGTTTAGTAGTCTCTTAATTAGACTTGATATTTAAGAATTATGAGACAAAGCCATTTTTCTTTCCATTTCCTTAGGTCACTTGCATATTTCCTTTCTCTAAAACACTACAAGGACTTTTGGATGGAAATGTATTAGTGAATTTCTTATTCTATTTGTTCACGGATTAGAAGTCTTTCTTAACTCTATAGAATATAGAAATAACATAGTTAAGATATATATTTTAAATTTAAATTCAAAAAAAAATTAATATTATAAATTAATTTCAAATTCCTGTGGTTTTGATTTAGACACTAACAATATTTAAATTATGAGAATGATAGAAGTCACTCTTAACTGTATTTATATCATATAAGCATGTTTGAATCCGTTATATAATTTCCTATTTTAGATTTAAATGTCCCAAATCACTTCGTTTCTAACCAACATATCAATGTTGGAAAGTATTGAATCACAATATCGTTTCAGCAACTACATAAATTTAATAGTTTCAAATGATCTTCTATTGATAAGTTTGTTTTACATCCTTATGTTGTAACATAGAGGAAGGATTACATGTTTTGACATAAAATAATTAAAATTAATTGTATGCCATTAAACACGATATACTTTACAGTCATATCATAAACTAGCAAACTAACAATCTTATCATTTTGAGACGTTTGATGTCACATAAATTTAAGTATTATATAACGTTCACTTATATTTTTATGTAAACTTACCTTGGCTATCCTAATCTTATTAGATATTTAATGAAGAACCTTATAATTATGAAGCATCTCACCAACCTATAATTGAATCACATTAACAAGAAAAAAGACAGTAATAAATTTTGAATCTAAATTTATAAGTTTCTCTCTCTTATAATTTACTCTTAAATCATATAAAAATTAACTAATAACATAAATTATGTTTTTTTACTATTAAATTCAAAGGGTAGGGTTTTTTTGACTAGGGACACAATACTTTAGAAGAGGATCTACAAACAAAACTGAGGCCACATCAATCAAATATACCAATAAGCTCAGCAATAAAATATTGAAAACAATTAAAAAAAAACAAGAAAGCAAAAATAAAAATGGCCTCAAATGTTAAGATATACAACATAAACTGCTACCCAAAACAAAAGAAAAGAGGAAAAATGATCGTCTAGGAATTTCCCATGAGATTCTATTTGATAGATTTGAGAGACATAGTCAAGGGTTTCAAAATTTGCTTACATTTTCCTTTATTTTCATGACTAACTATTTTCTATTCTCCTTCCTCAGTATTTTCCAATATGGGAATGGAGATGTCCAAAAAATCTTCTTTATTATGTGTTTGCACTGAGTCAAACACTCGTTGTCTTTCTAAAGGAGACTAATCTACTGAACCGTATCTTAGCTCTACATTTACATTGGTCTTATCAAATAACACCTCAGTGCCCCTCCTTGGTCCTTATCTCATTACAAAAAGATTCATTTAGATGATTCTTCTCATCTTCTTCCAAATGGACCTTTGAATCTGATCCCTCATTATCACTTCCACTATTCTCTATAGTTGGCATTGTATTATGTTGAATTTATGCATTTCTCCACCATGATACCGTCTTATTGAATTTGAAACTTGGGAAATCATTCAAAAGATGCTCTATTTTGAAACATTTTCTACACCTAAAAGGAATACCTTTAAAATCAAGGGGTTTCATCCATTTCTTCTCTCCCATTTACAGTTCTAATTGAGAAGGTATATATTTAGATAAATCAACATAAACCAAAATACGGACATATGTGGAATGTCCCTTAACGACAGTCATTTTGTCAATAGTCTAATAATTTTCTATTGTATTTCCAATGGTTGCAAACACCAAATCATCCTTGAACTAGAAATGAAGATTCAGAAGCCTCACCCAAACTAGTTTGAAGTTAAAAATTGTAGTCTAGGCATTAAAATCTAGATGCCAGGGTTTTACCAACAAGGTGTGGTTGTCCCAGCTCAAAACCATGTCATTAAAAACATTTTATTTATCTGCTATAGAATTAAAAATAAAAATAAAAAATACTCTAGAGTAGGGTTGGATCTATATATTACCTTCTACCCTAGATTTCCATCATGATTGGATCCATTCATGTAACGCTGGCAAGGCTAGCCATAATCCTTAAAACATACATATTAGTAACTTTATAGACAACCATTCTTCCCTTGCAGAAATAACTTCCATCTCTGGATTACCGAAATGGATAACAAATATATATTTCATTCGAATCACATGAGAGCTTTTACCTTCTCCCACAACCTCAATAAAAGATCTTCCACTTTCTATTCTCAGCTTTACAACTTTTGACTTTTTTTTGTATCTATTAACATTGGATATGTGTTCTCCTATTTACCTCCACCTATTGTATATGTTAATTCCATTGAACCTTGATATTTTGAAGTATTAAAACCTATGTGACCTAGGGTTTGACCATGTGCATCATATATGTCACCATTCAACATGGACTATCTAGCAATCTCCTTTTCTCCCTTACGATTGATAATAAATATAGAAATAGGGTCACACTTATCCCCTAAAACCTTTGTCTAAACCCTCTGATCCAGCTTAGTTTTTAGGTTTTTAGGGGTTTACTTAGACCCTGTACTGTAACCTGCGGCCATACTTCCTTCCAATAGGGGTTTCACCCCATTATCCATCAAAACCCATCTATTCTAATCTCCATTAACTCCATTTTCACAAGAACCTATGGCACTGCCCTATTATCCACCTTTGTGTCCTCCTCCAACATTGCTGGACTCACATTCGACAGGCTCAAATCCTCAATCACTCTCACCAGTAGAAATCACTGCATGCTCATAGCGATTAAGGTAATTAAACCTATTACACTCACCTCCTTTTTTGTTTTCAAATTTTTTAGTTGTGATAACATAAAAAAATGTTGAAATCATATAAAAATTAACTAATAACATAAATAGTGTTGAAGACTTTGTATCAAAATTAAACTATAACACAAGAAAATATATATTATGTTTATAAAATAAAATAAAATAAAAATAATTATTTTATTTCAATAATTGTTTGTTGTTATCGATGAGATGAGGATGAGTTGGTAAAGTGACTTTGTTGCTTCAAGCACCATCGAGGTTTAAATATTATTTTGATATTGGAGTGTGGTTATAGCTGATCATTTATATTTTTGGATTGATTATGGGTGTTGTTGATATTCTCAGATCAGTTGTGACCATTGTTGATAATTTTGGTACTTGTGATAGATGATCACTTGGGGTTTTGAACTCTCTATTATATCCCAAACTGATTAAAGCTTCAATTAAAAGTAAATAGGGTAAGGATCACACACACACACACACACACACACACACACACACACACACCAAAAAAAAAAAAAAAAAATCATAAAACATATAGAATACTCAATACAATAGCAAAATAAAACATAAATTATTAAAAATAGAAGAAGGATAAAAAATATCATATGAATTAATACATTGAAAGTGCTCTTTAAAACAATCATTTTATAAGTGATAACAAAATTTGTTGGCACTAAAGGAACATCAAGACTTTCAATTAAAATTATCTAAAATATATGTTACATTATATATAAAAAATGTCACGTAGTGGTTAGTACTTTCCTTTGTATTCCAATATGTTTATGGATGATTTTATACCTAAATTTGTAATTTAAATTAAAAACAATAAATTAGTACAAAATAAACATGTGGTATAATATCATTTTAAAAAACACTCCTACCATTATATGTTTTCTATTGAGTTGTAGAGAATTGATATAATAAAATCTAATTTTTAGACATGTACTTAACAGAGCATGTGTTCCATTTGTACCTCCATAATAAATATCTTAACTAGATCAGGGGACTAAGTTTTTCAATATTAATAATATTTATTCATAATATTTAATAAAAAAATATTATCAAATATGCTCTAGATAAAAATTTATATGTTCTTATTGATATTGAATACAATTTATATTACATTAATTATATACCATATATATATATATATATATATATATATATATATATATATATTTGAAAAATATATAACCATTAAGAGAGAGAAATAACATTAATACAAAAATTAAAATAATTAATATTTTCTTAAAAAGTGTGCCTAAAAAGGAAATTAGAGAAATGAGGCATAGATGGTTGTTATATATTGTCACAAAGGTAAAGATATATGATTAGTTTGAAGATGCATTAATATTTCTCTTAATTTGTTTAAGAAATTGTAGCTATGGAGAGTTATGGGTTCGTATGAATGAACATGTAGGAGATAAAAAGATTTTTTATTAATGCAAGTTACCAAAATTATGGTTATTATTAAACTAACATATTAAAAAATATATATTCATGGAATTTTAGTATCATAATAAGTACATGTGACTAGTAAAGGCCAACCACTTCCACAATTTTATACTTTGATGATTATCTGGTATCATAACATTTGAAATGAAGATTAATATTTAATTATTTTATTGTTATCAAAAACATAAGATCGAATTATGTTTGTAATTAACCTTTTCATTAAACCTTAAGTGATTGTTTCACATCATAATTTTTGATATTTAATAGTCAATCCTAAATCTTAAATGAGTGTTTCCCAATACACAACATACATTTTGAAATTAATTGTAATTCGTATCTCATATTTTAGAAAGTATTCGCTTTATATTTTAATATATTTGAATTTAATTCTACGCCAAACTCATTATGTTATGAATGTGAGCGCTTTACTTTCGCTTAGATAAGCACAGATTAGAATTACAACCCTTTCTCCGATTTTAAATTCAACATATATTTCAATTTATTGATTGAATTACCTTGTGAACTTAAAAGACCTATTAAGTTGATTTAAGAGCAACTTTGCGATTAATTAAGGCGTCTTATTTTAATACCATTGGAGAGGGAAGGCCCTATTAAATTTAGTAAATTATGGGCATTTATTTTCGTCCTCGTTACTTCTAGCTCAAAACATGATAGATACCGATTGCATACCATTACCTGCCCTTCGCCCTGGGTTTGGTGGGTTACTTTGCTAACTTATTTTATGATTGGACATAAGTTATAAGTAACCAATCATAATAAAATTTGTTTTTGTATGAACTAAGTTTTATTCTATGAGGTTCGCTACGCCTCCGTTTTCATGTGCAATGAATAACATGATTCCTGCAATGAATTTGGTCATGGCTGCTTTGTTTAGGTAAGCCATGCATGTTATGCAATATTTATACTAATTTTAAAATTAAATTATGGTTTTAAGATGCAACTTACAAGTATATATGTAGAATGGAAAGAGTTAAAATGACCAAAGATTAAAAGCCGAACAAAGATGGTCGGAACAGTGGTGAGCATGGGGAAGCAATGATGATGATATTGTACAAGAACCCCATTTTTTCTCATGCTCTAGCCTCCTCGTCATCGTCATCATGCGGATCACTAGGACTGGACAAAAGGTTATATTCTCTTACTTTCTGCAAGCCTTGCTTGGGCTGGTTTCTCTGTTCTTCACCTCATCATCATCGACCATACATGCACTTATCATGCCATGCCATGCCATGCCATGCAATCGGATTTATTAACATATTTAAATGGTTGTGTAGGAGATTGTTCTAAAGAGGAATTGAGTAATTAAAAATCTGGGTGTCAAAATTTATTAGTCATTTTTATATTAGTTGTATTTAATATTGATTTTTATTGTAGTTGTTATATTGATATAAATGAAATATTTTATGAAAATATGTAGAGGAATATTCTTCAAAATTTAAGTATTAAATTTTAAAATAGTTAAAATGATATGTTTTATTGGTCAAAATAAAATTTTTATTTGCTCAAATGATTCAAACTAATAATATATAAAAAATATTCATTTCAACCATACTTAATAGACATACATATAAAAGAAGAGAGATGGGAGAATTTAAGAGTTTATCATTTATAATTTGAAAGTATTTCGAAGGGTTATATGTATATTTGTATATCCATCTTATAAAATAATAACAGATATGTTTTATATTTGTTTTAGATGAATAGGCGTATTTACATTCATGAGATTGAGGGAAGGGTAGGTTAGAGAGGTCGAAGAGGAATTTACTCATATTTTGGTGTATTGTTGTTTGTTAATCTTTTTGTTGTCTATGTACTTATAAAGATGCAAAATGAGTTCGGAAGGGATTGGATGAGCTAAAGATGAACCAAAGATAGTGTGAAGAGACCAAGGAGAGATCCGTGTGTAAAATAAAGGCCATCACAGTGGGTGTAATACTACCGACCTAAGGTTATCATGGTATTGTGATAAAACTGAACACATTTATTTCATTGAACTCAAGATTGATATCATCATTATCACCAATTACTACTACCACTACCATTATTAGTAGAAAAAATTATTTAGTTCTAAAATACTACACATTATTTAGAAAAAAGTAGTGACCATTTTATAACATAATATGTTTGACCCAAACAATTATTTACACCATATAACAATAAAAATATATAGATGACCTTGTGTACATTGGTATAAATTTAAGTTTTTAAGCATTTATAATGATACGGAAGAATTCTAAGGAAAACAACAATATTGCATCTTCAAGGATGGATAAGTCCATTTTTTACAAAGGTTAGAACATTGAAGGTTCAAGAGAGCAAGTGTTGAAAAACTTGGAACAAAGCAAAGGAAGAGTTGGAAGTTAGTCACTCTATGTTAAGAAATTGATAGAAGCAGAGTGAATCCATTGCATATTTTTACAAGGGAAAAGAATGTGGAAGTTGGACGAGTTTTTGTAAAGGCATGGGGTGCAAGAGAAAATAAGGAAGCATTGAATTTCCTAGAGTGGGACAAACACAACCATGCATAGGTCAAAAAAATTATAAAGAGTGACTGAGGTGCATGAGTGAAAAGGAATGAACAAACAAAAGGGAGTGTTAGTGGAAGTTGAGTTTCATCGAGAGTACCAAAAAATTTTAAGAACATGATTTTTTCTATTATTTTTAGATTGCATGGTATTACCCAAGGTTACATATTCAGGATTTCACAATGTGTTGGGGTGAAAACATGTTGATGTTGTAATTCTCTCTCAACACAAGTCACATACACTATGTGCATGAAAAATGAATCCATTGAAAAAGTAATATGAAAAGAAATAGTATGTGTAGAGGTACATAAATATAGGTGTCCACAATAGGAACTATGTTCAAGGCTATTAATTACGTAAAGGCATAGGTAGGGTAATTAATGAATCAATTTGCATGATATTTGGTGCAAGGAAAATTATAAAATATATTTTAAACATGTAGAAAAATCATATAAGCCTATCAAAAGTCACCTAAAACTACCTTTAGCCACATGGGTCTGAGATAGATTATGTGCACAAGCAAGTGCAAAATACATAAATTGGTGAAATAATTACACTCCAGCCAACTTGTTATGTAGATTTGATTTGTATGGTTCAAGGACCTCATATGGATTTATACTATACATTTAAGCCTACATATTGGACCACTAACAACATAGTTACATAGTATGCCATTAATTGAGGCTATCATATTTTAAATTGGAATCTAGAGGGTAATTAGGGATTGGCAGTTATATAAGGAGATGTTAGATTAGTTTTGAAGATAACTTCAAATTTTTCAGGAAAAAACTACCATACTACAAAGAGAAAAGAGAGAGGGAGCGAGATCGGGAGAAGAAGGCTCGTAGCTTTGAGTTCATGGAAATTGAGATGCTCCATAGTTGTATCATTAGAGAGAAAGTGAGATCCAAGTTTGAGGGATAGATTTTAAGAGCTGAGTGATCCATTGTACAAGCTAAGAAGCTTAATATATATTATATCCCCTAATTAAAAAAATTAAAAGAAGAATTTATATGAATCCATTGAGGAAGAATGGTTTGAGTGTATAAAGATGCATGGTTAAGGCATCCTTTCACTATGAACCCTTAGTACCACTACCTAATCTAGTATGAGAGTAGGTTGACTCATGTAATGTGTGAGAATTGATAAAGTGGGAAGGAGATTCAGTAGAGTGCATAACATGAGGAAACTAGTTGATTATTATTATCAACTATGGGAAAGGTGGGTAGAGAATGAAATTTTTGAAATAAAATAGAACATGGTAGAGAGGAAAAGTTATGAAAGATTATGAATAGAGATATCATGATAGTAGTTCATATCAAAATCCCATAAATAAGAATGAAATGAAGGTGTGTAACAATGTGTAGCATGAGTATTTGATGTGTGTGAATTACCTACATAGTGTTTTAGTGTAAATAAGGGATTGGGGAAGCACTATAAAAAGTGCTTAGGAGCATAATACAAGCATGAGGCTATGTGTGAATTTTCATAATTAGAAACTAGAGAATATTGAATTGAAGTTTCAAAGCACCATGGAACATGTGGTAGCTAGTGCATTTAAGAAAGCAAAAGTGAGAGTATTGATAGATTGTAGACATGATGTAGTCTGAGCATAGAATAAAATAGACATAGAGTGCTAGTATATTGACAATAGAAATTAAGTCAATGAAAAAAATAAGAGTAGAGGTGAAAATACAATATATCATATACTAGGATGTAGTCAGTGCATGGAGAAGGGACATATTTTGACCAAAGTGTGTTTTGTGTAAAGTGTACAGAGGAAGTCTAGTTCATATCCATTATGTGTAGATGGGTATAAATCTAGGTATAAAAACAATGGATCCATAGAAAGTAAGTGAAAATTATGACCTAGAGTCACAAATCTCAAGGATGATCAAGGAGATAACATTGAAAGTGTGTGCACTATAGAAGAGGATCAACATAAGAACAAAGTTTGACTATTGGGGTTAAGAATCCAATGAAGGTAGAAAACTATAGATAGAAGAGACACACATAAGTGTAAGAGTCCATAGAGAGTTATCCTGAAGCTGAAGCACAAACATTTTTAGGAAGAGAAGACTATGAAAATTTAATTAAGTTGGTCTTGGATGTGGATCATTGTTTCACATCAAAGGGTATTGAAGACTCCAAATAAGGTAGAGATTTCATAGAAAGGTTATATGACATCACAATAGAGTGTTGGATATATCTATAAGAGAGGAGGACATGGAAGGTAAAGTAGAGGGTGAAGAGTTGGGACCAAATGGATTCCAAACTAATAATTTAGGTGGTGGACCTATAGGATCATTTGGCATGTGGAAGAAGGGATCAAGACTTGAGGCACAAAGGCATAAACAGGAAAGTTCCATTTAAATGAAATGGATATGTGGAGTTATCTTGTGAGTGGTATGAATTTGTTATGAGGATTAACATAGAAGAATATATTTTACCTAATATCTGGAATATTAAATCCTCATATAGGATTTATATAATGCAATATTTATTTAGTTAGAATCATGTCATGACCTCACTTCCCACACTGTGGACTCGTACTCATACTTTAAGTTGATTTGCACCTCATTTAGTATTTTGTGTCAGGGTAAGTTGATTTTTGAGATAACTTAACTCTTGTGGGGATTTCAAAATTCTATCAGGTTATCGATGATTTTTAATGAAAGGAAGCAAGGTATGATTTAACTTCATTTTCAAATTCCAAAAGAATAGGAAATCAAATCGTTAAAATATTAAAGTTATTTCTTTACATAGAAATATATGCAATGTTGTCATAATTTACAATTATGAAAGAGGGAAAATTTAATGGGATGATAGATAGTCTTATCTTAATACTCTCATAATATATATGTAAAATAGTTTTATAATTATAATATAATATTATCAATTCAATAATATTGGATAGATACGTCAAAATATTATTTTAAATAAAAAGAATTTTTCTTATTATTTTAACTCTAGAACTTGCAAAAAAATTATATTTTTGTAAATAATTTTTAGATTATTAATTTTATATTATCATAAATAATATAAGTTTATTAAACTATTTATAATTTTTTTATACCTAATAAAAATGTACATATAATCTAACAATATTAAAATAAGATTATTCTAAGCCTACATAATACCAAATCAGATAACACATGGTAGCTACTCCTTCTACCACGTCACACATAGTCGTAAAGTTTAAATAAAATTTAAATCCACGTAAACTAAACTAACAATCACCTAAATTAGAAGCATTCATGCTACCATTGCTCTATCTCCTCTCAGTCTGAATTGATTCCCTCAATCATCGCCACTATAAATCATGTTATGCAAACATTTGGCCATGCACCACTACCACAAAAGGATCTAATTAAAATCCATTAACTTAAGTTGAAGACAATCAATGCAAAAAAGGGATGAGAGTTTCTATGTAAAGAAAATTTGATAAATATATATCGATGCTTAAGGGATGGGGGTAGTTGATCAGGAGAGTAGAAGAGAAGAGATTAATGTTGAAGTTAGATTAGAATTATCAACACTTTGAATGAGTGGAACAATGTCCAAAAGGGAGAGGAGGAACTAATGCCTAGAAGGAAGAAGGGAGTGGGATCGATGCCTGGAGTAAATCAATGCTTGAAGAGGGGAATACACTGACACTTGATGAAAAAAGGAGTAAAGGGGGAAATTGGTGTCATTTGAGCAGAAGCTTCAGCGAGTGAATTGGATGCATCAAGAACAAGGTGACTAACTTCTATTCATTTAAGCATTTAAAGATTTGCCTCTAATATTTTTGTGTTTTATTTACAACCATGAGCTTTATCTTGAGATGAGTTTTTGTTTAATACAACTCATATTGGATTATTTCTCAAATTTTTTCCATATACATGGAATTAATTTTAGCTAAATTGCCATAACTCATATATTTTTGTGTAATATCATTAGAGTATGACAATTATATAAAACTAATTCATTAAATAAAATATTAATCATTATAAATGTCGCATCAGTCTTTTATGCTCTAACATTATATTATATTAAACGAATATGAAAGTAACATGAAAAATATATGATACACATAGTGTTACTTATCACTGTTTGTGATGGTAGTATTATTAATGTATTAGTCATTTTTAAATATCTTAATTCATTCTTGTGATTAATAATATTAATGAATATAAACATAAATGTCCATATAAAACATTTGGCCACATTTGTGTCTTCATAACTTAATTATTATGTTCTATAATAATTAATATGTGATGAGGGGATATGGGTGATGATTCAAGGGGGTCATATGGCCATAAAAGTACAAACCATATCAGCTATGTAGCTGAAGAAGGAGAGAAGGAAGGGAGTTCTAATTTTCATGGTAACGATAGATGATAAGGATAAGATCAAAGATGAACCAACCCTAGAAGGGTATCCATTCCTAAAATAATTTGAGGATGTGTTTCTTGAATAATTACCTAGAATGCCCCCTAAGAGAGAATTTGATTTCTTAGTTGATATTTTACCCAGAGTTGAGTCAGTCTCAAGAGCACCCTACATAATGAACACCACTGAGTTGATGGAACTTGAAATTTAGAGAGAGAAACTCTTGAGTAAAGGATTGATTATAACAAGTGTGTCTCTTTGGGGAGTGTCAGTCTTATTTTTTTAAAAGAAAGATGTAACTCTAAGATTATGCATTGATTATAGAATGCTGAATAAGGTCAAAATTAAACATAGATATCACCTACCTTGAATAAAATAACTTTTTGAGAAAATGAAAAGAGCAATGGTTTTTATGAAGATATACCTTTGATTAGGATATAATCAACTAAGAATTAAGGAGGAGGATATTTGAAAAACTACTTTTAGGACTAGATATGGACACTATGAGTTTACTATTATACACTTTACAGTGACAAATGCTCCTTCAGCATTTATGAACATAAAGAATAGTGTATTCCATAATTACTTGGATAAGTTCATCTTGGTATTCATATACGACATTATAATTTACTTTAAGAATAAGGAATAAGACTTAACAAATTTTCAATTGGTTCTTTAAAGGTTGAGATAACTTAAAGTTTATGGTAAGTTGTCCAAATGTGCATTCTTCAAGAAGGAAATCCACTATCTAGGCCACATCATATCCAAATAAGGAATTGTAGTAGTTCCAGACAAGATAAATGCAATAATGGAATGTCCAATCCTTAAGAATATATCAGAAGTAAGGATTTTCATTGGGTTAGCAAAATATTATAGGAGATTTGTTGAAGGTTTTTCTAGGATCACCAACCCAATTATGAAATTGCAAAGGAAATGTAAGAATTTTATATGGACAAAGCAGTGTGATAAAGCTTTGCATATTCTAAAGAAAAAGTTGATGATGGCACCCATATTGAAGGTACCTAATTTGAATGGACATTTTGTGGTTGTAACAGATGCATCCATCAAAATATTGGGAGGAGTACTCATTCATAATGATGGCATAATAGCATATAAGTCCAAAAAATTGAAAACCCCTGAAGTAAATTTTTCCCCTCATGATTTAGAATTGGTGGCAATTATTCATTCTTTACAAAAGTGGAGACATTTCCTTATTGGAAAATATTTTGAAATAAAAATTGACCATTAAGGGCTAAAGTACATACTCACTCAAACCAATCTCAATGCTAGGAAAAGAAGGTGGTTGGAGTTCTTGAGTGAGTATGATTTTTAAATTGAGTATATCAAGGCAAACGAGAATAGAGTTGTCGATGCTTTGAGTAGGAGAAGACCCTTAATGAATATAACAATGCTTAGATTTAATCTAAAAGGGAAAATACTAGAAGGATAAAAGAAAGTTCCTTGGTATAATCGAGTAAGAGTAATGATAGAAGAAAATTTGGAAAATCCAAGAACTAAAATATATATATTAGATGGCAAGGGTTTGCTTTGGTATAAGAATAAGATCTATAATCTAGATGTAGAAGACTTAGGGAAGATAATTTTGATTAAATCTCATGATGTACCATACTCAGGTCATCCAGAGGTAATCAAACTATTTGTAGATCTTAAGAAACTATACTTTTGGCAAGGGATGAAAAGAGATAATATTATATGTATCATGATGCTTAGAATGAAAAAGGGTTAAAGCAAAACACCATCATCCTATAGGACTTTTATATCCACATGACATTCCAAAATATAAATGGTAAGTTATTAGTATAGATTTCATACAAGGATTACCTCTGACACACTACAAGCATGATGCAATTATAGTGGTAATCGACAAGTTTACTAAGGTGGTGCATCTCATACCTGGGAACTTGACTAATGATGCACCAACCTTAACCAGCCTATTTATTAAGGAAGTAGTTATAATGAATGGGGTTCTAGAAAAGACATATTAGACAGAGATTCCATGTTTACTTCAAGGTTTTGGACAACCCTACAATCAACTTTAGGTACATAATTGAACTTTAGCTCTGCATTTCATCCCAAGATAGATGGGAAAATAGAAAGAACAAATTATGTAGTAGAATACCTCCTAAGGATGCAATGTATGGATTAGTAAACAAAATTAGAAGCTTATCTTCTATTGGTAGAGTTTTCCTATAATAACTCATTTCAAGCATCTATAGGTATAACTCCATTTGAAGCTCTATATGGGAGAAGCTATCGAACGCCACTTAGTTGGGATAACCTTGAGGACAGAATAGTAATTGTCCTAAAATGTTGAAATACATGGAAGAACATATGAAATTTATAAGGTATAGATTGAAGGAAGCATTAGACAAACAAAAGAGCTAGCAGATAGGAAGAGAGTTCAAAGAGAATACCTAATTGGTGACAAAGTTTTTTTAATGGTTAGACTCTACATAAAAGTTCCATAACCTTTGGAAAAATGGGGAAGTTAGTTCCTTACTTTGTAGGACCTTTTGAGATCCTAGAGAGAACAAACATATTAGCCTATCGATTGGCCTTACACCTATAGCTGAGTCACATTCATGATGTCTTCCATGTGTCACTTCTTAAGAAATATGTGCCTAATAATAAACACCTTTTAAACTAGAATAATTTACAAGTCCAAGACCCTAGCAGAATAACAATAGAGCCATAAATAATGCTGGAGAGGCACCAATACCAATTACATAATAGAGAGGTTGATTAGTGTAAGGTACAATGGGATCAATATGGTGAAAGAAGTGTAACTTGGGAGGACACTGAAGAAATGAAAAACATGTTTTCATTTTTATTTTAAATTTATGAACTTAATCAAACTTTTGTAGTGCATTGAGACAATGCACAATTGAAGGGGAGAGGATGTCACGATCTCTTTTCCCATACTATGGACTTATGCTCGTACTTTAAGTTGATTTAGACCTCATTTAGTGTTTTGTGTTAGGATAACTTGATTTTCAAGATAACTTAACTCTTGTGGTGATTTTAAAAGTCTATTAGGTCATTGATGAGATTTCATGAAAAGAAGTAAGGTATGATTAAATTTCATTTTTAAATTTCAAAAAGGTAGGAAATAAAATTGTTAAAATATTAAAGTTATTTATTTACATAGAAATATATACAATGTTGTCATAATTTACAATTGTGAACAAAGGAAAATTTAATGGGATGATAGTTAGCCTTATCTTAATACTCATATATATATATATATATATATATATATATATATATATATATATATATATATATATATATATATATATATATATATATATATATATTATAGTTTTATAATTAGAAGTGAATATTGTCAATTCAATAATATTGGATAGATACATCAAAAGGTTATTTTAAATAAAAAGATTTTTTTTAATATTTTAACTCTAAAACTTGCAAATAAATTATATTTTCAAAAATAATTTTTTAATTATTAATTATTTATATTATCATAAATAATTTAAGTTTATTAAATTATTTATAATTTATTTATAGCTATTAAAAACCTACATATGATCTGATAATATTAAAATAAAACTATTATAAGCCTACATAATACCAAATCAGATAACACATGGTAGCTACTCCTACAACGTAGCACACAGTCATAACGTTTAAATAAAATTCAACTCCATGTAACTTAACTATCAATCACCTAATTTAGAGGAACCCATGCTACCATTACACCACCTCCTTTCAGTCTAAATTAATTACCTCAGTCATCGCCACTCTAACTCATGTTATGCAAAGAGTTGGCCATGCACAACTGCCACATAAAGAGCTAATTAAAATCCATTAAATTAAGTTGAATCCAATCAACGCACAAAGGGAGGAGATTTTATTTATAAATAAAAGTTTATAAATATAGATCGATGCTTAAGTGAGTGGGGTAGTGGATCGAGAGAGCAGAAGAGAGGAGATCGACGCTGATGTTGGATAAGAAGTATCAACACTTTGACTAAGTGGAACGATGTTTGGAAGGGAGAGGAGGAACTGACACCTAGAAGGAAGAAGGGAGTGGAATAGATGCCTGGAGTAGATTGATTATTGAGGAGCGCAGTAGACCAATGCTTAAGGAAGAAAGGAGTAAAAGAGGAAATCAACGCTGTTTGAGCAGAAGATTCAGTGAGCCAAGGGGAAGTGTCAGGAATTAAGTAACTTCTATCCATTTAATCATTTCAATATCTACCTCTAATATTTTCATGTTTTGTCTACCATCCTGAGCTCTACTTGGAGATGAATTTATGTTCAATAAAACTCCTGTTGGAATGTTTCTAATTTTTTTATCGTATATGTAGAATTAATTTTAGCTGAATTGCCATAAATCATATAATTTTATGCAATATCATTAAAATATTACTATTATATTAAACTAGTTCATTAAATAAAATATTAGTCATTACAAATGTTGCATCAGATTTTTAAGTGCTAACTAACAATATATTATATTAAATGAATATGAGAGTAACATGAACAACATATGATGCATGTAATGTTACTTATCACTGTGTGTAATGGCAGTATTATTAATGTATCAGTGACTTTTAAATATCTTAATTCATTCCTTCGATTAATAGTATTAACGGATATACATAGATATCCATATAAAATATTTGACCACATTTGTGTCTTCATAACTTAATTATTATGTTCTACAATTATATAATTATATATATATATATATATATATATATATATATATATATATATATATATATATATATATGATGTTTTTTTTTAATATATTTATGATTAGATGATAAAATTATGAAATTCATATTTATAATTAGAATGGTAATCTATTAAAAAAATGTTCATCATGTTACTTAGAATAAGTTTAAATTTCTTGTTGATGATTAGACGAATATTCCCATCAATTTTATGATATCTTACGTAAAGAAATAAATTTCAAATCCATATTTATAATTAAATTATATACTAACCTATCTTACATTGTGAAATAATTCTCAGTTTTACAGAGGTGTAAATAGAACTTATTTCTTTTTCAAAATTTTAACGAATTCCTTAGAGATTCATTATAATCAATTTTTTACTTATATACGTACAAAAATATTGAAATTTTTTATATTTATAATTGCATAGTTAGAAAAATATATTTTTGTTTCATTCTATATTGGAATTAAAACTCTCTTTTATTATTATTGAAAATAGCATAATAACTATTCTTCATTCTAGAGTTGATCCATCAATTTCAGAACCCTCATTCCAAGCATTTAAAATATTTATTTATCATTAAATTCAAGTTCAAAATAGCATTCTTAAACTCCATGTCTATAAGTTATTTTCTAAAAAAGTTTACCTAAGTAGACAAAAGATGTAATTTTCCTAAATATGATTTTTCAAAATTGACATAAGGACTAAACTAGAAGATCATGTTACAGATTTGTTTTCTACCTTCCTAATCAAGACATTGCTTTTGAAATATAATGCATTAATTTATTTCAAGTATTATTTAATTTTAAATCTCAACTTAGACCAAGAATTTAAGGTTTAATAAAACTATGCAGCGTTCAATATTAAGCAGTGCTTCTAGCTCATGTTTACGGGTAATACCATCACACTTGAGCTACTGCATTCATAACCTAACATAGCTACAACAATGATGTCTAAGAATTATCCCTATAAAATATCAGAGAGAAATAAATGCCATGTCATTTCATTAAGACCAAGGGGTGGGATAATCTCACTTGGTCAACAACACTAATTAAGATAAGGAAACAACTTGAACTACCTTAAACGATTCTGACTTGTGAATTTATAAAACAAAGATGGAGAAAGTAAGTTTCTCACTAAAAAATTAGTACCATCAAAAAGGAGAAAGAAAAGCTCAGATTGATAATATTAAACTAGTTATTATCAAGAAAACACCTCCATATGGCTCTTAGATAATGAAACCTTCGCAACAACAATTTTAAGTATTAAGTTGACTAAAGCAAGGATCAAAAACATTGTTGATATAAATAAAAGTAGAGAAATGATGTAGCTTGAAAATATTAATTTTTATTTCTTGTTAAGATTTGGGGTTAGTTTAGTTAAATAAGTATCTGGTTACTTAAACTGATACTTTTTACGGTCCTATTTGGGTAACAATCATAGAGGAATTATCTAGGGAACTGGGTCCTAGAAAAGGTTGCATACCCAGACCTACAGTTTACATGAAATATAGAATAGGAAATATAACTACATGGATAATACACCTTGATCCTATTTAAAAGCAAGTATGTAGGTAGTCTATGAAGCAAAGGATGCTTCTAGTGTGTAGGTAATTAGGACAAGGTTGGGGTTGTGTGTTAAACAAGATTAAAGTTAAATTAAAAGGCAAGACCATTATAATAAGACCCTATTTTAAAGCAAAGACAAGAACTCTGTGATATACTCAGAAGGATATCAGTTGGATTCTCATAGTTCTTGAGGCTTTAGGACAAATTCTGAGGTGGAATATGACCATTTATTATATATTTTATACTCCTATCATGATGACCTCTATGCTTATCCTATAGTGATGAGTGATGAATAGTGAGCGATTAGGATCCAGTTGGTCTCAGTGAGTCAAGTTTTTATCCAGATCATAACCTACTCATGTGTGAAATACCTAACCCATATGGTTAGATGCTTGCCCATTTGGCATAGGATAATAATTGCCTAACCTGTATGGTTAGATGCTTGCCCATTTGGCTAAGGATAATAGATGCCTAACTTGTATGGTTAGATGATTGAATGATTAGCAAAGGATATCTGATAGGAAAATGTATAGATGAGTTATATTTATAGAAAAATATTTATTAAACAAAAAAAAATTATATTTTAGGATAGGTTATGCTCTCTACAAATAAGGAGAGGCTCTAATGGACTTCTATTTTATGGAAACTTCCATGGAGGAGGTGTATCGAGATGAAACAAGGAAATGTGTTGAGAATGAATATAATTTATGTGGTGCACAACCAGAGGATATGGTACACTTCAAAATAAAGGATGAGGCCCATGAAAATGTAACTAAAAAGAAGGAAAATGAGTTGGATTGAGTGCTAGATAGAGGCACAAACAATCACAAGGTAACACCTAAGGAAATGGAAGGCATAAAAAATTTAGTGTGTTGGAGAAGTGTGGAATTAGAATGAAGGTGGAAAATTTGCATTTGATAGGCATAAATTAATAAGGAAAGATGATGCATGAATTGGTTTGTGCAAAGAATGTGTCAGATTCCTATGGAGAAGTCAGTCTATCGCTGAAGACTTATCCCGAAAATAAAAATATATTGTTGCAAATAGAGGATATGAATGAAATGGGAGGAAATGGAGAGGAACTATAGAATTATAGCCTAATTATAAAAAAATAGGTTATATGTTAGATATAATGCATGTGCATAGAAAATGTTGTGAGGGTGCACAAAGAATTAGTCATAGATGGGCATGCAAGGAGGTTTCAATAGATCATGCAAAGGAAATCAAGGTGATGCATCCTATGATAGTATTAGTGGAAAAAATGTGAGATGCTGATAAGTAGGACAAGAGAAGAAAAAAGAAGATAAAGTGGGACATATTGATTCCCACAAGACTAAAAAATTATTTTGTGGAAGCGATAATAAAGTAGAAGATAGGATCAAATGTCCATTTATAGTGGCGCATAATGGATAGAGAAAGAAAAAGAAACAAAGATGGAGATGAACCATTTTAACTAAAGGTAGAGGCTAGAGAAGAACACATGGATAAAACTCCACAAAAGGCATCAAATCATGTGCAACAAGAAGAACAAGTAGGATCGATCTAAATCAACACAAATAGAGAGATTATCATGATTCACATAAGCGAATGAAGTGGAAATAGATATACACATAACATGACGTATATGTTGAAGGATGGAAGAAAAAAGAGGATAAATCAGCCACGACTTAATGGGGAAAGAAAAATATTCATTTCCCATGATGAGGGAGAGATAAAATCAGGAGATAATAAGGCAAGGGAAAACTAACTTGAAGCTGATGGAGGAAGAATGATTGTAATGATGATTGAAAGATAATGACTAACTATAATATTAATCTGAATGTGTAAATAAAAGTGCACAAAAGTGGGGAAGATGAAGAAAGGAGGAAGAATGGGAATCATAAAATCTTGTATGTGTTTTTATTGTCATTGGATGTATCAAGCCCAATGAAGAGAATAGGAATGAATACAACATGAGTACCCTATATATTTTTTGGATCAGGGACATGAAGGAGAGGAGAAAGTGCATACCATGACTGTAAAGAGATGTCCATGGTGAGGGACATCGCTAAGGATGGAGCACAAGTATAACTTATTTATAGAGGAGAGAATATGGAATAATATAAGAGTAGAAAATATGTATTTAATGAAGAAATAAGGTTTGAAGTATGTAGATTGGTAGAAGTAAAATGTATTAGAGATATTTGGTTGAGGAAGACGTATACAGGTGGGAAAAGACCCATGAGATTAAATAGGAAATGGAAGAGGAGAAGGAACATAAATATTAAGAGGTGGACATACTAACACTGAGCCAAGTATAGGTCCCAATAAGGTGAAGGTATGAGAGCAAGGTAAAGGATAACAGTTAATGGCCCAACAAGGGTCTGAAGGAGGAGAAGGAAGCATGAAGTAAGCATGATTAGCCACCATATTAGTTTGAAGGTAACACCATGAAATTAATAGTAGGGAAAAAGAGTGGCTTTACTATTCATAGCCTACTTATAATCATAAGCTTACTTTTGGGGAGTCTGATGTAGGAGCACCCCATGTGAATCAGTAATCTTGCATCTTTGAGTATGGATAAGTGTAGTTTTGTGAAGGTTCCAACTTAAAAGCTGCAAGAGCACAAGTGTTTGGGCACCTGGAATGGCATGAAGGAGTAAGTGGAATTTATCCATGCTAAGTCAATAAATTGATGGAAGTTGAGTGAAGTTACTGCGTAGTTACGTAAAAACTCAAGCATAAGGGACAAGATCACATAAGTTGGATTCAATTCAAGTGGATAACACATGGTTTTAATAAGAAATAAAGGAAGCACTAAATTTCTTGGAGTATGATAAGCAGAAGCTTATTCAACAACATAATTTGAAATACTTGTGGAGAGTATCTGTGAAGGGTGAGCGCTAAAGGAATGGACTAACAAAAGGAAATTGTTTTCAGAAATTATGTTGAGCCAAGAATTTTAATGTAATGAAAGCATAAAGATAGATAACATGCTATTGAGTACACGTGAATGAAAAAAACATGATGTTTTTTAATTTATAAATGGATTATGTGGGATTACACAAGGTTAACCATGAACTGTCATGCAAGGTGTTGGGACACAAGCATGTCAACGCAATAATTACCTCTCAACAGAAGCCACACACACTACACATGCATAAAAAGTGAATTGTCAAAGTAGTGTTAAACAAATAGGATTTGTGGAAGGACCTCAGCGTAGGCATGCATAATAGAAACATTGCACTAGTGTCTTTTTCACACAAAAACATCGGTAAGATTGTGCAATAAATCACTGTCTAAGATATTTGGCATAAGGAAAACCTAAAATTGGTCATGAGCATGTATAAAAATTATGTACACCATAAAAGTGTCACACAAACTTACCCCTATCCATGTAGGACCTAGACTAGTTGTATGCAAGGAAAGAAAATGTAGAAGATAAAAGTTGGTGAAAAAAGAACACATTGACCTATGTGTCTAATATATATATGATTTGGGTGGCTCAAGAACCACATAAAGAGTTATATATATATATATATATATATATATATATATACACACACACACACACATATATATACATACAAAGGTACACACACACACACATATATATACATATATATACACATATACACATATACATATACATACATACATACATACATACATTCATATATATGTAATAACGAAGTAATAGTCAATATTTTCTTTTAACAAACATTCAATTTTATTTTTAAAGACTTTTGTATTAAGACTTTTAGATGCAACGATCGATATATATATCGATCGTTGCATCTAAAAGTCTTAATACAAAAGTCTTTAAAAATAAAATTGAATGTTTGTGAAAAGAAAATATTGACTATTACTTCGTTATAAACATATTATGTTTACATGAAAATACATACAAACTAAAAGGCATTATTGTTATTTTTTTCTTAAAAGGCCCTTCTATAAACATTTGAATTTTTTTAAAATGCATGTTACACAGTTTTTTCAATTAAAATGAAAGAAGTCACGAACGAGCTATCTCAGCAACTTGACTTTTAAGTGTCCATTTTGAGACGCTGAGGTGGAAGTGAAATTCTAGAACATATCAATCACGTTCAGGCAGGTATGGTTTTCAAAGTCAGCTCATAACATGTGCTTTTCAGTCGATGACGTGTCCGGTATTCTTCCCCCACAGAATTGCCAGGTGGATCTTTAATATTTCACACTTTACAAGTATTATTTCAAAGTCAACTCATTTGGGATCTTCAAAGTCAATTCATTTGGGATCTTCAAATATTCCTCCGCAACTACTCATATAAATCAATCCCACATGAAATCAGTGACATCCATTCTATACTTTGGGCAGCATGTCGGAAGTTGGAGAGAGTGGAGAGGTTCGATATCGAGGTGTCCGAAAGAGGAAATGGGGGAAATATGTGGCGGAAATTCGTTCGGGGAAAAGATCGCGCATATCCTCGGGTTCATACTTCATTCCCCACGCTGCGCTCGTCTCTCCGAGGACCCTCCGCCACAATTTTCAACTTCCCTGACTCGATTCCATTGGACAATTCACTGCCAACTGCAAACCCCAATCCGCCACACCACGCTATTCGAACAGCTGCCATTGCAGCTGGCTCCGCCTTCGACACCATTCCTGTGAACTACTATGATATTAGTCATAGTCAAAACTTTGGGAGTGTCGACCAAGAACGGCCAGCCGAATCTTCTAAGCAAGTCGGAGAAGCGATTAGAAATGAACAATATGCATTTGATGAAGAAACAAGTGAATTGAATAATCTTCTACGATCTCCAGAGCTTATATCGTTTGAGGATAGCATTCAGATGCCTTTAATTCACCCAAACGAGCTCGACATGATGCAGCCTTACGACCAAGCTGAACTCTCCACTCAGATAGGTATTTGGAATGCAACAACATCCCAGGCAACCCGATAGATTCCTCGGTAACAAATTTTAAACAAATCAGATTCAAATCTGTTATATATATTAAAATGGTTGTAATTTGATTGGTGAGGATGATGGTTGTTTATATCCATCCACCAAAATATAAATTCGTCTAAGTAAAAATATAAGTTAAAATGTCAACATGTTATATAATTCAATGATTTAATATAAATGCTACCTGTTAAAATAGGGACACACAAATATGTAAGAGTTATATTAGTTATGAGTATGACATAGTTACGAGTACGACATTTTTACCATTATAATTAGTCATGCTTGAGTATTCTGCGATTATAAATTATCAACAATTGTGTTCCTCCGTATTAATTTTATCTCTTCTTACAATCTTATTAATCTATTATAATTAGTATTGAAATTTATTATTTAAATTTAATGAATTTAATTTAACTTTTCAAAAATAAATTATAAATCAAATAAAATCTTCTTTTGATAAAAAATCTGAACTCTATAAGAAAAAACTCTAATTTCTTCATATTATAACCAAATTGCCTAACCCGAGACATAAAAAATCCTTTCCTCCACCACCACCACCACCACCACCATCATCATCATCATCATTTCCCTCATGAATTGTGAAAGCTTTAAATTTTTATTGGTAAAATGAATTACAAATTAAAAATAAACATTGAAAATACAGTAAAACTAAAAAAAAAATTTCAATACTTTTTTAAAAATTTATCAATAAAATCCATAATGTAACTTAAAAAACATTGTAAAAAAAAAAAAAAAAAAATTCATTATTACTTAAATGAATAATAAGACAATAACCTTACCCCAAAAATAAAGAAAAAACACACCCCTTAAACCTCATTTTTTTTCTTTTACAAATACTTATTTTCTTTTAAACTGTTAAAGCACTACATCTTTATTGATAAAATCAATTATGCGACGAAAGAAAAATTTCAACAAACATTTTCACTGTTACTTAAATGAATTACAGATAATAACCATAAGACAGTAAAACCCCAATTTTTTTTTCCAAAAACATCTTTTCTTGTGAACTGTGAAGCTTTAAATTTTCAAGTAACCCCATTTAGAAAACTGTGAAGCTTTAAATTTTCAAGTAACCCCATTTTTTATCCAAAAACTTATTTTCTTGTGAACTGTGAAGCTTTAGATTTTCTTTGGTAAAATCAGTTGTGGCACAAGAAAATTCTCCCAAAAGGGAAATTCTGCCAAAGCACCTTTTATCGTAACATTTTGAAAGGGACGAAGGCTGCCTTCATTTGAATAATTGTTGAAGGGAAACAAAAGGACTTTTCCAGCTGAAGTTGACAACCGCCCTTTCTGTCACCTGTTGAGACGGGGAAAATCCAATCATTCATAGATACGCAGAGTCATCTACCGTAGCAGTCTCTCGTAAGGTTAAGCTTGATCGAAATTTATTTTTATAATACCAATAAAAATCTATGCTTTTCTCATCAATAATTTCTCTCACAAACAAAAAGAAGGGAAAGATAAGTCTATTCCTCCTATAGTTTTAGCTGACCTTTCACACAGATAACTCTGACAATATGATTTGGTTAAGGGGTTACAATTTGAGTGATTTGCCCTCTACTCACGGAGAAGTCTGACAGTAAATATTTATTTGATGTTTCTATTTTAAATTATATTAATCATTTAAAACTAATGTTGAATATAAAAGTATTGTAAAAAAATTATGATAGACAAGCTTGACTTTTAAATTTAGGTCATGTTGTCCTAGGGTCTTACTGACCCTACTTCAATGGTTAAATTATTCTATACTTTACTTGCCACTATAACAACTATGTCTTATCGTGAATTCTACTCAAAGCCTAAATTTGAAGCAGCTATATGACCATATTTGTGTTTTTGATTTGTAAAATACAATCATTTTTTAAAGATACTATATTAGATGTAAGGTAAATTTTTAATAGCAAACCTTCAAAAACTATAAAGGATTACATACATACATATACATATACATATACATATATATTTTAATATTTTCTCTTTATTCTATGAATTATATTAGCATTTGAAAAATATTATTGAATCGATAATCATCATTAAAAAATTCACAGGAAGGATCGATTGTCAAAGTTAGGTACTGACTTTACTTATCACAATAGAAAGAATGGTGGTATTCCTATTGGATCTCATTATTTTTAAAGGTGCCTATAATGAAAACAAATAAAGTGAGAGACACCTAGAAATGGCCCAAGGCATTTATCAGTAGCTAATAAGTAATATTTTAAGGCACTTGTTGATTTGTGAATTATTGGTTTAAATTAAGCAATATTGGGGTATATGTTAGTTTTCAATGGTCCCTAGTCTCACCCCTCTCTCATCTCAAACTCTGTATCAAAAATGTTTCAACACTTTTGACACTTGTCATAAACACTTTATAGATTCTAACCCTTCTTTTTTTCGTCATCTAAGAGTGCACCCATCCCCTTTGTCATGATTATTTCATTTCTTCACAATTTGATGTTAGTTTGTATGCTAATAGGAATCTAAGTTGAGATTTATTTTGTATAAATACACAAGCTTTATAAATCATTTGATAATAAGAAATACATTAAACATTCATATATAATATATTAAGTACATAGACATTCTAGAGAGATAGGGTAATAGTTTGAGCATTCAATAATATCTAAAGCTATTATTTTCCATGGAGCACATTTGTCACATGGCTAAGGGATTGATAGATATTAATGAATATAAGTTAGTTTATGTCATTGACTATTACTAATCTACATATTTTTCCAAGTTTTATCTATTGTTTAGAGCTTTGATAATTAGATGATTTTACTAAACCTTATTAACCCTCAACACATGCTCCTAAAGATTAGTTGGTTTTCCTTAATTTTTTAGATATTCTTGTGTATAGTCACTAAATTTAATATTTATTTCTAAAACTATGCACTTGTGACCACTACCTATGCACACTTGGCCTATGTTCAACTTCATAGTTCTAATGGTCAATCCTTTGAGAATTATATTGTTATGGTTTCATCACTGGATACAAATTTTATACCAACATATACTATGGGGGAACCCAAGGGTTTCAACAGATCAATATGCCAATATGTACTCAATGAATTTTGATACCACCTTTAGTTAACACATGTTTTATTCTTGATACACAATACATTATGTATAATATTTTAGCTATATAGACTAAGGTGTTTCAAAAGGAACAAAGTTATTTGAAACTTAATTAGGCATTTGATTCATAAAATTTATTTCATAGTCCATTGGCTCAGGGTATTTCAACATATCTTTCACCAACTAGTTTTTTTGTCACATAAACTTACATTATATGATAGAAAAGGTGACCCCCAAAAATATTGAGAGCATTTCGTGTAGCAGGTAATAAATATGCATCCAAAAACATGTTATTGACCAATTTGTTTCCCAATAATTTTAAAATCATATACTCTAATATGGTTTTATGATTTACTACATCACTTAGTTCATGTGGTCAATCCTTTGGCATATTTGTTCCTTGAACATTTATAAATTAACACAAGTAGAAAAATGTTTCCTATGCTTGGAGTGATCATCTCAAAAACTAATCCAACTACCATATCAAAGTATATGTTTTACGATATAAGACCATTTTATCCAAGATGATGAATCCTATCAGAGAT
Organism: Torreya grandis; assembly: GCA_037957365.1. Taxonomy (NCBI): domain Eukaryota; kingdom Viridiplantae; phylum Streptophyta; class Pinopsida; order Cupressales; family Taxaceae; genus Torreya; species Torreya grandis. The sequence continues at coordinate 2,393,975 of JARHVA010001171.1, forward strand.
AAGGAATTAAATGACATATTGAAACTGAGTTTGCTTCCACCTCTACATGAATCTATTATGTTTAATAAATTTGTATCATTCATAGATTTATGTCAAACATTTATTGAAAGAGTGGTTATGTTGTTAGCAATGATTAAGTTAAAGTATGTAACCAAGTCAATTTATACTTATCATGTAAATAATATGAGGAAAACACCATACAAGTTGAGACTGAGTGAAAAAAGAATGATCCAAGAATAATAGTGAATGTAGTTTCAAAACCTACTCTATGTATTGTATTATCAAATGCTCCAAGGATATAGTTTACCATTTTTTTGAAAGATCCCTACAAGGTGTTACAAATGTTATTTGAATGTAACCTAATATTTATTCATCCCATTATAGAGGTTGATGTGAGTAAAAACTCATCCTAAAGGATTTGATCAAAATGATTTAAAAAATAAACATAGAGCACCATGACATAATACCAATAAATGCATTAATTTGGGACATAAGATACATGATTTGATAGATGAGAATCATTTATGTGGTACATCTATTGACAGTATAAAGGCAAAATCAAGTGAGATTATAATAATGAAGATATTAGATGATCCTTTCCCTAAGCATATAGGTCAAGAAATAAACAATAAATTAGAAATACATTACCCATATAATGCACATCCTCCATCAACGTCTTATCATACTCATACAAAGCAAAAATGTCATTTAAATGAAAGTATTGATACATATCATATTTTAATTCCATCTAGACCACTTATCACATTTTTAAAGCATGAGATACTTATTCTTTATTTTGAATTGCACTCTTTATTCATTTGAGCTTACATTTATCATCAACCTATAAAGAGTGTCATGGTTAATAATGGCTCAAGTGTGAATATGTGCACTATCAAACTTTTCTCTCATTTTGGATACACAAATAAGGGTATACTTCTAACAATAAAAACAATAAAGCGATTCAATGGACATGTTTGGAGCTATGTTGGTGAGATAACATTACCACTAGAAGTTGGTCCAACACAT
>JARHVA010001171.1:2402500-2440000 GCA_037957365.1 Torreya grandis
CACTTGATTATGGATCTTACAATGTTATAAACTCCCTTGACTTCTACGAACTCATACAAACCCTCAAAACCAAGCTTTGTACTTAATACATGCGAAAATAACCCTTCACCAAAATTTGCCTACCCTCACAAGGAAGCATCCAAAAATTATCAAACCACTTGCAATCACATCAAAAAAAAATATTGATCTAGTTAGTACCTTTCTTATCTCCAAAACCCATACAAAAATCTCTCACCAAACCCTCTTCTAATTCATCCCAAATTTTTAATTAATTCACATATGTAACCCTATACATAATAAGTCATATACACATGCATATGAGCTTCAATCAACACAAAATACACTCAATACCTTCAGTATGAATGTAGGACCTGAAACAATATTTTCATTCTCTGATTTTTATCATTTTCATTCCCTTTTTCATCTTTACAAATCACTCTTTAAATCACCCCCATCTTTAATTGCACACACACACCAACATGGGCCTAACTTGCCTTTTTATATGCTTGTCACAAGCTTACACTCAATATATCTCAGTCAATACCTTTTTTATTTACATAAATAAACTCAAATTACCATTATAGACATGAACCATAAAATCCATAATCATTCATAAGGTCCACCATGCTTCCAATGGCACAAATCCTACTCACAAGGTTTAAGGAAATAGCCCCAGTTTAAGCACAAGTTACATTAAAATAATTTTACAATACAATAACTCTTCTTCATGATACAAAACCTTTCATGGAAAACCAAAACACTTTCCTCCACACATGGAAAATATCAAAAAAATATACGTAGGTTGTCCATATCTTCCATACATCTCACTTAAGCCATCTCCCATTTCTGTTTAATCTTAGTTGCCCTTTATAGGCCCCATAAAGATCCACTTCAAATTTTAGCACTCCACTAGGCAATGTAAAATCACATCACGACTATTAGGATTATGGAATTAACAAATATAAGATATATTACCTTATATATATATATATATATATATATATATATATATATATATATATATATATATATATATATATGTGTATATATATATGTATGTATATGTGTATATATATATGTATGTATATGTGTATATATATATGTATGTATATGTGTATATATATATATATGTATATGTGTATATATATATATATATATATATATATATGTATATGTGTATATATATATATATATGTATATGTATATATATATATATATATATATATATATATATATGTATATATATATGTATGTATATATATATATATGTATATATATATGTGTATGTATATGTGTATGTATATATGTGTATGTATATATGTATATATATGTATATGTATATGTATATGTATATGTATATATGTATATGTATATGTATATCTATATATATATATATATATATATATATATATATATATATATATATATATATATATATATATATAAACACCTTTCTTACACTCGTAACACTTCATTTGGGCTTAAAAGCCCATTAGGCCTAAATAACAAAAAATACTACCTTCACTAAAAAGACCACAACTCACTGAATATAGAATTTATATGAAATATCCACATATGGATGTAAATATTAAGACCTCAATAAAATCATAAAATCAATAATACACCTTCATTTAGACTCATAATGGTCACAAAGACTTCTGCAAGAAGCTCACTTAGATCTGCAATAAATATAGTCAACAACAATCAACTATTACTTGAAATATATTCACTTGTATGAGATTTGAAGACACAAAACCACTTTTAAGGCTATATATATGAAGTATAATTCATCTTTATTTTTTATATCAATAATATTTGATCAATAAATTGTCTTATATAATCAATTCTTTGCACATTGCTTTATTTAGAAGAGGCACAATCAACCACAATGAACTTTCTCAAGCAATAAATGAAACTTTACTAACTATAAAGACCTCTAAATTTTTTTATTGGATTAAAATTTAATTAATTTAACACTTTTTTTTTTTAATTCACCTTCAAATTCAACATTCATAAAAATATATGATCAAAACACTGCTAACTAGTTCACTAGAAACAATGCAGTCAACCATAGTCAACTTGATCAAGCATTAAATGCAAATGTAATAACTATCAAGACATATAAAAAAATTTAATATATGAAAAATGAATTTATATACCACTTTTATTTTTATTTAACCTTAAAATTAAACCTTCAATAAAATATATGATCAAAACACCGCTAATTGGTTCACTAGATCATGCAAATTTGGCATATAAAAATAACAAAATCTACTTGAGAGACCAACTTTACACTACGATATATTTTGACTCAAAATTATTCAAGATATGAAACCTAGAAAATATAAAATAGGTACATGTTTTAACACACCCATATTACCAACTTTCTCTAACTCATCCACATATGCTAATAATAATGTCACCAATATGCCCACTCAGATTTTTTTGCCACAAGACCACGTATGCCTAGTTGAAAACAATGAAACACCAGATGAATTCCACCTATGAAAACTTTGATAAAAAGTATGTAATACCTATAACATGAACCCTAACACATTATAAATACCTTAGAGTCAGCCCTAAAAATCCATAAGAATGTCAAAACTGAGCCACAAGAAGGCACACTCCAAGCACCTTAAGGCACACATATTGCACACTTTGTCATTGACTCACTTTGACCATTGGGAACACAAGACACCTTATTAATTTCACATGGACACTTCCATGACATCAATTTAAACTATTCAAAAATATACCCCTTTATCATTGATGTCAATACCTCAAAAAATAGCTCAAACTTCTTCTTTCTCCTCAAAAACCTTCTCACAACCAGAACCTTCTCCCCCTTTGACACAATGACAAAGTGGGAAAAACTATTCCTGAGGACCTAAAATTAACAAAACATGGATAATATAATCTATACAAGATGATAAAAAATACCTGTTACCTTTAACTCACCTCTTCTTTCCTTTACAATATATTTTTGAATCAAACTAACACTTTCTTTCAACCAAGCATGCAACCATTAAAGCAAAGATACACCATAGCAGAAACAACTCATGGAATTCACCTAGAATCATCTGAAAATGACACCCCATAATATCATGATAATCATTTATCTTAAATTTTAATCAATCATACATGATCCTTCTAATGAAAACATTTCGCATATGCTCCCCCTCACTTTATGCATACCTTGCATATTATCAATTGAAGATAGTATATCTCTATTTGAATTACTCCTTGATTCTTAGCATATAGAAAACTCCAAAAACTCACATACTCATGATAAAATAAACTCGAGTTATCTCCCCCTAACACCATATTCCACTTGATAAAAACCAAAAGATTGCAAACATATGCAAGCAAACACTCTTACAAGAACATACCTTGAAAGAAACCACCTCCATGTACACAAAGGCTCACCACAACTATCCAGCATTTCTTCATGAGACAATTAAATCAAATTCTGATAGTTTTTTACCCAAAATTACTCATAAAATGGTCTAAAAACCTTTTTATATGCATCAAATAACCACAATTAATTTTTACAAAAGTAACATGCCCAAAACAATAAGCTTACCTCATAATAAGCATGTTTGACACCATATTTTTCTTTGCTTGTCTTAAACAAAAAAAATTATGAAAAATAATGTCAAAACATCAGATAAATTACCACAATATCATGCTCTAATTTCTCACACATTTAGTCCCTTTCACACTTCCACAAAGCATGTTCAAAGATCACCTATCCTCTGCTCATTTTTTTGATAATCTCACAAGCTCAAAAATGCCAAAAATGAACAAAACATGAAAAAGCTGCCTCATTATACCACCTTATGAATTAAATATTATTTCACTCATAAATTAATTCTTCTTAGAACTAAACGTACCTTCACATAATGAACCCTTAAAAAATATCTATCTTGCACAAGAAAGATACTCCACTCCTACTCCAGTTCAGAGAGAAACTTTACAAACAAGAATACATGCCTGTGAAAGATTCATACATTTATACCAAGGGGATGAATAAATAATATAAATAACTCACTTAAAACATTAAAAATATCATATAAACCTGCTCACCAGGAATTAAGACCTAACTCATAGTACAACTTCAAGTTACACCATGATAATTCTTCTTTCACTAGGACCCTTCATGCAAACCCAGGACTCTTGAAGAGAGAACTTGTTTTCAAAACAACTATAGGCCTTAAAGTAACTTCTCATAACTTTATAAATCTGATATACATCTTTTACAAGCTTGAAATCAAATTAAATAATCCATACTAAAAAATATGCATCTCAAAACAAAGAACATACCTTGGCCCAAAGAACTAGTCTTCACTTCTCAACCTTATAACATCACACCATTATGGTTAAAAAGAATGAGTAATGCCTCTATGAATCCTAATATGGAAACATCACATTATTAGGCACTAAAACACCCAAAATTTAGGAGATTCCCAAATCTCTATACTTTCACTAGATTTCTTTTGTTTCCCAAGATTCCTCATAGGTTTGATTGGCTAATCCATCTGTACATCTATGAAAGTGGTTACACACATCTCTTCCTTATATATCTCTTCCAGACTTTAAACCTATTCAAACTTAGAAAAAATATTATCTGGACTGATATTCTAATTAATAAAATCAGCCTTTGTCTCATTGTGATATTTCATAATAGTCTTAGGTCTCCATAGCCATGTATGGCCTCTTTCCTGCACAATAAAAGCTCCATACACCTTGTTTTTCCTTGAGAACTCATTCAAAATATTTTTACAATATTTTTAAATAAGATAAAATCTATGATATCTGAAATAAACAATATCACTCATACCTTTTGCTTGATGATGGTGATGATGATCTCCTTTTGACAAGTTACCTCTCCTTTTCAAATCCCTTGCCATGTGACCAAAAAATGGCACAAATAACAATGACCATGAATGAATCTAGCATACATTGTAGCATTTGGTTGTGTAACTAATTTTATTTTTTAGACATTCATGTTACCATCTTCTTTGACTATTTCTCATTTGTTTTGACTTTCTTAAACCTTACCTATCTCGAAAGTGACCTTTTATTGCTCAACCTTGTTCATTTTGACCACTAGCTTCTCATGCTCAACCTTTAACGAATCTATCTCAGTTTTCAATTGATCATACTTATCCTCCTTTGTCTTAAAACTTAAATTTTTATCCTCTATCTTATTTTAAAAATTATAAGCCAAAACCTCATTTTCTACAATCACCATGGATTCACATTCGTCAAGCTTAGACTTATACATATTTCACTCTTCTTGCATTAACCACTGATTTGTACATGAAACCTCTAGCTTATCCTTTAGATTCTAAATAACAACTTTTTCTTCTTTTATTTTATTAATAATCTTAAGATTCAAATCACATATCTTTTTTTCAAGAGCTTTGACCATAAACTTTACATCTTGATTCTCTCTTTTCAATTGTTTAACCATTTTGTGCTTCTTAGGACCACCTTCAAGCTATCAAGCCTTCAGAAAAGGACATGCTCTGATACCAAATGTTGGAAGCACAAACACTAAGGGGGAGGGGTGTGAATTAGTGTGCAAACATTTAATTTCAATTAAATTCACTATTCATGATATATTTAATCATACATCAATTTACCTAACAACGTCATGAAAGCACATACATAGAAAGCATGAATCAAAAGAACACATCACATGAACACAAGATGTATATGGGAAACCCTCATGGAGGAGAAAACTCACTTAAAAAAGATTTGGAATATTATCCTATAAAGGATTAATTAATTTAGACCAGCACTAATTGATCAAGGAGGAACCACACCTTAAATTAGACAAGCACCCGCTTGCCCTTTAGCTAGTACCAACTAGCAAGGAGGCTACAACCCCGTAGGTGATCAAACACAAACTTAACCACCTCAGATATAATTTACACCTTTGAATTAATGTATTTGACACTATATTATGGATCTTATAATATTATAAACCCAATTTACTTCTGTATACTCATACAAACCCTCAACACCAAGCTTTTCACTTAATACATGCAAAAACAACCCTTCACCAAAATTCACCTACCCTCACAAAGAAACCTCCAAAAATTATCAAACCACTTGAAATCACATCAAAAAAATATATTGATCTAATTGGTACCTTTCTCACATCCAAAACCCATACAAAAATCTCTCACCAAACCCTCTTCTAATTTGTCCCAAATATGCAATTAATTCACATATGCAACCCTATAAAAAATAATTCATATACACATGTATATGAGCTTGAATCAACTCAAAATACACTCATTATTTTTAGTATGAATTTATGACCTACAACAAAATTTTCATTCTCTAATTTTGATCCTTTTCATGCCCTTTTTCATCTTTAAAAATTACTCTTTAATTCATCCCCTTTTTTGATTTGACACACACACCAAAATGGGCCTAAATTAACTTTTTATAAGGTTGTCAAAATATTACACTCAAGATATGTCAGTCAATACCTCTTTTATTTATATGAATAAACTCAAAATATCATTATAGACATAAACCATATGATCCATAATCATTCATAATGTCAACCATTATTCCAATGCACAAATCCCACTCATAAGACTTAAGGAAATAACCCCCGTTTAAGTAAAAGTTACATTAAAACACTTTTACAATAGAATAGCTCTTCTTCATGATACACAACCTTTCATAGACAACCAAAAAAGTTCCCCCACACATGGAAAAGACCAAAAAACCCTACATAGTTCAGCCATATCATCCATAGGTCTCACTTAAGCCATATCCCATTTCTCTTTAAGCTTAAGTGCCCTTTATAGGCTCCATAGAGATTCTCAAGATTTTCCTACCACAAGACCACTTATGCCTAGATGAACACAATGAATCACCATATGAATTCCACCCATACACAATCTAATACAAATCATGTAATACCTATAATATGACCCTTAACACATGATAAATACCTCATAGTCATCCCTAAACATCCATAAGAATGCCGAAACTGAACCAAAATAAAGCACACTCCAAGCACCCTAAGACACACATATTGCACACTTTGTCATTGACTCACTTTATCCCTTGGGCATAAAAGACACATTGTCCACTTCACATGGACACTTACATGACATCAATGACAATTATTCAACAACTCCATTGTGTGTTTTGAAAATGAAACATACATAGAGTGATACTTAATATATTTGAGGAAAAAAAAGATAAAACTTAGTAAATAAATAAGAGAGACAAAAGGAATGAATACATCTTACTAAATAGACAAACCAATACATAAATCTAGTGATAGATTGTGTGTGTGCATTTAGATTATGATCAATCATTGAATAACTTGGACTAAGTTGATGGCTTTCTCAATCCCCATATGTGGGTGGCTCAATAACTCAATCCAATTTTTACTCCATCATTCCCCACCCTTGTTTAATGGATCATGACCTATGAATGGAATGGATTGGATTAATGGTGTGTGCAACCCTCTCATGTAGGTGGCTAAAGAACTCAAGTAGACTATGAATCTATCATTACCTACCTATGTGTATTAGATGCAATTAAAAATGAAATTGTGAAATGTAACTAGAGATATGTAACTATAATTACAACTGTATATGTCATATTTGTGGCCACTTAACAATATTAGCTAGGCCATTCAAAAATATTAGGAATCTCTTAGCCACTTAGGAATTGTAACCAATGTAGATGCATTAAGGCATGAATCTGGTGTGTAACTTATAACATGGTGTCAAGTTTTTATAGCACAAAAAATGACATAGAGTTTGTCATTCTATTTGATCAATTAGTGCATAAGTGATCATATAAAAACAATATACCTTGTACATTCCTCAAATTTGATATCTAAGTATTTAAAACTAAAATGGTAATAATAATGTCATGCATTATTCCCCCATTTTGAGTAAAATGGTATGAATCTAAGCTAAACTAAGCCAAAATTGGTAATCTATAACTAAACCTATGAAAACCTAGACTGACATGATGTAATTTTCTATCTAATCTAAAATTTATTAAAACTGATGCTACTAAATAGTAGTGTCGTATCTTAGTAGTAATGATGGTGGCACTAGTGTCCCAATTTGGGTGCTAATGTCTAACTATATTAATTTTTATGCAATTAAAACTGATATCTATGTGACTAAATTTACCACTATGTTTTTGTAAAAATGATTTCTATATTTTGTTCCTATGTGCTGAAAATTATACTATGAGTGCATTTGGATAGCCTATTTTCTATTATAAACCTTTGTGAATGACCCAACTTTTGATGGGAGTTTTTTAACCTATTCAATAACTATCCTCAAAATAAAAAGCTTGGAAAAATGTGTGTTAGCTGGAGCATATATGATATCTATGTAATAAATCAATAAAATGTGCATACATAACATCAAAATGTAAGATAATCTGATCATAAGTTTAGAGTATATGATATACGTTAGATATAGCATTCAAAACGCTGTCAAGATAGATGTAACAATATATATGAACAACAAATTTGAGTAATAATTGAGGAGCTACCTAGAGGGATGGGGCATCATTTCCATCCTGACACCTAAGTAGGAAGGGGAGATGCAAGAGGTCCCTCATGACATATTAAAATTGAGTGTGTAACAAGTAATAGATAATCATAATGGCCATGATGCATACAAGGAAACATACATACAAAACACATGAGGCATGCAAGGTAGGCCAAGGGGCCATCATGAAAGGGACATGGGAACATGTCACTAAATCTGAATTGTTTAAAATCTTCCCTATCCTCATTATTGTTTGTTTCAATTCTTTAGTGATCTCCAGGGATTAGATGGCCTATATAAGAGTCTTGACAAAGAAACTAACACATCATATAGGCAGTGAGTTGTTTAGAAATTGGTCCCACGTCATTATTTATGAGTTTGTCTCTTCCTTTAAGTTTCCTCATTGTTATTAGATGTAATGGTTATTTTAAGTGTATGGAAAAATTGAGAGGATTCTTGTAAGTTCATAGCTTGATTTTTATATGAGTCTAGATAGAATTATATTATGTATTCTTTTATATAGGATATTGGTAGTACCTTGTATAAAGTATTTAAAACATAGTGGAAATAGGAGGGTTTGTTTTCACCCACTAGAATTTTTCCCACATTGGGTTTTTCTAGGGTAATCCTTGTGTCACATTTATTTTTATTATCTCCTTGTGTTTTTTTTTATGTTATGTAGGCTACTTACTTATTTAACAAGCATGAATTCAATTACGTTTTTCATATAATACTATTAGAATTAGATAGTACAAATTTATTTGTTTAAGTATCTATGTTGATGAAGTTGAGATTATAATTAGCACCAAGCTTATGGATTGATTGGGATCACAACTAGTATATTTTTTAATTCCTTTGTGTTGTGTGAAGATTATATTAGTAGTTTTTTCCTATCACTATAGGTATAAGTGATAGTGATCAAGGTTATCTAGTTCCCTTTGAACTAAGTATTTCCACAAGGAAGTGGTATAAATAAATCATATGTATGGCCCATACTAGTGATGAATATGCCAAAAGATCATAAGATAAATTTAGAAAGCTTGAAGGAATAACAAACATATATATTTATATGAGAAAGATTGAATGGTTGGAGTCCATAATGGGGACTCTTATGGATAAGCTTTGTGTTTTCACTAAGACATATTAAGAAAACAAGGAAGATGCTCCCAAGAGCCATGAGAAGCATGATGAGCATCACCATGCCAACCCATCTCCACCTTCCTTCAAGGTTGAGGAAAATATTAAAATTATTTTTTATGATAGGAATGTGAATGCACAAAAATTATACCATTGGCTAGCCCAACTTGAGGTACAGTTCAATTTTCATCAAATTAATGAAATCCAACAAATTTATTTTGAAATGTCAAATTTATCTAATCATGCTTTAACATTGTTTGAGATCTATGTTCATTATTTACTTGCTAAGAATCTACATCCTAGTTCTAAGTGGGATGAATTTAAGATGATAATAAATAATAAATTATACCATATTTTTTATGAGGGAAGTATTTTTATGTATTAGGAATATATTAGGAAAAATAAAGGCCAAAGTGTGCAGGTGTACACCAGTAGATTTCATAAGAAGGTTGTCCAAATGGGAAGAAATGTAGTAAACCATGATCTTTTGATGAGGCATGTGGGTGGAAAACATAGTCATTTGAGGAGACTAGTCCTCTTGGCCAAGACTAAGGATGTATATAATGAGTTTTCTCATGCTCAACCATTACAGATGGATAAGAATAAGTCTCAATCTACCTCTCAAATATGACAAGTGGTTTTACTTGATATTCCTTAGAATCTAACATGTGTACACTAAAAGTGGTTTTTCCTTATTAAAAAAAGACATAATATGCTTCCTCACTACTCTTTGAGGCAAAAAATTCATGCCTCCCCATTATGGAATAATAAATTATATAAACAGGGAGAGTAAAACACACAATCATAATTACCATCAAGTTTGTCCCTGATTCTTTTGTATAGTTAGAGCTTGTGAAAAAATAAAGATGACATTGCACCAATGCTTTGACCTACTCATGTAATTCTAAATATTATTCCAAAATAGTTTCAAAACACTAGTAGCCATAACTGACCTCTTATTCTAAACTTGAAATTTGTCATATCTAACCAAATTCTTTGAAAAGGATGCAATAATGTGTTGGCCAAACCAAATGTATAAGTTATTATTCTTATCAAGTATGAAGTTTTAGATCAAATTTATGATAAAACTATTTTGAAAATTATGTTGTTTATGACATGACATGTCATCTGATCCCTGTGTCAACTTGGTAATAGTGTGTGGTGAAGAAGCTTGACACACATTGTTGCTTTTCAATTTGATACAACCTGTTGCTTATATTTTCACTACCTCTCTGAATATAATCTAAGTATGACCTATTCCTAAAATTCTAAAAATGTATTTGAACTTTTGTGACATTCCAATGTCATATATAAATGTTATTTTTTTGTTGTATATCTATTATGTAAACCCCAACAAATAAAGTATTAGAGAGACTGCATATGTGTAAAAAAATCAAAATATAAGTACAATGAATTAAAAACATGCTTCTATATCAATGTTTAAAATACCTATAATAGATTATTATATAAAACAAACATAAAATTAAACCATGTTACATAATAGTATAAAATTACATCAACCAAAAAATCATGGAAATCTAAATTTTAGAGATACTTACTTAAGGGCCTTGCTTAAAGAGAGAATAAATACAATACTTTTTATCAAACAATTAAAATCACTAACTCACTACAAATTTTACAAGTTATATTTATAATAAATAATCCAAAAAAATATCAATTTATTACCAATTTCATTGGAAAAAATAAGGCAAAAAATAGGGGAATTCAGAGAGTGGGAAATAGTTATGGCAATTGTAATTGTATTATATTTTCCATTTGATTATTGAAAAAATAATGATAGTTTAAATGTACCATAGCCTTTTCCACGACGTTAGTGCTTTACACCATGGGACTGGGTGAAATCAACATGCATTTGGACAATCGTTAACCTTATCTTTTGACCTTGAAACCTAAGAAACACATGGAAAATAAATGTAATGCTACAAATGTAATATTCATTCTGAAGCAAAAAAACTCAAGGGAGTAATAAAACAATTCATAAAACCAAAGAGAAATGGCTAAATAAAAATTTAAAATAACAACCACTCAAAAAAAGATGTTAAAACTAACAACATATACCACATATTGATACCTATGCTATGCATTTTCAAGATCCAACCTACAAGCCCTTTTGGAATGACCCCTACTATTCTCCCAACAATGCACTCTTGTAAATTTGAAAAAATATATTTATTTTATGATTTTTTCCAACTTACACTACCTTATTCTATATAATTGCCAATAACTTTTAGAAAATAGTGAAACATTCCAAATTTAACTTTTAAAAATATGACATGGAGGTGTACATTATCCTGAACATCAAGGTTTTTCTAGTATGTGACATGTTGACAGGGCATTGGTGAGGTGACAACTAGGTGCCACAAGCATTCTTTGTCACAATGTTAATAGTTGTGTAAAAACATTTGGGTTGCTCTAAAATGTGAAAGATAACTCCAAAAAATCATTGTTGATTTAGTGATTTTGTTGCTTCTTATGTTATATCTCTTATAAATTTATTTTTAGGAATAATTATATTAAATAATAATAAATACAATAATATTATAATATAAACATATACATTAATATTATATTATATTATATTCTTAATATAATAAATATCATATACGACGTAACTTTTTCTTTTCGTAAAACATGGTTTATAAAGTGAAAGAGTGTAAATTAGTAGTCATACCTCACTACAAACCCATGATCATTGACTCCACCTCTCCTTTTGTGTACACAACAATAAGCAACAATAATAATATATTTCTAGTTGAGGTGATAATAGAGATTACAATTGTGTGTTCCTTCATCTGACATGGCAATGGGTTGTACGAGAAAGAGATATTTTGTTTCATGAAGAGCTTAAGTAATGACAAAGTGGTGGATAAGGGATAGGCAATACCTAACATGCAAGTGGTGAACTATTTCAAGGTGATTTGGGTAGTGATGGCAAGGGGAAATTTTATGGTATTTCATGTGATATCCTAAACCAGAAGGCCCATATCATACACCAGACCTGTATTTAGAGTAACTATTAGATTTATATGAGTAGTACACATTACAAAGGGGTATGTAGCTTACAAGGTGAAAACATCTTGTAGTAGTTGTTTTCTATTGTCAAGGGTGGATGAGGATGTCATGAGGAATGATTTGATAGTGACAAGGATCCAAATCTGATGAATGACTCGAATCTAAATTATAATATTATTTATGTGTGGATAAGACATTGAGGTTTCAAAGTCTATCTTGTATCTTATGTTCATCCATTATATGAATATATTAACATGAATAATAATTACATCATGACTAAAAACATATAAAAACATCAAAAATGAACCCTTAGAAGAAAGGGCATGGACATACAGAACATGCAAGTGGTGAAATATTTCAATGTGTGCTAGCGGTGATAGTGAGTGGCAATGACAAGGTATTTCAGATGATATCATATACTAGGGGCTCATATTGTACATCAAACCGAGATTTAGGGTAATGGTTGGATATACATGACTTGCAACATCCATTGCAAAGGTATTTGTAGCTTGCAGGGTGGGAATGTCTTTAATTAGACATTTTCTATGTCAAGGGCAGACGAGGATGTCATGATAGTTGATTTGATTACAATAGGGCTCCATGTTCGATGTGTGGCTCAAATCTGTGATGTAATGTCATGAATATGTCGATAATACATTGAGGTCCTATATTTTTCCTATTGCTTTCATTTTTTCATGTTACCAATATATTGACACTTGAAACAATTACAAGATCCCACTTTACCAAAACAAAAATATACATCCCCTCTAGGATAACTTGCATCTTTGAGGCAACTATTAGTCAATAAACTCTGAACTACTAATAACTAGGATGAAGAACAAAAAAGGAACGATGCTAAAATACCCGCAGTGGATATCCATGCTACCCAAAACACATCAACTTACACAACATCACAATCGTCAAAACTCATTAATTGTTAGCCCATACCTAAGTATTGAAATGCAAACACCATTCAATGAACAACATATACAAATACAATTATATGATATCATGTCAAATATATTACAGTAAATGTTGTCAGTTTTATTATATGTGGAGAAGAAATATGCTAAATCTGATAACAAATTTGAGCATGAGGCTTGGCAATGAAATGTCTTCAAGATAATATAACACGAGAAGTTTCTTCCTGCATAAAAAGAGAAATGAAGAATGTTCTAGAAACACAAGAAGAAGGTTTCAAGTTTTGCAAATTTACAAAAATATTAATATTTTTAAATTTAGATTAAATTATTATATTTATTAATAATTATATAAAACTTAAATTAATTAATAGAATATAAACTCCGTGGAGCCATTTTAAGGTATTACACCTTTTTAAAAGTTATTATTAATCTAAATGAGAAAAAATATCCTTGCCATAAAGAAATTGAATAATAATATAAAATTATTAATATAATGAAAAAATCATTAGTGTATTAACATTTACTAAGCCGCTCTGAAATGAATAAAACACACGGTTCAAATTAGATAAAAATAAATAATATTACTAATTTTTATGTTTTTATTCTAATGATAAAACTAAAAGATAACTTGAAATGTTTGACAATAATTATAGACATGACAACGTCGCCATTACATGATACCGATTTTTATTTTTTAACTAATTTAATTTCAGTTTGTTTCCATTGATTTGAAAATTCGAACTTCGCAGACATTTACAAGTTGATACGTGAATTTTCGTAGTTAATTGCTTTGAATTGGATACCGATTATATAAGAGAACGGTCACCTCAAACACCTTTTTCAGTCCAAATCAAACGCGGTACACAAATACGAGACGGACACGTATCTTTAGCTGTGGATACAGTTTTCGGATGCACAAATATTCAAACCTGGAATCTACCAATTTAATTCTCACACTTCCTAACCTGGAATCTCGTTCAATGTCTCCATGACTTTCCACGAACATATCATATATAAATAAACCGTACGATTAAGAAAATGACTATTCCGTTTATGTTTAAAATCCTTAATAATAAAAGATCCCATTATGACTGAGATCAATTCATTTCTACACTTTTGTAATAATGATAATGCGCTCTTCTGCCTGTCCACGACTTTCAATTTCCCTCGCTCAACTGCAAAACACAATCTATCATTAAATAACGGTGGTTTATATCATTTAATTATGTTTTAAATATGAGGTTTATATATATTTTATACATAATTTTGATTCTTTTTAAAGAATACGAATTTAGATTAGATATTAATTTTTGTGCCAGTTTTACTAATATATAACTTAGTTATTAAGATTAAGATTTTAAATTTTTTATATATTTGAAAATATTTTAGAGTTTTTAATAATTTATAAATTATTCATTTCACAATTTTTATTAATGTGAGATTAATTTAATCATAATTTAATCATATATTTGTATTGGAAAAACATTTAGGGTATGTAGTGTTGTATAAATTATTTTTGTTTCAAAATTATTATTAATATAAGATTCATGTAATTACAAATCAATTATGTATTTGGATTAAAAAATTTAAAGTTTCCATAAAAAATTTAATTAGATCATTATTTTTTTATGATTTTAGGTTTTTGTATATTTAAATTGTTTTAAAATAATGTATAATAATACTCATTCTCTTAATAATTTTTTTCATATATTTTTAATAACAACAACAATAAAAACAACAACACACATAAATAATGTTAAAATATTTTAATAAAAATAATAATACATAATTCATTATTTTTATTTTTATTTTTGATTTAATATAATTTTGGACCACTTGCAATCATGAATATAGGCCTCTCATCACATGTTTCGAAGTAAATATGTAGCAGTTTTATAATATGTGTAAGTGAACATTCGATTCAGTGAATTAAATTTCTTCAGTTAAGCAGTGATGACTAAGGGACATCTATGCTGTCAGACTTACCTAGGACATAATCCTGGCCTCATCTATTCGAATCTTCATGTCAAATGTCTAAGCCTTACTAACCGCAACATTTGATCCCTGATGGGCTCAATAAGAACCAAATATCTTCACCAATAAATCAAACGACCATCAACATCAATTTAATTTTCACATATTCTAACCTCTAAAATTTAATGTCGCCTTTAAAATGATACCTTAGAATAGACGTTTTCATTTTCCTATGATAGGATGGAAATGTACATATATGTTATATATTTCTCTTATATGTTTTTGTTTCGACAATTTTTCTTCAACTATTTCCCTTGGAACCTTAATTTATTTTGTGGATGATCTTAATTATGTTTTTTTTAATCGATGCACTTTTTCAACTAAAGGACTTTAGTTTATTCATTCTTATTGGTGTTTTGTTACACCTTTGGTAGAAACTACTTGTTTAAAATGTGGTACAATATTAATTGAAAATAAATTTAAAAAGTTATTTAAAAAAAACATAAATGATATAAAAAAGCTTTATATATATATATATATATATATAAAATCTCTAATAAAAATTAAAAATTAAAAAAAAAAAAAAAAATCATTAAGATTTAGTGTTTATAAAAAAATCATCTCAAAATTATAGTTGTCAAATAGATTTTATATTTTAAACAAAATAAGATAATAATATTAAAAACTATTAAAATTATTAAATAGAATTAAAAAAATATTATGTAAGAAAGGAATAAGGAGTACAAGAACAACTCCACTAAATTTAAAAACTAAAAATAGTATAAAAACAAAAAATATATGAAAATAAATACTATCTTTAGATACTTCATTAATCTTAAAATATCTCAAATCTTGTGAAGAGGTCTCCTCGTATTCATTTGTGAAGAAACAAAGTGATTAAAAGAAGCAATCATCTAAATAAAAATAATATATAAAAAACATCTTTGACCAAATATTGGCAAAGACCAAACATTTGTTTAAAAAAATAAGAATAAACATTTTATCTTTGTATTCCATGAAATTATGGAGAGGAATACAAATTATATAAATAAACGATAAGATCACTTATATTTTTTTCACATTTTCAACTAAATATGATAATCATCTATGTTGTCAAATTTATTCTTTTCTATCACTTTTAATATGAAAATTATCCCTGCCAATAGTGTATAATTCTTAAAAATAAATATTAATTTTGATTATGAATATTATCACTTTTAAAATTATTATTCCAAAAAAATAATATTCATTTTTTACGAATTGTTAAAGCAATTTATTTATTTTTTTTTAATAAAAATTTAATTTATCTATTAATCTATCTCAATGTATATTTTAATAGTAACAATTGAACTAGAAGTTGTAATGAGTATACCACTAAGAAAACAACGTGAAGGGGTAGACATTAATATAAGGAATTTTTTTTAAAAAATAATAATTTAAAAAAATTGTAAAACAATGTTTAAACATTTTCTAATAATTTAGACTTAATAATGATGGGTTTTTGTATTTATATTTTTATTTAAAATTTTATAAATTGTAATTTAATTATGTAATATAATGGAATTAAAATGTCTAGATCATCACCATCATCATCATCATCATCATCATCATCATCATCATCATCATCATCATCATCATCATCATCGATTTGTTTCTTTATTTTATCTATTTATTTATATAATGAAACAAAACTGACTAAAAATATAGTGAACTCCAACATTAGACCTACCATCTCACACCTATATAGATTGGAGTGGATTTGTCATGATACAAAAGTTAGAAAGCACTCTACTTAATCATCACTCTACAGTAATTTGTTTCATTACATGATATCACGTCATGCAAATGTCTTCAAGATATTCTAACACACAACATAAAACAACACCCAATATATCATATAATGCAAATTCCTTTAAGATATTCCAAAATAGCATGAAATAATTGCCAAATAGTTTAAGGAACCTTTTTTTAAAAACTTATAACTTCTATAATAGTTCCATGAAATTAACAGTGCAGACAATTAAGTTTGACACCGACCATTAAGTTTATTTTATGAAACAAAAAATCATAGTAAGTTGGTATGTGTTAAATTATATGTGTAAGAAAGATAATGATGTGTAACCCATTTAAATTTATAGAGGTTGAATTTTACAAGGCATGATAATATTACCAATTCATAGAGTTTGAAAAAGCTCACATTTACATTAAAAATGACATCTAAAAAGGAGCTATCAGCTAAAAGTTATACAAGTTTGATGATTTCTCACTTGGAAAATTTTAGATCAACCTCATAGTCATTGAAAATTTATAGGTACCATTTAGTTAGAGTAAATGAATGCACAAGTAAACAAAAGTATCAATGTTAGGATTGAGGGCTATTTTTTATAGTTGAGTATGTGGACTGCATAAGCATCAACAAGTTTGGATAGGTGGCACTTTAGACTGCAATTGTATTAAATTTTTTGACAAAAAGAGCTTTGAATAGAGGATGCATTCGATAATTTTGGTAGTAGAACATTTTACTATGGATGAATTTGAGGGTTTTGGTATAATAATTTTGGGTTACCAATGGAACTCAAAACTCCAATGTTGGGGTTATGGATTGTTGATGCAGATGATACTTTTCGCATTGGGAAAGTGAACAATCATTGTGCATGGAGGTTCTAAAAAGTGCCAAGAATCCCTAAAACTTTATCACATCAAGATTGGAAGCATCAAGAATAGGAGGACCTCATGTAGTAGTAAAATTTGGGGAATGTAGGAACAGTCAAGATTTCTAGCAGGGGCAAATAGTGTCAAAATTTCTACCAAGTTTGAAAAATATAGATCTTCTACATCTCTCCAAAATCCACCAAAGACCCACTAAGGATCTCTACAAACCAAAAGAAACTCATAAATTATTTTCCATTGAAGACCTCTGATAGTACAAAGTTGCATGAAATCAAAAAAATGGTTTTAAACCCTCTAAAAAATGTGAAATTCAACTATCATGAAACTGAGTCATTTTTATATTTGATCCTAGGGTTTTGACACCTTATAAATATGATGGTGCTAGCCATTTTACATGAAAAACTAACAAATACAATATGACCATCAAGAGACACATTTATCTTATTCTTTTCTAAATCTAGATTGACAAAGGACCCCAAAATAAGAGATAAATATTGAAAAGGGTGAAGCTTTAATATGCTAGGTCAGTAAATCAAAAATAAATCACATGCAAGATGAAACTCAAGATTTCATAATAATAATAATAATAATAATAATAATGGCATTCATCTACTAAAAAAAATATGATACCATGCCAGAATGGGCCACAATCAAGAATCAGGTGTAGACGGGACTGAATGCATGAATAATTTTTTTATTGTAGAAGCAAAATCAAACATGAGATAGAAGAAGCTTTCTAATAAACATCAGAAATGAATTATTATTACCAATAGAAACATAAGCCTTAAAATCATTAGGAAAAGTATAAATATAGTTGAAAAAATGTCCTCATATCCTCATGAATGTGGAATTATATGTGAAAATAACCTTAAAGACACCTAAATAAGTTAACTAAGCATTTTTAGGGAATAACCATTAAATTGAATAAAACAGCTATGACCTAGATTCATAGATCTCAAGGATGATCGACATGATAACATTTAGAGTACACATACTATAGAAAATGACAACAAAAGAGGAAAAGAGGACCATTGGGATGAAAAATCCCATGATAGGATAACCTTTTAGGAAGAAGAAACAAACAAAAGTGTTGGTGTGCATATAGATTTAGCTTGAAGTTGAAGCACCAATGTTTCAAGAAGAGAAGACCCTAAATAGTTGGAGTGGGCTTTGGATGTGGAGCATTATTTTACATAAAAGGTTATTTAATACTTCAAGAAGTGTATTTTTTTAAAAGGATGTTGTCTAATAGCACAAAAAATTACTAGGGAGGTCTTTAAGATAGTAAGAGATGGAGGCAAAAATATAACATGAATATTTGGGACCATATGATTTATAAAGTGATAAACCATGTGGTGCAGCCATAGGATCATCGTACATGGGGAATAAGGCTTGAATCCTTGACGAGTAAAGGCACATAAGGGAAGGTCACCTTGAATAGTAATGCACAAGAGAAGTTTTCTTGTGAGATGTGTGAATCTATTTTTAGAATCAATAGGGAGGAAACATAAATTGGAAATATTTGGAAGGAGAAATCCTCACAGAGGATATGGAGGATGTGATAGTCATCAAATCTTAATAATGAGAAGAAGAATAGATGTATGAAGTTCATAATAGTGTTATAGATGAATATAATGTGATATTATGTAACCAAATGATATAGTATGCATCCAAA
Organism: Torreya grandis; assembly: GCA_037957365.1. Taxonomy (NCBI): domain Eukaryota; kingdom Viridiplantae; phylum Streptophyta; class Pinopsida; order Cupressales; family Taxaceae; genus Torreya; species Torreya grandis. The sequence continues at coordinate 2,422,468 of JARHVA010001171.1, forward strand.
GCAAGGATGAGGCACATAATAATGTGCCAAGATAAAAGGTACATGATTTATAAAACATTATAGACATAGGCATAAATGTAGACCAAGTAACACTTGAGGAAGAGGAAGGCATAGAGAAATTTGTTGTGTATGAGAAGTGGACGATAAGTAGAAAGATCAAAAAATTAAACATTATAGGGGACATAAAGTAAAAAGGAATAGGGCGATCAAATTAGTTTTTATGATGCATGTGTCAAATTCATAGGGAATGAGTGGGGAAAAATTATCCTATGGATGGATAGTTGTGTTAGACAAAATGTTTCTCACAAAATTAAGGATATACCTGAAAAGAGAGGAAGTGGAGATGACATAAATAAATATGGCATTTCTATCGAAAGGTATATTTTAAGCTAGAGACAAATCACATGAATGGAGAATATTATGACACTAAATGTAAAAGTTATGATAGATGGGTGTGTAAGGTAGATTACAATATAGGATTTAAAGGAAAGTGATGTGGTGCACTATAAGATGGTATAAGTGAATTGAAAGTTGATATTATCATAAGGGATGATAATAAGATAAAAGAGGAAGAGAAAGAGGGAAATATTAATTCCCATAATAATAAAAAAAAAATTGAGGAAGAAAAAATAGAGAAGAACATAGCAATAGAAGTCTATTTACAACAGTGCAAAATGAAAAGAGGAAGAAAATGAAAGCACAAAGGAGATGAATAATTTGTCCTAACAGCAAAGGATGGAAAATTTCTAGAGGATGGAAGTCTAAATATGACATTGGAGGATGTAGAAGAGGAAGAACATTTAGGAACATCCTAAATTAGTGCAAGGAGAGAGACACTAATGAGTCAAATAAGAGAAGGGAGTGAAAATATAATTATGCATAACATGCTAGATATGTTTAAGGATAGAAGATAATAGAGAATAAATATGTCCCAAGATGAATGGGAAAATGAAATATTCATTGTGCATGGTGATGGAGTGATACAATCAAGACATAACAAGGTAGGGATGATCAACTCAAAGTTGATGGGGGAAAAATAAGTGTAAGGAAAATTGAAAAACAATGACTGAAAATCATATATGTTTGAGTATGCAGAGTAGATTGATATAAATTAGGGAATATTAATGAAGATGGAGAAATTGGAACATCTAACTCATAGCATACTAAATTTCATTAGAGGCATCAAATATATTGGAGAAAAGAAGAATGAAAAGAACGAGATTACCATGTAAAGTTTATGGGGATGGAATAATTTTGCATCATGATTGTGAAGAGATGTCTTGTAACATACATAAAAAAGGATGGAACAAAAGTATAGCCAATTTATATAGGTGAGAAAATTAAATAAGATAAGAGTAGAGAAGGAGTGTGCATAGATGAAAGGAGGTTTGAAGTACACAAATGGAATGAATCAAAATATAATAGATTCCTTTGACAGAAGTAGATAGATAAAGGTGGGTAAAGATCCATATGAGTAAAGAGGAAATGAAACATGGGAAGGAATATAAATATGAGGAGGTGGATGGAATACAACTGAGTCGAGTGTAGGTTAGGATAAGGTTAAGGTATTAGGGTAGGGGGAGGAGGATAGTTTATGTATCAACAAGGGTATGAAAAAAGAGAAGGAAGCATAGCTAAATCTTACTTAGGAATATTATTAGGTGGAAGGGAACACTATGGCCTTACTAGTTGGAAAAAATAGTGGTTCTACCATTCATACCTTATTTATGATAAAGACTTTAGATTTATATTACCTAAAGAGTATAGTGAAGGAAAAACCCACGAGAATAATCAATCTTGTACCTTTGAAGAGAGATAAGACTAGTTTTGTTAAGGTTATACCTTGGAAGCCATAAAATAAAAAGTGTTTGGGCACTTGGATTGGAGTTAAATAATAAGCAAAACTAGAGCATACAATGTTAGGAAACTTATGAAAGCAGATCAAGGCTATTGTGATGTTTCACAAGAACTTGAAACAAGGGATAAGATAACATAAGTTGGATGAGTTTTGGATAAGACATGGAGTGTGGAAGTAAATAAAGAATCACTAAGTTTAGTGGATTATGTAAAGTGGAAGCTTTCACAACTAAGTGTAAATAGTTAGACTTGTAAAGAGTAGTTGAGGCATGTGAAAAAAAAAGGAATGGAATAGAATAAGGAAGTATTAAATTTCACCTCAAAGTTTGAAGGAATGACATAACATAGATAAGTGACATGATAAGGAGTGCATAAAATGGAGACACAATGATAGTCTTGTATATGTTTTGTATTTCATGAGATTAAACAAGGTTACAATGTTTGTGACACAAACATGTTCAAGTAGCCATTATCTCTCAATATAATTGAAATGCACTTCACATGAAAAAGTAATGCACTATAAAATGAATGAGAAAATAAATGGGATTCACATGAAGGGATGTTAGTTTAGGCATGTCCAATACAAATTATGTGCAAGGCTCTTAGACACATGAAGAATAAGGCATGGTTACATAATGAGTTAGTTATCAGGATATTTGGTACATGGTAAACCACATAATATGTCATAATAATGCAAAAAAATCATTTAAGCCTACAAAAATTCACCTAAACTTACCCCTAGCCACATAGGTCCTCTACTAATGGCATGTAAGGCAAACAAGTGCAAAATATATAATTTGATGAAAAAAGTTCATGTCAATCTACCTATTTGGTAGATTATATTTGGGTGGCTCCAGGACCACATAGGAATTTATACTAGAATCATAGCACTACATATTTATTCATCAAAAATTGAGATTTAAATTATGCCATTATTTGAGGATGTTATATTTAACATGAGAATCCAATAGGAGGGTAAGGCTTGAATACTGTATAAGGAGATACCAAGCTATTTTTAAAGAGAGCTTCATACTTTTAAGGAAAACTCTACTAAATTATAGAGAGAGAAGATATTCTTATAGCTTGAGAGGGCCTTTATCTTTGAGTGCATATAAATCTAAAAGACTCCAAAATTATATCATGAGTGTGTGAGAGATAGATATTTAAGTATGATGATTTCATCGTAGGAGTCAGGAGCTCTATTGTACAAGATGAGAAGGTTATAATAGCTTGTAACTTGTGATTTAGTAAAAGAAAACAATACTTCATATGAATCCACTATACAATAATTTTGTGATAGTGTTAGGTTATGTGGCTAAGGAAATCTCTTCAATTGTATCACTGAATGAAACTACATCACATAAATTGTGAATAATTTCATTCATAAACCCATAAAATCAAAGAATTTTATTGTAATATTACATATAACTATGATGCCAATAAATAAAAAAATTACTTGGGAAGATGCTATAGACATTGATCATGTTATTTTGGCCAATGCTAAAGTTTTTAAATGAAATCATATTTTATTTCAAAAGAAATAATCAATCAATTGGAAAAAAAGGTAAGGGAGGGCAGTGTCATAAAGTTTTCCTCTTGGTTATCAAATGCCACACCAATTCAAAACACAAGGACATAGTTAAACTTCTATGGTATATAAGTTTCTCACTATCTAATATTTTTAAGTCAAATCTTAGAGAAGTTTTTGTGAGTTTGCTAATTTAATGAATCAATGTTTTCTTTTTTTTAATTATGAAATAAATATTGCAAAAATATCCATATGTCTTCCATTTTAATGATGCCAAGTTGTAGAATGGCATTGATCCAACTAAAAATATTGTTGTTTCCAAGGAATTAGACACTCTTTAAGGTTCTAATGCTAACAGAGGACATTTCAACCACTCCTAAGATAGATAAATTTGTGTGACCCTTTAGAATTCAAATTTTATAGACCCTCATCAAAAAAATAATTTATAAAGAATTCCTCTTCATAAAATTAAATTTAATTGGCCATTTAAAAAAAATAAACACCATACATGAGAATTTGTTGCCACTGAAATCCATCTTTTCTAGTTGTTTGAGCCTCCCTAATTCTATAAAAAAATGATCCCTGTGAACTCATTTTCATTAAAAAAATATAATTGAAGCATAGTTAAGTTTCCTACTCTCGAATACAACAAACATGTAAGTATATAATTTGAACTAATAATTTGTAATAGTTCTAAAAACATAAAAAGTTGCTTTCAAAATGAGATTTTAGTTGAGATAGTTGTATTGAAGTTCAATCAAATCTAGTTCAAGAAGATTTAGCAATATAGTGGGATTAAATTGTTTAGATAGGTTTCTCATATTCGAATCCCTTTTAAATATTTTTAAAAGTACAAGTTTGTAGAATACCTTCAACTTTTGATGTTACACCATTCATGATCTTAGTTCAACCACAATCTTTCTTTGCAGCTGTCTTGGCCTTGAACTTCTTCAAGGTAAAAGAAAAGCATTAGATTATTATTTAGAGGTGTAACTCTGAATCTCAATTGAATTAATGAGAAATGGTGTAATAGACACAAGTGTTGTTTTTTACACTATAAGTAACACAAACATGGACAACTAGATCTTACTAATGGTCCTCTAAAGTTATTTTAACCTTGCACATCAGCAACACAATTTAATCAATGACCATAGTTAGTTATATGATCTTGCTAAATGTATAAAAAATATAATTAATCTATACTAAGCTATCAATAAATTTCAATCCATATTATATAACACCTTCTTGGATGATAAACAAAACATATATATATATATATATATATATATATATATATATATATATATATATATATATATATATATATATATATATATATATATATATATATATATATATAATATATTAATTTTGTATATAAAATAAATTATATTATAAAAAATTATATATTTTTAACATCAATTTAATCCCAGATATTAATATATGTCTTGGTTATTAATACAAGTTTCTTTTCAGATTTTAATTTTTTTTTTTTTTGAAAATATTTTAGAGTTTTTAATGTCTTATAAAATATTAGCCTTAGTTCTTATTAACGTAAGATTAATTAAATCACAATCTAATCATTCATTTGTATTGGAAAAACTTTTAAAATATATAATGTTTTATAAATCATTTTTGTCTCTAAATTCTTATCAATGTAAGATTCATGTAATTATAAATTAATTATATATTTAAATTGAATAATTACAAATTAATTAATTTCATTTTTTTTAAGATTTTAAATTTTTATATATTGAAATTATTTTAAAATGATCTTTAATAATACAAATTATCTTAATGCATTTTTAAAAATAATTTGAATAATAAAAAGCCAAAAAAAAAAAAAAAAACAATGAAACAAAGCCAACATAACACATTAAAAAAATGGAAAAATATTTTAATAGAAGCAATAATATTAAATTTAATCCACCAATTTAATTTTCATACGTCCGATCCTCTAAAATTTAATCTTACCTTCAAAGTGATATCTTTATTAGAAATGATATTTTCATTTTTTTTAAATGTAATCTTAGCTTTAGAGTGATACCTTAATTAGAAACATTGTTTTCATTTTATTATTTTTATGCTATCTTATTATAGGATGGAAATGTACATCTATGTTAAACATTTTCCTTATTTGATTTTGTTTTGAAAATTTTTCTTCAATTATTTTCCTTCCTCCATATGCATGTCAATGGAACCTGAAATTTTGGTGTGGTTGGTCTTAGTAATATTTCTTTTCAAAATATATATCTTACTTATTTCACATCATATTATTATTTCAATTTATTGATCCACTTTTTCAAATTGAAGGATTTTAGTTTATTCATTTTTATAGTGTTATGTTACACTTTTGGCGGAAACTATATGTTTAAAATGTTCATCCAATATTAATTGAAAATAAATTTAAAAAGTGATAAAAATGTCATGAAAAAATACTGTAAAACAAAAAAAACATCGATGAATATTAAAAAATAAAAATTTATAAAGGAAAATAGTAGTTTTCGTTAAGATTTGGTACCTATAAAAAATTCAACTAAAAATTATATTTATCAAATATATTTTATAGTTTAAATAAAATAAGATAATAACATTATGAAATATTAAAATCATTTCATTAAATTGAAAAATTACAACATAAATAAAGGAATAAGGAGTATAAGAACAACTCCACTAAAACTAAAAACTAAAAAGAATATACAAACAAAAAACATATATGAAAATAAATAATGTCTTTAGATATTTCATTAATCTCACAATATCTAAAATCTTGTAAAGAGGTCTCCTCCTACTCAATCTTGAAGAAACAAAGTGATTAAAAAAATTAATCATTTGATAAAAAAATGTTATATAAAAAAAGCTTCTGACCAAATATTAACAAAAACCAAACATCTCTTTAAAAAAATAAGAAAAAGTATTTTATCTTTGTATACCATAAAATTATTGAGAGTAATACAAAATATAAAAAGTAAAAATTAAATCACTTGTATTTTTTTCACATTTTCAAGCAAATATGATGATCATCTATATTCTAAAATTTATTTTTTCTATCACTTTTAATATGAAAATTATCCTTTTTTCAATAGTGTATAAGTCTTTAAAAAAAATTAATTTTGATTATGAATATCATCACTTTTAAACTAAACATTCTAAAAGTATAATATTCATTTTTTGTGTACTATGAAAACATAAAATATATTTTTTTATTATGATTAATGATTTTTTTATATAAATTTAATTCATTTATTTTTATATTTAAATATATATTTTATTATTCACAATTTCACCAAAATTTGTAATGATTATGGCAATAAGAAAATATTGTGAATGAGTAAGCATTGATATAAGGAAATTGTTTTTAAAAAATAAAAAATAATATTTTTAACATCTTTTAATAATTTAAATATAATGGTGATGCGGTTTTATGTATATATTTTATAAATTGTAATTAAAATATGTAATATAACCTAATTGAAATATTTAAACCAACATTTTTTATTTTATTTTTACAGTAGTTGTTTGTTATTGATCTCTTCCTTTTATCACTTTACTTGTATTATCCATAGGAAATTAAGGAACAAAACCCATTAAAAATGTAGTGAAGTCCAACATTAGACCAGGCATCTCACACTTGGACAGATTGGATTGGATGTGACATGATACAAAATATAGAAAGCACACTACCTAATCATCACTCTACAATAATTTGTTTCATTAGATGGTATTGTATCATGAAAATGTCTTTAAGATATTCTAACACAGAGCATAAATCAACATCCAAGATATCATATCATGGAAATGTCTTTAAAATATTCCAAAACAACATAAAGCAACACCCAAGTAATTTAAGGAACACATTTTTTTTTTCAAACTTATAACTTTTAATAGTGCCGACTATTAAGTTTTTTGTATGAAACCAAAAACTATAGTCAGTAGGTAGGTATGTGTTAAACTGTATGTGTAATAAAGATAATAATCTGTAACCCATTTGAATTTATAGAGGTTAAGTTTTACAAGGTATGATAATATTACCAATCCATAGAGTTCAAATAAAATCATATTCATAATAAAAATGGCATATGAAAAGGAGTTATCAGCTTAAACTTATGGAAGTTTGATGATTTCTTGCTTGTAAAATTTTGGAACAACCTTGTAGTCATTGGAATTTTCAACATCTATTGTATTCATAATTGAGGACTACACAAAAAACTAGAAGACCTGATGTCAAGATTGAGGCCTTTTTTTTAGTCAGGGATGTGGACTCATTGTCATCAACAAGTTCCAACAACATGTGAAACCTTGGAATATGGTTATAGTCAAAAGTTTTAATATGTATAAATTTTGATATTGGATGCAGTGGATAATTTTGGGAGTGGAACTTTTGACTATGGATGTCGTTGAGAGTTTTGGTGTTAGACTTTTGGTTTTCCAATGCATCTCAGAACTCCTATGATAGATTTATGGATTATTGATGCAAACAATACTTCCATCACTGGGAAAGTGAACTGTCATTTCACATAGAAGTTATGATAGGTATTGAGAAGACTTAAAACACTATTATATCAAGATTAGAGGTGTAATGAGTAGGAGGACCTCATTTAGTAGTCAGAGATGGGGACTATAGGAACAATCAAGATTTTTAACAGGTGCAAATAGGGTCAAAAATTATACCAAGTCTAAAAATAATGATCTTCTATGGATCTCCAAAATCCATGAAAGACCCACTAATGATCTACAAAAACAAAAAAAAATGCATAAACTATTTTCCATTAAACACCCCTAATAGTATGGATTTGCTCAAAATCAAAGAAAATGGCACTAAAACCTCTAAAAATGGTGAAATTTGACTGTCATAAAACTAAGTCATGTCTATGTAAGTGAAATCAAACATGATCTGGAATAAGCTTTACAATAATACTCACAAATGAATTACTATTACCAATATAAGTATTAGCCATAATGCATTATGAAATGTACATATATATGGGAAATATATACATGTGATCACATCCTCATGAATGTTGGATTAAATTTCATAATAACCTAAAAGACACCTAAGCAAGCTAAATGAACATGTGTAGGAAAAAAACATTAAATAGAATACAAAACTACACTAACAACTATGACCTAGATTCATAAATCTCAAGGATGGTCGATAGGATAACATATAGAGTACAAACACTAGAAAAAATACAACAAAAGAGGAAAGGAAGACCATTGGGATGAAGAATCCTATTATCGGATAGCCTTGTAGGGAGAAGAAACAAAAAATGTGTTGGTGTGCTTATAGATTTAACTTGAAGCTGAAGCACCAATGATCTCAAGAAGAGAAGACCCTAAATAGTTGGAGTGGGTTTTGGATGTCATACAAGGGTATTGAAGAATCCAAGAAGTGGATTTCATGTAAAGGATGTTGTGTGATATCAAAACATATTATTAGGGAGATATTTAACACAATAAGAGATGGAAGGGAAAACACAATGTGAAGAGTTAGGAACATATTATTTCTAAAGTTATAATTCATGTGGTACACCCATAGGATCATCCTAAATGGGGAATAAGGATTGAATCTTTGAGGAGTAAAAGCACATATACGGTAAGATTGATTTGAATGGTAATGCACAAGAGAATTTCTATTCTAAGAAATGTGAATTTATTTTTAGGAGTAGGGATGAAATAGATTATTTAAATCTCTAGAAGGGGAAATCCTCATAGAGGATTGGGAGGATGAAATAGTCATCGAAGCTGAATAAGGAGAGGAAGAATAGCTAGATGAAGTAGAGAAGGTGTTATAGATGGAGATAATGTGCATATTATGTAAGCAGATGATATAGTATACATCCAAAGTAGGGATGAAGAACATAATAATGTTCCTAGAGAAAAGGTACATGAGTTAGAAAACATTATAGCCATAGGCACAAATGAGGACCAAGTAGCACTTAAGGAACAGGAAGGAACATAGGAATTTGTTGTGTATGATAAGTGGGATACAAGTATAAAGATGGGAACATTATGCATTCTAAGAGGCATAAATTAATAAGGAAGAGGATGTTCAAATTGGTTTGTGCAAGGTATGTGTCAAATGTGTAGGGGATGATTAGGAAGAAGTCAACCTATAGATGAATATTTGTCTTAGACATAATATATCTCTACAAATTGAGGATGTGTTCAAAATTAGAGTAAATAGAGAGGACATAAATAAATTTGTCTTGGTTATGGAAAGGTAGGTTTTATGCTGGAGACAAAACACATGCATGGAGAAGGTTATAATAATGCACATAAAATTCACATTGTATATGCATGTGTAAGGGATATTACAATGGAGCATGTGAAATAATGTGAGGTGAAAGAAAGAAAAGGAAACATAGATAAATTTTACTTAGGAATCATAATAAGTGGAAGGGAATACTATGGCCTTACTAGTTAGTCAAAAAAGTGGTTATACCATTCATACCTTATTTATAATAAAGACATTATATTTTAATTACCTAAAGAGCCTAATGGAGGAAAAACCTAAGAGAATAATCAATCTTGAATCTTTAAGGAGAGATAATACTATTTTCGATAAGGTTCTACTTTGGAAGCTACAATAGAAAATGTCTTTCGGCACTTCAAATGGTGTGAAAGAGTAAGCAACACTTGGGCATTCTAAGTTACGAAACTTTTGAAAGTGGATCAAATCTATTGTGTTATTGCATAATACCTTGATGACAAGGGATAAAAGCACATATATTTGATGAGTTTTAGATAAGGCATGGGGTGTGGAAGTAAAGATGAAAGCACTAAATTTAAATCCTTAGACTTGTAAAGATTAGTTGAGGCATGTGAGAAAAAAAAGAAGGGAGTAGTGGAAGTGAGGTATTTGTGTAAGTTAAGTTCCACCACAAAGTTTGAAGGAGTGAAATCATGTGGATAAATGACATACTTAGGAGTGCAGAAAATGGAGACACCATGACATTTTTATCTATATTCTAGATTCCACAAGATTAAACAAGGTTACCTGTGCATGGTCACACAAGCTGTCATGACACAAATTTATTGAGGTAATATTTATATCTCAAATAAAATTCAAACACACTATACATGCAAATAGGAATAAGAGAATAAATGGGATGCATGAAGGAATGTTAGTGTAGACATGTTTAATAGAAATTATGTTGAAGGATCTTAGAGAGAGGAAGAAAGAGGCACGGTTTCACCTTGAATTAGTTAGCAGGATGTTTGGTATTGGTTAAACCAATTAATATTCCATAATCATGTAGAAAAATCATGTAAACCTACTTAGAGTAACCTAAAGTTACCCCTGTCCACATAGTAACTAGACTGGTTGTGTTCAAGGCAAATAAGTGCAAAAGATATAAGTTGATGAAGAAATTTCATGCTGATCTACCTATTTGGTAGATAGGATTTACTCAGCTCAAGGACCACATATGAATTTATGTTATAAGCATAGGACTACATATTTATTCAGCAACAATAGAGATTTGAATTATGCTAGTATTTGAGGCTTTTAGATTTTAACTAAGAATCCAACAGGGGACTAAGGCTTAACTGTTGTATAAGGAGATACCAAGCTAGTTTTAAAGATATTTTCACATTTCTAGGAAAAACACTATTATCTTGAGGAGAGAGAAGGGATTGGATCAAGTTCGAGAGAGGGTATTTATCCTTGAGTGCATATATATTTGAGAGACTCTATAATTGTATCATTAGAGAGAGAGATAGATCCAAGTATGACCATTTCATCGTAAGAGTCAAGAATTATATTATACAAGTTGAGAAGGTTAGAATATCTTGTAATCCATAATTTAGTAAATGAAAACAATAATTTATGTATATCTATTATACAATAATGTTGTAAGAGTATTACAGTATCGATTTATGATATCCCTTCACTGGTAATGCTAACCATAATTGCATGACATAAGTTATCAATAATATTCTCTAGAAACCTCATACATCAAAGAATCTAATTACATGACTACATATAACTATGATGCCAATATATAAAAATTTACTTGGGAAGATGCCAAAGACATTGAGCATTTTTTTGGGCCAATGATAATGTTTTTAAATAATATCATATATACTTTTAAAAAAATTATCAATCAATTGGGTGAAAAAAAAAAGAAAAAGAGTCATAAATGTTTCCTCTCGATTATCAAATTCCACACCAATTCAAAAAACAAGGATATAGTTAAACATCTATGGTACAAACGTATTTCACTATATAATATTTTCAAGTCAAATCTTAAAGAAAGTTTTGTAAGTTTGTTAATTTAATGAATCAATGTAATCAATTTTTTTAATTATAAGACAAATCTTACAAAGATATTCATATGTTTTTTTTTAATGATTCAAAGTTGTATATTAGTAATTATCCAACTAAAAATATTGTTATATTTAATGAAGTAAACACATTTTAAGATGCTAATGCTAATAGAGGACATTTCAACCACTCCCAAAACAAAGAAATTTGTATGATCCTTTGAAATTCACACTTTATGCACACTCATCAAAAATAATTTCAGAAATAAATAATTTCCCTAAAATTATATTCAATTGGCCTACAATGACACAAAAATAATTAACAATGTTCACCTAAAACAAAGAAACACCATACCAATGAAATCCATTTTTTTGGCTTGAGCTTCCTTATCTCTATAGAAATACTCCCTATGAACTCATGTTTTTTTTTACAAAAAAACACTTGCAACATTGTTAAGTTGCCTACTCTCCAAGCCAACAAACTTGTGTATAAAATAAAAACTAAACTTAACTTGTATATAATTTTAAATTTTTATTTGTAATAGTTTGGAAATCACTGAAAATGCCTTCCACGATGAGATTTTAGTTGAGATAATTATTTTGAAGTTAATCAAATCATGTCTATGAAGATTTAACAATCTAGTGGGATTAAATTGTTTAAATAGTTTTTCTTTGTTTAAATCTTTTTTAAAGACTTGTAAAAGTTTAGGTTTGTGGAATACTTTCAAATGTTGAAGTTACACCATCCATGGTCTTAGTTCAACAATTTGTAATCTTGCAGATCCCTAGTATAATTAAATAAATGACCACAATTGATTATATGGTCTTACGAAAAGTATAGAAAATTATAACTAATTGATACTAAACTATCAATAAATCCACATTATACAACACCTTTTTGGATGATAAATTATAAAAAGCAATTAATTATAAATATTTTATTATCATTTTCTTTAAATTTATATTTTAATATTAATTTTGTATACAAAAATAGATTTAATTTATAAAAAAAATATATATTTTTAATATCAAATATTATTTTATCAAATTACAAGAAGTAAAAAATATTCTTTTAATTATTAAATTAATTTTTTTATATCAAATATAAAAATAAATTTTATTCATTTATATTATGATTTTTTTATTAATTGATTGTATTCTTAAAAGAAAATATTGAATCCTACTTCTTTATAAAAAATATGTTACAACTGACCACATAGACCACCTGTTGATGCTTATGTTATATGTTATCAAGCTCTAACCTATAGGATCATGTGTAAAGACCTCGACTATTCTCTCAATAATTCCCTCTTGTAAATCTAAAAAATATATTTATTTTATGATTTTGTCCAACTTACACTACCTTATTCTATATAATTGTTAATAAATTTTAGAAAATAGTGAAACATGCCAAATTTAACTATTTAAAAATCTGACATGGAGGTGTATATTGTCCTTGACATCAAGGTTTTTCTAGTATGTGACAAGTTGAGAAGGCGTTGGCGAGGTGACAACTAGGTGACACAAGCATTCTTTGTCACAACTTTAATAATTGTGTAAAAACATTACTATTGTTCTAAAATGTGAAAGACAACACCATCATATCATTGTTGATTTAGTGATTTGGTTGCTTCCTATGTTAAATATCTTGCAAATTTATTTTTATGATTAACTATATTAAATAATAATAAATACAATAGTATTATAATTCAAAATTATACATTAATATTATATTATATTATTAATATAATATATAGAATATATGATGTAACTTTTTATTTTCATAAAACATGGGTTTTTAAAGTGAAAGAGTGTAAATCGATAGTCATACCTCACTACAAACTCATGATCATTGACCCCACCTCTCCTTTTATGCACACACCGATAAGAAACATTAATAATACATGTCTAGTGGAGGTGACAGTAGAGATTACGATTGTGTGTTCCTTCATATGGCATGGCAATAAGTTGTAGAAGGAGAAGATGTTTTGTTCACAAAGATCTTAAGCAATGATGAAGAGGTGAAGAACATCAAGTCAATACATAACATGCAAGTGGTGAAATATTTAAAGATGAGTTGGGTGGTGAGGTTGAAGAGAAATTATATGGTATTTAATGTGATATCATACAATAGAGGATCCATATCATACACCAAACCCAAATTTTGAATATTTATTGGATTTACATGAGTACTATGCATTGCAAAGGGGTACGTAGCTTACAAGGTGGAAACATTTTGTATTGGTTTTTTTCTATTATCAAGGGTGGATGAGGTTATCATGAGTGATGATTTAACTATGACAAGGCTCCACATTTGATGAATGGCTTAAATCTAAATTACAATATTATTTATGTGTGGATAATATATTGAGGTTATAGAGTCTATCTTGTAGTTTATGTTCATCCATTTTATGAATATATTAATATGAAGAACAATTACATCAGGTTTAAAGACATACAAAAACACCAAAAAAGAACCCCTAGAAGAATGGGCATGGCCATACATAACATTCAAGTGGTGAAATTTTTCAACGTACACTAGCGATGATGGTGAGTGGTAATGATAAGGTATTTCAAATGATATCACATGTTAGGGGACCATATTATACACCAAACCCCAATTTAGGGTAGTGGTAAGATATACATGGCCTGTAACATCTATTGCAAAAGTGTATACATATTGTAGGGTGGAAACATCTTTAATTGAACATTTTCTATTATCAAAGATGGATTAATATGTCATGATATCTGATTTGATTATAATACAGCTCCACATATGATTTGATTTTATTATTTTTCCTAGAACTCAAAGCCCAAAAACCCCATTTTAATTTTTCGAATACCTCTTTTCTTGTAAACTATGAAAACTTTAAATCTTTATTGATATAATTATTTATATGATGAATAAAATTCTCAAAAATATTTTTCACTATTACTTAAATGAATTATAGACAATAACCATAAAATAGTAAAAACCCATTTTTTTCTCATTTCTTTTCTTGTGTACTGTAAATCTTTGGATTTTTATTGGTAAAATCAATAACCCAATTTATTTCTAGAAACTTCTTTTCATATGAATCATGAAGCTTTATATCATCATTAGTAAAATTAGTTACGATCCAAAAATTGAAAGCTTTGGTTTGAAGATAATTTAGAAATAAGAAAAACACAATTCAAATAATTCTATCTCTGAAAAGAGATGTTTTATCGATCAAAATTGCAAACCCAAACATATGCCTATCTCTGAGAAGAGATGTCTAATTTCCATTTTGGGTTACATCTTGATTTATACATGTTTCAAAGGTATGAGGTGGATGTGGAAGGTCACGAATCTCGATGGTGATTAAGTAGTTGAACTTCTATGATTTACAACAATACAGAATTCAAGGAATTACTATTTTTAAAAACTTGCTATTTTTAGACTGCACTACTAAAATTCAAATTTGGGGCACTTCCATTGTGTTTTTAGGAGTCAAAATTTAATGAGAAGATCTCAATGCCATCTCATGGTGGTCCACTCATTATTAGCTTTCCAACGGTTCAAACGGTGAGTCAATTGGAGCTACGGTGCAAAAGTTATGGCTCCCAAAAGTTCTGCCATCAATTGGGGTGGACCCATCACCTGAATTGTCATATGAATTGTTGTAAAGATCATTCCTCCCCCCTTGAGAAGCAATGGTCCCCATTTCATCCATATTTGTCATCAAGTTTGGTAATTGTATGTTGAATTTATTCCTGATGCATACTTGGAAGGGACTGTGACTTATAGAACTGTACAGGGCCTAATTATTCACCATTTCTGTCTGACCATCAGTTTATGGATGGAAGGCCATGAAATTCTTTAGCTTGTTATCTATTTTCTTTTTTTGTTGTATTATTTGTTTAGTCAGGGCTGTGAAATCAACCCTTTTGGGTTCTTGTGGCTTGACCACCATGAGAACAAATTTCTTGGCACTAATCAGAGAGACAGATGTAGAAGGTGGTACCTCTAGTACCCTATAGTGCCATGTTCCAAGAGTGAGAGTGATCCTTCAAATTCTTGATTCATAGATGCCATGTGGATCATACATGAATGGCTGACCAAAGACTACATCACAAACATCTAGATTGAAAACATCACATAAGACCTCATCTTGGAAAGGTTTTATTGTATATGAGAGAAGACATTGGTGAGTGACATAGATTTTTCTCTCTGGACTCAACCATCTAATACTGTATGGATTTGGGTGAGGCTTCATGGACAAATTTAGGCTTTTCACAACATTAGCAGAGATTAATTTTTTTTGACTTCAATTATCAAGAATGAAATGCAGAGGCTTACCTTTCATCCATAACTTAGAGTGAAACAACCTTTCCTTGTCATCTAGCATCTCATCATGGGTCTATGATGAAGCAACAATGGCTTCAGGATTAGCATATAAAATTTCTTCTTCAACCTCTTTGACTACAGGGTCTGTATGAGGTAGAGCAATAGATGTTTAGGATTGTGACT
Source organism: Torreya grandis (assembly GCA_037957365.1). Classification (NCBI taxonomy): domain Eukaryota; kingdom Viridiplantae; phylum Streptophyta; class Pinopsida; order Cupressales; family Taxaceae; genus Torreya; species Torreya grandis. Next base: position 2,438,613 of record JARHVA010001171.1, read on the forward strand.
TAGAAACTAGTGACTTGATGGCTCGACATTATTATTTGGAGTGAGTTTTAGATTTGTGATAATCACACCACTTCCCAATATTTCCTTCCTTTTGCTTCCAATTTTGACCTTGTGTTTGACCTTCTTTGTCACTTTTCCATTTTAAAGACTTATTCTTTATATTCATTATTCCATGCTTCTACTCAATCTTCACTATGAACCTATATGCCACACCGATGGCTTCTAAATTGAAGAGTTTCATTTCTCCCCATATGTACCATTTTAGTCCACCACAATATTTGAGAACCTTATGTTTCTCACTTTTTTGGATGCCTTATCTCGCAGATAGAGAATGAAAAATGTCAGTGTAATCTTGAACAGACTATTCCTTACCTTGGCGAAGTTGTTTCCACTTTATGTACAATCATCATATGCTCTAATGGGGTAGTATTCTTCCTTTATAGCTTCTATGAAATCATCCCATGTAGGTTATATCTCAAGGCCAATATCATCTGCACTGCATCTCTTTTTGTACACTTCCCACCAATTTTTGATAGCCAATGATGCTTTCAAAAGAGCAAAAGTAATCTTCTCTTTATCCGTTAATTTATTTTTAGAGAAATAAGATGACAATTGATCCAAATAATTTTATACTACATCAGCATTTATTTTTCCTTAAAATGTATTGATGTCAAAATTCACCTGAACTTTGAAGGGTGTTGGGGCACTGAAAGGATGTGCAGGTGCGGATGAGGAGCCAAAATTTCCTATTGAGATTTATTGGATAATTTGAGTGAATTTTTGTAGCATATGTGCTTGATATTATTGGAGTGCTTCACTCACCATTTCCTTGAAAGGATCAGATGTCTCGGTGTTGTCCTCTATTTGAAGTCATTTGGAGTGAATAGGTGGATAGTCTGTTGGTTCTATTTTCCACCCAAGCTTCCTATAATCTGACCTCATTCTTGGGATCAGACACTCTAAAGACAAATCACTCTAATACCACTAATCCAAGGCTCGAAAGCCTTGGTTGAAAGATAATTCAGAAATAAGAACAACACAATTCAAATAATGCTATCTTTGAAAAGAAATGTTTTATCGATCAAAATTGTAAACCCAAACATATGCCTATCTCTAAGAAGAGATGTCTGATTTCCATTTTTGGTTACATATAAATTTATACATGTTTAAAAAGTGTGAGGAGGATTTGGAAGGTCACTAATCTTGATGGAGATTAAGTGGTTTGATTTCCATGATTTACTAGAATACAGAATTCAAGGAATTACTCTTTTTAAAAACTTACTATTTTTAGACTGCACTACTAAAATTAAAATTTGGAGAAATTCCATTCGGTATTTAGATGTTGAACATAATTTAGTAGATGTCAATGAAATATCATGATGTTCCCC
>JARHVA010001171.1:2445000-2582500 GCA_037957365.1 Torreya grandis
CTTAGAATAAGTAGTCCAATATTGGAAAGTTGTGCTTTATTCGTAAGTTTAATATTCAATCCAATGAAGAGTGTCACACTATGAGATCTCTAGTTACACATCTTGTGAAGTGGGTAGAAGTTCTCTAGCACTATAAAAGTTTAAATACATAATAGATTATTAACCTAATGATATGGTTGGTACAAAAAATATCTCTACTTCCCCAATAAGAAATCATATGAATTATAAATATTATTTCATTAAAAAATGTAGATATGTGGAGAGCCAATACACTTCATCATTTCAAATGGAATTCTAAAGAATTTAGTTTCTCCTAAAGTAGATCTTCAAAAATCAAACTTGAAATTGACATGTCAGCCATTACCATATGTTAGTGTATGGTCTAGTGTAGGCCTTGAGAAATATATCACCTAGTAGTGTCACTTGGTGCACAAAATAAAAATTTTAAAAGATGAAATCATTTATAACATCTCACCATTAGAGGTGTGTGATGTTTTAAATGTGGTCAACCATATATTTACCATTTACATGTAGTCTATGAAGTTAGTCCTTGACATGTTGTGATATATTGTCATGATTTGAAATACCATATATCATAGTTAGTTCATAAGCTTCAATCATTAGTGTCAAGAAGTGCAAGAATATTATCAATTCTAGTAAGAATTATATTCTTTATGGTAAGAATTAAATATAATAACATCCTTATAGCATCATATAATAGTGTTATTTATCCAAAAATAATAAAGACAAAATAATTGAACCATAAACTAGATGAATACAAGGATATCTTTGAGTCACCTAAATAAGTTCCTACATACTATACACTAAATAATACTATTGATTTGATCCCTTAACTACCTCTACCTCAAACCTCTTTATACAACATATCATTTATTTTGAATGAATAGATAAAGTGGTAGATCCTTCAAATCATGGATAATGGACACATTACACCTAAATATTTGTCTTGTAGAAGCCTAATTGTGCTTGTGCCAAACTTGTGAATCAATTAAGAAAATCTTAAAAAGATTAAATCAAGGAACTATTATCCTCATATAACTATTAAGTCATTTTATACCATATCCATAGTGTATAAGTCTTTTCCAAAATTGATCTTAAGTTTGGGTATCAACATATTCATGTTGAACCTCTAGACATTTGGAATATAGTCTTGAAAAAAAAGGAAAGATTGATTGATTAGTTGGTTATCCATTTTAGGTTAAATCATGTAGAAAATTCATTCATTGATATATTTAACAACATCCTCAAGACCTTTACCTATGTCATTTTTTTAGTCTACCTTGATGACATATTAATATTTAAAAAACATGGGACGAACATCTACACCATGCTAAACTAGTGTTTCACATTTTGTAGAAACACATTTTTATGATAACATGAATAAATGTTAATTTTTCATGTAAGAGATAAAATATTATGGATACATTACACACACAAGGAGTGCATATATGAACTTGAGTAATATTCAAGCCATAAAAGAATGAGAAATACTAGATAACTTTGCATCTGATTCAAATATTCTCAGAATTAGAAATTTATACAAGATATTTTTGTTTAATTTTTATATTTTGAACCAAGCTACCAAAGGTGGAATGGAATAAAGTTGTATTTAGTGAGAATCACAACAAAGAAAATTTAATGAACTAAAATCTAGATTCGATTTTGAGTTAGTACCTATGTTACTTGACTATAAATTTGTAAGATCATCCAATTCATTCAGTAATACAATTGACTATCATAAATGGGTATTAAAAAGACAACCATTCCTATAAAAGAGTTAATTTATATTATAATGGATTCAAAAACATATTATTAGAATCAAATATATCTTTAGAGTATATGCTTATGTCAAATGATAAGGGAGTGATGGGGGATGATGAGGGATGGTAAGGGTCAATGATTGAATGATGAGGGATGGTAAGGGTCAATGATTGAATGATGAGGGATGATTAGGCTAATTGATGTATCGATTAGCGATGATGAGGGGTGAGGAAATAGTGATTAGGGATTATGTTAGATGAGGAGGGAGTGATTATGGATGATAAGGGATGGTGATAGTTAATGAATGAGTGATTAGGGATGATATGATTGAGTGATTAGAGATGATATGGGATAGTAAAGGTCAATAAAGAAGTGATTTGGGATGAGGATGGAGTGAATGGGGATGAGGAATAAATAAGAGATGAGGAAGTAATAAGGGATGATGAAGGATGAGGAAAGAGTGATTAGGGATGATAAAATATATGGAAGGAGTGATTAAGTATGATGAGGGATAGTGAGCTTCAATGGAAGAGTGATTATGGATGATAAGAGAGTGATTAGAGATGACTAGGGATAGTGAGGGTTAATGATAGAGTGATTAGGAACAATGAGGAATGATGAGAGAGTGATTAAGGGTAATGAGGGATGAGTAGGAAGTTATGAAGGATGAAGGAGGGATGATAAACAAGTGATATTAATATAAAGTGGTAATTTGATGTGTGCAAGTCATCAATATGAGCTACACTACCCTAATCACAACACTTTGGATCAATTTCAAAGTGAGTAGTTTTAAAATATTACTTTTGAAAATCCTAGGGCTCCTTAAAATGCTATAAATCAATTCAAATGGCACAAAAACCTAAAAAGTGACTATATGTTTAGCAAAAATTAATATCAATTGCAAAATTTATGTATTGAACTCCTAGGGTTTAATACTTAGACCTTGAAAATGTATAAGTAATTACCAAATTGGATTTAAAAAAAAACTATTTTCCACATCAAATGGCATGTAGCTATGATACCGACTCTATTAGATACAAAGTGACCATAATTTATTATATTTATTTCCTTACACTTAACATTTAGAGTAGTAAATATAAGCTTTTGGTCAAAATTGGGTTCACATTTATGTTAACATGTTTTTAAGTGAAAAATAGTAGTAGCATGCTCTCATTATCACTTCTTATAATAGTGAGATCACTTTGTCTAATAATGTGATCATGTTATTTAATAATTCAATCATGTTATTTAATAACATGATCACATTATTAACATGATTAAATTATTGACATGATCTTGGTATTTGAATTTGAATTTAAAATCCATGTCTTTTGACATGGGAGTTATTGGGATTTTGAAGCCAAAGGATTAGACCTATCAATCTACAATTGAGTCCAAGAGTTATGATAAAATAATAATAAAATTTAAATGCAATCACCAAATACACTAAGAATTTTAATGGTAAAATTTGAAATCATAATACCACAGTGATGAGCACACACCCCTCTTTCCAAAAATATTATTTTTAATAATTTTTGTACTAATTTAACATTTAAAATTATGTTGATCTCTATCTATTACTTTTTCAGGACACTACATGTCGAAAATATACATGCCTATATAAGTTCATGTAATTTGTTTTTTCACTGGTCCAAATACAAAAATAGTTATATGGTCACAAATTAGGCCTAATTCTACACACAAAAAAAACTAATTTTTGTATTTTTAATGTAGTTAGCCACACTACACAGATGACTATCCATGATTTTATCAATTTTTCAAATCTATTTACTTGAAAAATTCATAAAAAAATTGTATTTATTGAAAAAATATAAAAACATATAGGTCACAAACTAGTATATCATATCTAAAGTTTCCCTAAAGGGTTTCAAATAATCTTAAACATTGCTAAGAAAATGTTGCATTCTATGGAGATAAATTTAGTTTATTTTCTTAACAAAAATAGGAGTTTTTCTTCAAATGTTATATGTTTGACCTAATTATACTTAACCATTTTATCAAAAAATAGAGTTTCAGAAACTAGACTCAAAATGCTACATTTCTTTTCTTACACCATCTTCAAATTTGGAGTGTAGATATATCAAATTATCTACATAAGTTTAGATTTTTTAAATTTGAGGAAAACCATTTCCATGAGTAGGCCCCTTTTTTTTCCCCACATTTTTGCACTTACCCTAATCTGCGGAGGTATCAGTCCTAATTTAGTTCTATCCACCTAAGTGCTAGTACATGTGAAGCTAGTATGAATGTTGGTTTGAGTCATTGGAGTGTGCTTGAGCCTATAAATCTAAGTAGTCTAAGCTTAGAAATGTTTTATAGGTGGAAGAATTTGAGACACTAAGGGCCAAGATGTTGAAGTGAAGGTTTGGGACTACTTTATGGATGTTTAGAGATTCATGTGGCCAGAACGAAGGTTAGATAAGTGTCTAAATAGGCCCTAGGATAGGTCTAGGGATAAGATAAGGATTGATTGTCTCAAGTAACACTCTTATCACTCGAGTGTCATTTTTATATGATTACATTTGCACCCTCCCTTAAACCTAGAAATGCATCAAAGTGAAATGACTAAGATAAAGGAAAAAGATTTGTACTTGGACGCATGTAAAAGGTAGAGCCTATGAATCAAGATCTGAGTATGTGAAGCATGCTTCATTATGTGTCCTAAAAATTAAGTGTGTATAGATTAGTCCATACTTAAGATATATCTAAATCAAAATACAATATTGAGTAAATAGATAAGAGAGAGGAAAGGAATGAATATAATTAAATGAGTACAAGAACCAGTGCATAAATATAGTGATAACCTATGTGTGTGCATGTAGATAGTGATAAATTGGTAAATAACTTGTATTGATCTGATGGTTTTCTCAATCCCTATGTGTAGGTGGCTCAATAACTCAATTCAATTTTTACTCCATTTCCCACCTCTGCTTAATGAATTGTGACCTATGAATATCTTAGATTGGACTAATGGTGTGTTTAACCCTCTCAAGTAGGTGGCTCAAGAACTCAATTAGACTATGACTCCATTTCCTATGCATGTGTCATAGATGAATTTGAAAATGAAACTATGTGACATAACTAATATTTTTAACTATAATTGGGATTGTATATGTCATATCTGAAGCTACTTGAGAATATTAGGCAACTCTAGGCCACTTGTAAATATTAGATGGATTCGAACCACTTAGGAATGTCAATCACTATAGATGGTGTAAGGCATGAATCTGGTGTGTAACTTAGAACATGGTGTCTAGTGTGCACAAAGTAGAAAACAAAATGGATTTTGTTATTCCATCTGATCAACTAGTGCATAAGTGAACATATGGAAATGATGTGTCATACACATGGCCCCAAATACTATATATGAGTATTTAAAACTAAAATGAGATTGATCATGTCATGCATGATTCCCCCAATATAAGCAAACTGGTAGGATTCTGAGCTAAACAAAGCCAAACTTAGTAATCTATAATTGAACCTATGTAAACCTAGACTTTACCTATTGTGATTTTATAGCTAATCTGGAATTTATTGAAACTAAGGATAATGAATAATAGCACCATATCTTTGATAGTAGTGTTGGTAGCGTTAGTGTCCTAATTTAGGCACTAATGTCAAACTATATTGATTTATGTGTAATTAAAACTGATCTATGTGTGACTATTTCCCAATATATTTTTTTATGAAATTAATTTATGTATTATGTGTATGTGTGCTGAAAACTATACTCTTAGTGCATTTAGATAGCTTGATATCTAAGATAGACCTCTATGAATGCCACCTATTTTGAGGGTATTTTTTGAACATGTGAAATAATTATCCTCAAAATAAAAATATCCACAAAATGTGTGTTAGCTAGAGCATATATGATATCTGTGTAATAAACTAATATAATATTCATACATAACATTAGAATGTAAGATAGTATAAGCATAATTTTGTATGTATAATTTATGTTAGATATAGAACTCACATCAGTATCAAGATAGATATAACAATGTATATGAACAAGAAATTTGTGTAATAACTGAGTAGCTACCTAAGGGGATGGGGCATGGTGTCCATCACAACACACAAGTAGGAAGGGGAGATGCATGAGGTCCCTCATGGCATCTAAAACTATATTTTTTAATAAGGAGACTATAAGTGGTATGGCCATGATACATACAAGGCAACATGCATACAAAACAAATGAGGCATATAAAGTAGGCCAAGGGGAAAAAATATAAGGAACATGGGCACATGTCAATAATTTTAAAATGTTGAAAATGTTCCTTATCCTCATAGTGGTTTGTTTTAGTTCGTTTGTGAGCTATAAGGATTATAGGGCCTAGATAAGAGTCTTGAAAAAGAAAATAACACATCAAATAGGTAGTAAGTTGTTTGTAAATTGGTTTAACATCATTCTTGATGAGTTTAGTTCTTAGTTTAAGCTTCCTCATTATTATTAGATGTTATAATTGGTTTTAGTGTATGGAAGTTCTAAGAAGAGTATTGTAACTTATGCATAGCTTTAAAGTTTATATCAGTTTGGAAGGATTTATATTATGTATTATATCTATATAGGCCATTGGTAGTAACTTGTATATAGTCTACAAAACATAGCAGAAAGGGGACTGTGTTTTTTCACTCACTAGAGTTTTTCCCACATTAGGTTTCTCTAGGGTAATCCTTGTGCCATATATTTTTTAATATCTCCTTGTGATTATTTTAATGTTATGTAGGCTACTCACTTCATTCCCAAGCATGCATTCAATTATGTTTTCCATATAATAGTATTAAAATTAATTAGTAAAAATCCATTTGTTTAGGTATCTATGTTGATGAAGTTGAGATTTTAATCTACACATAGCTTATGGATTGATTGGTATCACAACTAGTTTAGTTTTTAAGTCCCTTATGTCATGTGTCAATTACATTAGAATTTTTATCCTATCACTAGAGATAGTAGTTCTCGTGATCAATGTTTCCTTGTTCCCTTTGAAGCATGTATTTCCATAAGAAATCAAATGTATGCCCCATACTGATGATGAAGATGCCAAAAGATAATAAGAGTGATTTAACAAGCTTGAAAGAGTAACAAACATATATATTTATATGATAAATCTTGAAAATTTGGAGTCCATAATGTGGATTCTTATGGATAAGCTTTGTGTTTCCACTGAGACATTGTAAAAAAATAAGGACTCTCCTAATATACATGAGAATCATGATGAGCATGCCCATGCCAACCCAACTACACCTCCCTTTAAGGTTGAGGCAAATATTAAAATGCATTTGTATGATAGGGATGTGAATGCACAAAAAATATACAATTAGCTATCCAAACTCAAGATATATTTAAATTTTCATTAGATTAATGAAATCCAACAAATTTATTTTGAAAGGTTAAATTTATCTAATCATGCTTTAACGTGGTTTGAAATTTATGTTCATTATTTACTTGTTAATAATCTTCCTCCTATTGTCAAGTCAGATGAATTTAAGATGCTAATAAAGAATAAATTCTATCATATATTTTATGAGGAAGATATTTCCATGTATTAGAAACTTATTAGAAAAAATCAAGGCCAAAGTGTGCAGGACTACACCAATGAATTCCATAGGAAGGCTATAAAAATGGGAAGAGATGTAACAAACCATGATCTTTTGATGAAACATGTGGGTGGACTCCATAGTCATTTGAGGAGACCAGTCCTCTTAGCCAAGCCTAAGGATGTATATGAGGCTTTTTCTCAAGCTCACTCCTTACATATATGCAAGAATAAGTCTCCATCTGCCTCTCAAATATGACAAGTGGTTTTTCTTTATATTATTTAGATACTACCATGTGTACACAACAAGTGGTATTTCCTTATATAAGACAACATTAATACATAATATTGTTCTTCATTTATATTTGATTAAAGAATTAACATGCCTCCCCATTCTAGAAAATAAACTTTACAAATAGGTAGATTAAAACACACAGTCATAATTCCTATCAAGTTGATCATTGATTCTTTTGTATCGCCAGAGCTTGTGAAAAAGGCTAACATTGCACCTATGTTTCCTCATAATCATGTCATTATAGATATTATTCCAAACTAATTTCAAAATCATAGTACCCATAACTGACCTCTCATTCTAAAATTTCAAGATTTCATATCTTACAAAATTTCTCCAAAATGATGCAATAATATGTTAGCCAAACCAAATGTATAATATATTATTCCTATTGTATGATGTTTAGGATCAAATTTATCACAAAAATATTTTGGCTGACATGTCATATGATCCCTGTGGTAACATGGTAATGGTGTGTGGTGAAGAAACTTTTCACACATTATTTCTCTTCTATTTGATACAACATGTTTCTTATATTTTCGCTACCTCTCTAAATAGACTATAAGCATGAAATATCCCTAAATTTCCAAAAATGAATTGGAAATTTTGTCACATTCCAATGTCTTATATCAAAGTTAATTGTAGGTTTTATATCTATTATGAAAAACCAAACCAATAAAGCATTAGAGAGATTGAATCTATATAAAAAAATAGAAATATAACTACCAAGAATAAAAAACATGCTTTTGTCTCAATGTTTAAAATACCTACAATACATTATTATCTAAATCTAACACAAAATTAAACCATTTTACATAATAGTATAGAAATGCGTCAACCAAAAATTCATGGAAACCTAAATTTCAGAGATACCTACTCAAGGGCCTTGCTTAAAGAGAGAAGAAATACAATATTGGTTAATAAACAATTGAAATCACTCATTGTAAATTTTACAAGTTATATTTATACTAAAAAAATCTAATTATTTTTTATTTCTTACAAATTTCATTGAGAAAATAAAGCAAAAAATTGTGGAATTCAAATAGCGGGAAACAATTATGGAAATTTTAATTCCAATATATTTTCCACAGGATTATTGAAAAACAAGGATAGTTTAAATGCACCATAACCTTTGCCACCCCACTAGTTCTTTGCACCATGGGACTGGGTGTGACAAGGGGGTTGACATGATATTGGTGTCTACATTTGCCCCTTTTTGTCTTGTGGTTTGTTCTGATGAACTACAAGACAAAAATAGATGTAGGTTGCCCTAGGTATGGGATGAGGTATTCCCCTCAAAGTGGGAATCGAGAGAACGTAATCTGAAATTAGGTGCCAATTTGATAGGCAGTGGATGGGTAGGATGAGGTTGGAGTGTGAATGCTACAATAGTTGAGATTGTGCATATACCACTTCACTTGATAGGTAGGTCAAATTGTCATAGGCAAGGTCGAGGAAGACTAAAATCAAAGTAACCAGTCCCCAGCCTATTAGTGGTAGCTGATTGGGTTAAACGATCAAAGCTGTAGCTCCAATGGTCGAGGATGACTAAAAATCAAAGTAACCGGTCCCCAGCTTATTAGTGGTAGTTGATTGGGTTAGATCGATCAAAGCTATAGCTCCAATGGGCATTGTGTTCCAAGTATCTAGGCTAGGAAGTGCTCCAAGAAAACAAAAAAATGTCATAGATATTGGGGATCAACTTCATCCCGATCCAACAATAGGTGTGAGGGGTGCGTACAATTTGCTAACTATTCATGAGGTAGCATATGCAATCAAAACAACCAAGGCAAAGTTGTCTCAAAAGTGGTAATGGTCTGAGGAGATAGTCACGATCTTTGAGGTCATTTGTCAAGTCAGGATGAGATATAAATGATCTCAAGTGTTGATGGTGGTGGTTAGGGAGATGTATGTGATCTCCAATGTGCCCCATGAGAAGTCTAAGGTGACTTTTACAATGTCAGGGCTGGTTGTTTGGTCATGATTTTGCACAGTTTGAGAGAAGACCTATGTTTTTAGGTCAGATAATTGGTCCATTAGGTAGACGAATGAATGAATGGCTGAGCTAACCTCAAAAGACCCCATGTCAACTGAGTGCTGACTATATAGCCCCTATTTTAAGGGCCTCAGGCCAATGTAGTTCTAGAGCTAGCTTCACTTGATAGGTAGGTCAAATTCTCATAGGCAAGGTTGAGGAGGACTAAAACTGAAGTAACCGGTCCCCAACTTATTAGTGGTAGCTGATTGGGTTAGATCGATCAAAGCTGTAGCTCCAATGGGCATCGTGTTCCAAGTATCTAGGCTAGGAAGTGCTCCTAGAAAACATGGAAAAGTCATAGATATTAGGGATCAACTTGGTTGTGATTTAGCAATAGGTGTGAGGGGCACATACAATTTGCTAATTATTCATGAGGTAACATATGCAATCAAAACAACCAAGGCAAAGTTGTCTCGAAAGTGGTCCTAGTCTGAGGAGATAGTTGCAATCTCTGAGGTCTTTTGTCAAGTCGAGCTGAGATATAAGGGATCTCGAGTGTTTTTTGTTGTGGTTAGGGAAATGTATGTGATTTCCAATGTGCCCCATGAGAAGTCTAAGGTGACTTCTACTATGTCAGGGCCGATTGTTTGGTCATGATTTTGGGTAGTTTAGAGAAGACCTATGTTTTTAGGTTGGATAGTTGGTCCATTAGGTAGATGAATGAATGAATGGCTGAACTAACCTCAGAAGACCCCATGTCAACTAAGTGCTACCTACATAGCCCTTGTTTTAAGGGCCTCAGGCCAATGTAGTTCTCCCAAAATGGGAAGAAGAGTCTAAGAGGTTGTTAGTTGGTTTGGTTATGTTAGTGTTTTTAACATTTCCCATATGTTTGATGGTACATGCTTGAAATGATGAGTGTATGATGATGTTATAGGCTTTTCCATATTGTGTGATGGTGTATGTTGTAACATAGGTTATGTGGTTTTTCATCTTTAGCAATTTTCCATATTGGTGATGGTGTATGCTAAAAATGAAATGAGTTTATTTCTGCTTCAGCAGGTTTCCATATTGGTGATGGTATATGCTTGACATAAATTGTGTTTAGTTGATAGCTTTCATGTGTATTATTTTCCATAGAAACTAATGTGAATGGGCTCTGATAATTTATATAACACAAATTGGTATTTGTATTAAATAAACCATGATGCTATGTTAGTGGTTAGAAAATGTTTTGGTTATATAATAAACCGCTTGCTCATGATGTTGTTCATCTTGATGCGCGATCATGGCACCTAAGGAATGATCTATTGCCAAAATGTAAAGATAGAAGGGTTGGTCGTCATTAGGTGGAATAAGGGTTGGTGGAGAGACAAGATAGCATTTAAGATCCTCAAAAGCCTCTTGGCAATCCTTATTCTAATTAAAAGGGACGTCTTTCTTGAGGAGATGATGGAAGGGTTGGCATCGGTCAGATAGCTTCGAGATGAAGTGATGAATAGATTGAAGCTTCCCTTGCAGGCTACGAAGTTGTTTTAGGTTAGTTGGTGGGGGCATCTCGAGTATAGCTCAAATCTTAGCTGGATCTACCTCAATGCCACGGAGAGAAATGATAAAACCCAAAAGCTTCCTTGAGAGAACCCCAAAGACACATTTCTTGTGGTTGAGTCAAACGTTATATTGTAGTAGGCAAGTGAATATTGTTTCAAGAATAGTTAGATGGTCACGGCGAAGTTTGGACTTCCCCAGCAGGTCATCCACATAGTCCTCCATGATTTTTTGGAGGAGATCATGAAAGATATAAGTCGGGGTGCATTGGTATGTAGCACCTACATTTTTGAGGTGAAAAGGCATGACCCTATAGTAGAATGTCCCCCATGGGGTGATGAAGGTGGTTTTATGTTGATCTTCTGGGGCAATCAAGATTTGGTTATATCTTGAAAACCTATCCATGAGGGATATCATCTCATGACCATCTGTAAGATCAATAAGTTGGTCGATGTTTGGTAAAGGAAAGTCATCCTTTGGACAAGCTAGGTTGAGGTCGTGATAGTTAGTACAAATGTGAATTCACCCTGTTGCTTTTGTGACAGGGACAATGTTTGACACCCATTGGAAATAATCAATGGTTCAATAAATGATATAGAGAGAAGATGTTGAAGCTCCTCTTTGACAAGGAGTGCGATGCAAGGATGCATCTTGTTAAGCTTTTGCTTGATAGGCTTAACTTCACGGTTTGTGATGATGTTGTGGATGACAACGTCGGGGTGAATACCGGGCATATTGCTATAGGACCAAGCAAAGTCTTTGCTATGATCTGTAAGGAATGTGGTATAGTCGATTTGTTCCTAGGCATCTAAAGTTTGACCAATCTTTACAATGTGAGGAACATCAGAAGATGGGAGATTAATGTCAACAGTTGATTCATTGAACATAACCTGTGTTTCTAAAGGAAGTGATCATTATATGGAGTCATCCGCACCCATGTAGGTGAGTATGGCATCATCATCCAGGCATTAGATAGTGTTGATGCTAGAAGATTCACCATCTATCATGTCTAGATAAATGAGAGGAAGAGACCTTAATGCCTCACCTACTTGATAGGTTAGGGCTCTAAGTGAATGGCATTTATGAAAAAAAAAGTAGGAGGGATGGAGACCACTGACTCTGTAGTTGAGGGTGGGGAAATAGGTGAGATTGGAGGAGAATGCTCTACGATAGTTTCATGGTGAGGGATCTTAGAGGGTTTTGTTGGTTCTTCAAAACCCACGCCATGTCATTTCTTGGCATTTTTTATTACCTCATCGTTTGGAGGCTCAATGGGCTTGTGGGGACCTTGTTCATAATGCCCAAAGCTAAAACCCTTCCATGCACACCTATGAGGATAGGTGTGAGCAAAGTTAGGGTTGTCGAGGAAGGAGAAATCGCAAGTGAATAGTCAGGGTGATGAGAGAGAATTTCCAAGAGTAGGAGCTCGATCTAGCCCTCCATAGGTGAGATTAGTTTGGAGATCAGGAGGTCCATATGGGATGACCATTCCAATGCGATGGTCATAGTTAGGGTGGTGATGAAATTTTCCATATTCCTGCAGAGTTTTGGACATATCAAGGGTAATCAAATGATACTCCCCAAGTGAAAGGCACTAGAAGGTAACTTCCATAGGATCTTTCATGGACACTTGAGGAGTAGGCGTAGGTGTGACCAGTGTCTGTGAGCTTGTCAAGGCTTCCATAGGTGGAGGTGGTGTTTGGGTGGATATTTTCAAAGGGATGAGAACATAATTAGGTTGGTAGGCCATGTTTGATGTTTTAAAGGGGGAAGGGTCGGTAGGAATGACATGAACCTGCCCCTCGTGTTCAAACTTGACACAACGATGCAACGTGGAAGGGACACAGGTCATGGAACATATCCAAGGTCATCCCAATAGCATGTTATATTGGAACTCCCCCTCGATGATATAGAAGAGTTTTAGAATTATACATGGGCCAACATGAACATGCAAGACCACAGTGCCAATAGTTGTGGCAGTGGCATCATTGAAAGAATGAATAATTGCGTCTATTTTTGACATGTAGCTCTTCGAAAGGGCTAGTTGATCATATGCATGGGTAGAAATGATGTTGATGCTAGCACCTCCATGAATCATAACCTGCTTAATGTGAGTTTGATCAATGTAAGCTATGATAAAGAGGGCGGCATCTTGATCTTCCAGGTTGTAGGAAGGAATCTTATAATCACTTAAGGTGATGGAGGCAATAGTGGGTAACATTTTGACTAAAGTTGCCAGTGGTTGGGGGTCTTCAGGTTGGACCTCCACTACCTATAAAGCTTTGATCAAGGCTTGTTGATGTTGTGAAGATATTTGTTTTAGGTCATACAAACACATCTTCACAAGGGTTTGGTGAAGTTATTTCACCATGTAGTTGCGAATTGGCTCCGAAGATGTTGGTGAGATGTGCCCAAAATAGAAATCTTGGGCTTTGGTGGTAGAGAGGGTTTAACAAATGGATATGTCCAAGGGGTATAAACCTACTCTTTTCCTTTGTCTTTTAGGGTTTGGGACTTGGTGGCCACATTAATAGTGTTGATTTCAAATAAAGGGGGAGAAGGTGGTAGAGGGACCATAATTTTGCATTGGGATCTCGATTCAAGTGAGGAGGTTTGGGAAGCATGGGATGGTTTCAGTATTTTATCACAAAGGTGGTTAAGAGAATCCTCAATGAGAAGGGTGTCCTTTTCTAGTTGTTGGCAAATGACAACCTTAAGAGCATAGTAACTCTCAGTATCATGCCCAGGTGTGTGATGATATACGCAGATTTGAGTGTCATCAAACTAAGATGGTTTTGATCTGAGAGGTTGTTATGACTTAATGGGTGGGAGAATGATACTAGAAGACTACAACAATCAGTGTAATAACAAAGCATAGGAACCCACTAATGGGTTAGTGCTCGTTATTGTAGTAGGGGTTGACAACTTCTATTTAGGAGTTGTAGGGGGAGTTTTTCATACCACCTTTTTGGTTGGTGGTGTGGCCACACACATAGATGGCACTTTCGTGATGAGATGTGTCTAATTTCTTGGAGGAAATATGTTTTTGATGGGTAGAGGGAGTAATGGAGGTAGTTTGTCTTTGTGAGGTGTTGGAATAGGGAGCATTCTTATTAAAGTGGAAGGATGTGGACCCAAGATAGAGGGCAATGGTGAAGGTGGGGGAGGAGTAGACCAACGTGGTTTAGCATCCTCCTTTAGTATGGTGCAAGGACCACTACTATGCGGGGTGACGTTCAAATATAACTTCACTTGTAGGTGAGTTAGGTTTGATACAGGGCAAACACTAAGAGATCTAATCTGTTTCATCATGGTGCACGCCTATGAGGGTTTGGATTTAGACATGGAAGGCTGAGCTTCTAATGATTTAGAAGTGGAAACTTGATCCTCATCAAAGACTTTGGGGTAAATCATCCTAGAAGGGTTGGTAGTATAAGGTGAAGCGGGATGTGTAGGATAAGGAGCCCTAAGTTGCTCCCATAATGCCTCATACTCTAGGTTCCTAAAATGGAGGAATCCTAAGTTTTTAACCAATCGAGAGAAGGGTTTAGATGACGTCGCACGAGGCCTTATAGTCAGTCCTTTGGAGGATTTGGGTGATTGTGAGAGAGGAAACATGTTGGACGTAGTGATCACAGGCTAAAGGTGAGAGAGAACCATCACTAGATCTTCCTCCACCGAAGTAGGTGAGGTGGCAAGTTCTTCCCTTAATGGAGAAGGGATTGGAGAATTTGGCTCTTCAAGTGGATAGAGCATAGGGATGATCATGCCTTCCACATGTGGTTTAGGAGAGTGGAAAGTATGATCCTCCATTGGTAATAAGAAGGATGAGGGTGGGGCCACTAGCGTTGGTACTATCAAAGCATCCTCCAATATGGGAGAGGTCAAAATAGACTCTCCTATGTGTGAAAAGGGGGTGGATGGAAGACTATCCTCCATTGGTGGAGGCAAAATAGGAGAGGAAGGCTCCTCTAAAGGTTGAAGTGGAGGGATGATGGCCCCTTCTACATGAGGGCGTGGGGTATGAATGGTAAATTCTTCCAATGGTAGAAGAAGAGGAAAGGTGGGGGCAAGAGGAATAGGTAACACAGGATCCTCACGAGGTAGAAGAATGGGTAGAGGAGGTGTTTGATGTTGTGGGGGTGATATAGGTGAAATGGGTTCATCCACGTGAGGAAGAGGGTGAGGAAAAAAGATCTCTTCATTTCATGGGGGTGGTATGGGTAAAATAGGCTCCTCTACCTATGGTGGAGAAATGGGTTGACTAACTTCTTCAGATTATGGGAGAGGTTGGATAGGAATGAAAGGAAAGACCATGTCGACTATGCGTATGCTGCATTCTTGAGGGTCATCGACCATGGTCTGAACATTGCTCTGACTTGGGGGATGGTTAGGAAATGGTTGCCTAAAGACATCCATGTTTTGGTTGGTCAACACATTAGAGTTATCCAAAACAAGGTCCCCTTTGTCTAACATGTCTTGAACAATGTTTTTTAGGGTTTTACAATTGTGTGTGTCATGACCCTTGACATGATGATAGCTACAAAAGTCAGTTTCCCCATACCATGTAGGGATGGCTCGTGAGGGATCAAATTGGATAGGTGGTCAGATTTGAGGGAGGTTGAGAACTCCCTGATTCACTAATTTATCTAATACGAAAGCATATGATTCTCCTATTGGAATGTATCAGCATTGTTCATACCATTGTTAGAATTGTCTAGTGATGTTTTGCAAAGTGGAGGGCTCAGATTGGTTGGTTGTAGTAGAAGATGGTGACCTAAGGACCACAATGTTTATCAATCCCTTGGACTTGGGGTGGGAAGAAGAAGGTTTGGAAGAAGAAGGGTCATTGGGTTTTGCATTGGTATTTTTGTTACGCAATTTGACCTTGTCTTCTTCGATTGCACAAAGTTCAAGCTTTCGAGCCATAGTGAAAGCTTCATCAAATGTGTGGAAAGTTTGAACCCACAGAGTGGATGAGATGTGCTTGGCACATGCTCTTGAAAAGAGCTCAATGAGCTCAGGTTGAGGTAGTGAGAAGGAGAGTTGGTTGATCAAACCTCTCCAATGGGCGACGAAGTCTATTATTGACTCATCCTTAAATTGTCTGATGGAATAAAGGTCTGTGATGGAGACCTTCTTGGTAATATTGATTGAGAAATGATCGAGGAATAGTTGAGTGAGTTGAATGAAGGTGAAGAGAGAATGACTGGTAATGGAGCTATACCAATCAAGGGTGGTGCTAGAAAGTGACATAGGGAATGCGCAAAGTAATAACGCATCATCGTGTGTAATGACGTAGCAAGCGTGTCAAAATTCTCATAGATGTTGTTGTGGGTCCTCTTTACTCTAGAAGCAAGTAAATTTTTGGAGTTCCAACTGGCTAGGGTATGGTCAAATAGGAACTGAAGGGTGGATAGGTTCATTATATATTTGTTCGTATGAAAGAACACTCCTTAAAGCTGAAATAGATGTCTCAAGGTTGGACATCTTATCCATCATCATCTTAATCAGATCAGTAGATGGATTGGCATGAGGGGCACCCCCTAAGTTATAGGGTACCTAAAAGGTGTTGGAAGGGGTGCATGACGTAGTTAGTTACACTTATGTAGGTGTAACATACTGATAGTTTATCATAGGGGCTAATGTCAAGACCACGGGGGCTTGTCCCATGAAGTTGGAGGGCACAACTTGTCTAGATGCTGCCATGGGTGGTTGAATGGTAGTGACACTAGTTAAAGGATAAGTGGTCACTCTCATGTTTATAGGTGAAAGAGTGGATGGGATAGAGACAATCAAGTTCTTGAAAGGTGTCAAACTTGGTTGAATTGTTTGCAGTTGAGGGGGTACGTAAACCCCAATGGAGGTAGGGCAAGAAAGGATAGAAGGGGAGGTCAAATCTTGAACATTGGTCGTGGTTGGGTTATTGGTCAAGGCAGTGGCCTAAGTGACCATAGGTTGGGTAGCGGATGTTATTGATATCATTGCCGCTTCAACCAAAGAAGTTGGCATCCCATAAATATGGTTACCCAAAGGATCTCATGTTTGGCTTCTAGCGAGATAATGTTGGAGAGCCTTGACATTGTGGTCAAGGAATCTCTCAAAATCTTGATCCCCTTCGGGAATAGTAGGAGGTTAATCAGGGATAGGTTGGATAGGAGTATGCTCGGTGTTTGAAGTATACTCCATTAGATGACTTGGCACAAAGGGCGAAGTTGGGAGTGGCTGTTGACTCGCATGGTCAACAAGGAATTTGGCTTTAGTGCATGTCAAGACCATCCAAAGTGAAAGGGGTTCAAGTTCCAAAAACTATGTGTTTTAGTTTTAGAAATCCAGAATTTGTGTTAAATAGCAAGAAATTGGGGTTTTAAGCTTGTTGTTTGGAATTATTTTTTAATTTATTGACTATGAACGATGTCAGTTGTTTAACTGCTATCGGTAGAAAATGTTGCCGACGTCAGTCAATTAACCAATGTCAGTGAAGGTTGGTTGCTGATGTTAGTGGGGAAACTGATGTTGGTTTCTGTGTAATTCCAAAAACATAGAAGATTGATAGTTTTCGAAAAAAAAAGATATCTGAGCTGTTTCAGACTTCAGAATGGTATGACCTTACTAGCTCAAACACTCAGATAAAACTAGCAGAATAGATGATTAGGCAAGCAACCTCTAAAACATTAGATTCATAGGAATTAGTTTTAAAGTCATGGTGGCTTATGCCTTAAAAGAATGTGTTAGGAGTTGGGCTTGTAGAATAGGTCCTAGAGAGGAAGTCTATGGCTGGTTTTAGGTTGTGTTATGGTGCTCAAAAATATCTATGTTAGGGTCAGTACATGGCCTAGTACTGGGGCTTGCTCCCTTCACTTCATGAACCCAGAGCTGAGCTGGGCTGCTTAGCCAAAATATACCTTCCCTATAGTTTATACTCTGCCAGAGAACAGAGTGGGTCCTCTTGATGGTGAAATCCAAGTAGGATCACTGGGTAGGGTAAGGTATTTTCTAGGTGATGAAATCCTAGATGGGCCTTGTCTCAAGTAAGTTTATGTGTTTGATTTGAAGTGATTCTGGTTTGGTTGTGTCACATTTGTGCAATAGAATTCATTGATAATGCTTTAATTATTAAGTGGGCTATGTGTGCATCCAAGCAAGAATGAAATGTAGTAGTTTTTAACCCAAATCAAAATATGTTATTCAAATGCAAACAAATGGAGAAGAGGTAAAGAGTATGAGTTTTTCACTACTCTATGATACATGCAAGAAGTAACAAGAAGAAAAAGAGATGTTCTTTTTAACCTCTGCTAATGATTTTCTTTTGAAACAAAAAGATAGAAGAAGGGATGCAAGAAGTGAATATTTTTCTAATGCATCTACATGAAAATTTGCTTTTTAAAAGAAGAAGAATGAACCCAAGGAAAACTACAAGTGTCCCACCGGGCGTGCCAAAATGTTTCTCTAAATTTTCACTAATTGCTTTCAAATGAGGAAGAAACTAAGGTTAAGAGGTTATTGGTTTGATGTTACCCGAATTTATTGTGCATTGTATCCAAGCCTTGTGGGAGCTCATCATTGGCTATGGAAGAAACACCTACAGTAAGAATTAAACTTAAACAAGAGAGATGTTAGAGGAAGATATGGTGGACTACCAAGCTACGCGCTGGGTCCTAAAAGCGTGAAGCTCCCTAAGGGATGACAGTCCACTGTTTAAAAAGTATTGTAAATGAAGAAATGATAAATGACTAAAGAAATAGAAACATAGATGGTGTGTACCTATTCCCTACAGTCTGTTTATTCAAAATGCTACAAAAGGTTGGCTGAAGGTTCTATCTGGTCTAGATGGCCTGTTTGGATGGTTTTCTAGTCTACTGGTTCAGAACAGAGTCGCCGACATTGGTGTATCTACCGAGGTCGATCAGGTAAATGGTGCCGACGTCAGTTGGGTTGCTGATGTCAGTCAGGGTTGTTAGCCTTGGATGGCTTTTAGAATATTTTTGGGATAGACAAAGGAGTTTTTGGAAGTTTAGAGGTTGGTGCAGGGTTGCAAGAAGGTGAATGAGGTCTAAGGAAGGGTATAGGTAGAGGATTGGTGTGAAAAGGGGGCGAGAATAAGGAGAAGGCCTTTTAGCGCCTCCATGAAAGAAGTCGGGCCTCTTGATAGTATTTAGAAATATCAATGAAAACTAGTTAATAATATATTCCAAAACACTGAAATGAAAACCAGAGTACTTAGCTTTATAGGGTGAAGACCCAAAGATGTCAGAATAGTGATTCCCATTGTGGCTGATGTGACCATTGTTGTGAGCCAATGAAGTGAACATGGATTTCTTCAATTTAGTAGCTTGAGGTCCTCGTATAGCCTTTCAATCCAGTCCCTAGAATGATTTGTACAGAGCTTCAATAGCCAAGAGAATGATAGTTGAGTTTTGGTGCTTGAAATCTCAAAGTGTGTGTGCAAATGTGTGAAGAGGCGGGGGGCAACTCAATGTTAGAGCTTGGCTTATATAACCAATGTCGGCAATCCCACTGGTGTCAGCATATAACTACCGATGTCAGCTTCAGGTTGACCGATGTTGATGGAGAAAGAATAGGTAAAAAGGCTATTTTTAGCTCTTTGCCCATTTCTCCACCTACTAAGTCCTTTTTTCATTAGAGAACAGTCAAAACAAGGGCTTATGAGGTAGGGGAGTTAGTTAAGGAGTTAAGATGGAGTGAAAATAGGTCATGGGTAGTTAGGATTTGGAGGACCTAGTCTCAGGCTGACACATAGGCTAAGAAACGGTCTTAGGGTGAGGTGTCCAAGGTGAGGTAATTAATTTAAAATAAGTAGTTTTTAAATTAATAAGGTGTGCAAGTGTGGGTTAGGAGTGTTAACATTTAGAAGGGGACCAAGGGGGGTTGACACAATATTAGTGTCTACATATTCATTAAACTTATCTTCAACCCTTGAAACCTAAGAAACACATGGTAAGTAATGCAATGCTACCAATGTGTTATTAATTCTAAAGAAAGATAAAACTCAAGGGAGTAATAAAACTAGTTAGAAAAAATAGAATTCATAGAGAAATGGCTAAATAAAAATATTTAAATATAATCAAATCAAAAAAATATGTTACAACCAATAATGTAGACCATCTATTGATGTCTATGGTATGTGTTATCAAGCTCCAACCTATAGGCCCATGTGGAGCAACCCCTACTATTCTCTCAACAATGCACTCTTTTAAATCTCAATTTTTTTTATATATTATGATTTTGTCTAACTTACACTGCCTTATTCAATTTATTATGATCTAACTCTATCGACAATAATAAATTGATTTTTATTTTGAATCCTCCTTGCATGGCCTAAATTTAATGGACATATGGTTATATTTACATATTTTCATCATAAGATACACTTCTTTTTTGAGATGATAATAGATTAAAAATAAGAATTTGAGTACGGTGCCAAAAACATTAAAGGATTATAATTAATATATATTTTTTCTTTGATTTTTCTTTTTTTATTGTAAATTATATTAACCATTCAAAGGTTTTGTTGAATATAAAACTGTCATAACCTTTTTTTATGATAGATAATTTTTCCCTTCAAATTTAGGCCATTTTGTCTTAGGGTCCTACATTCAATGGTTAATCTATTGTATATCTTACTTGCCACTATAACAACTATGCCTTATCATATACTCTACTCAAGGCCTAAATTTGAAGCTGTTATATGATTATATTTGTGTTTGATTTGTAGAATACAATCATTAAAAAAAATATTATATTATATGTAGGGTAAATTTTTAAAAGCAAACCATCAAAAACTATAAAGTATTACATACATACATACATACATACATACATATACATATACATCTATACTTTAATATTTTCTCCTTATACGATGAATTATATTAGGATTTGAATGATATTATTGAATATATAAACATCAATAAAAAAATGATAGGAAGTATCAATTCTCAAATTTATACACTGACTCTCTTTGTCACAACAAAAAGAATTGTCATTTTCATATTAGGTCCCATTGTTTTTAAAGGTTCCTATAACGAAATCAAATAAAGTGAAAGACACCTAGTAATGGTTGAATGTATTTATTAGGAGCTACTAAGTAATATTTTAAGGAGCTTATTTATTTGTGATTTATTTATCTAAATTAGGTAATATTGGGGTATATGCTAGTTTTAAATGGTCCTTAGTCTCCCAATCTCTCATCTTGAACTTTGTATCAAAAATGTGTCAACACTTTTGACACCTATCATAAACCCTATCGGTTCTAGCCCCACTTTTTTCATCATCTAAGAGTGCACCCATCCCCTTTTGTCATGATTATTTCATTTTTTTACAATTTGATGTTACCTTATATACTAATAACAACCTAAGCTGAGATTAATTATGTATAAATACATAATCATAATAACTCATTTGATAATAATAAATACATTAAACATTCCTATAGAATCTATTAAGTACATAGGTATGCTAGAGAGATAGGGTAATAATTAGAACATTCATCAATATCTCAAGCTAATATTTTTCATGGAGTGCATCTGGCACATGACTAAGGCATTTCTATATTAATGAATATAATTTAGTGAATTTAATTTAATACTACTCGGCATATTTTATCATGTTTTACCTATCATTTAGAGCCTTGATAATTAGATGATTTTTACTAAACCTTACTAACCCTCAACACATGATCCTAAAGATCATTTGGTTTTCCTTGATTTCTTAGATATTTTTATCTATAGTTACTAAAATTAATATTTATTTATAAAATAGTGCACTTGTGACTACTCTTTATGCATACTTAGCCTATGTTCAACTTCATAGTTCTAAGCCATTATTCATCTACTTCTATATGAATGATCCTTACCCTTAGGTAAGTCTGATACTAATCATTTTTATTCTTCATTCAAAGTATCCTAAGCCGACTAATAGATATATTCACACTTTTAGATTAATTGTCTTTGATCTTCAGATGAGGTTATTCCTTCAATACAATCCCATTGGCCTATAGTTCTGAAGTCACCTCTCTCATCCTCCATACAAAAATGGCTAATTTCTTAAATTAAAATTCATCTAAGGTGTCATTCCATAGGATTTTCAAGTCCCAATTGAGGAAATTTTTAAAAAATCACTCTATAAGCACATTTTCTATTAATTTATTCACTAGATGGTAGGAGGCTTTCATATTATAAATAAAAACATTATTCTAACTGCATAATGAATGGAAAACACTTATTCTTTTAAGTATAAGTCCATACAACCCAAGTAGCCTTGAACTAAGTCTGAATAAAGTCATTATTCAATCACTTAATTACACTAGGATTGCACAGACATAAAATATTACACAAATATTTCACACATGCCACCATACCATGTGAGAACTACATGGAGTTTGATCTCTCTTTATGGCATTATTATGTAGGCACCACTCAACATAGGGGATTTTTAGGTCAAAAAAAAATATATCTCCTAACTCCCTTTTCTATTTCATTACATTTTTTCTTCAATACCAATTTAGTTATGGTTTTGAGTGAAGAATAAGGTATACAATGGCTCTCAAAGAAAATCGATCGATCAAAAATATACACATATGAACTATAAAGAAAGGTGCACTAATTTGAATTCACATAGAGGGGTAAAAACCTAAAGGATGTTGATGTACTATACAAATGATAGTGCAAGCCAACATTATCCAAATAATGACATAATCCTAGATTTAAACATACAGTTGTTCATGATTTATAGTGACCTCACACAATCCCATAGTTGAATGTAGAGTCTTTGTTTGAGTCCTTCAAATTTGAGTTCCAATTAGGTTATTTATCTTTTATAATTTCTTGTTTTATAATCTTTCTATAAATAGTAAGTTCTAAATTAAATATGTATATTTATTGCATACCTCATATATTTTGATTTTGCTCAATAGTTTGTCTTAATTATCTTAACACTTGCTTAATTTCCAATTCTTTATTAACATATTGGTGAGGATATCTATTGATTTATTATTGTAAACCCTAATCATCCATGTTGTTAGGTTTTATTTTTATTTTTTGTAATTTCTATATTAGATATTTTATATTTGGTAAATTCTTTAGTAACAAAAATATTCCAAGTTTTTATTTCATATTTTGTACAATCTAATAAATTTATCTTTAAAAATATTAAAATAAGTGCTAGACTAAGGGTTAGTTGAGGTGAAAATATTCATATTCTAGTCTATAGAAACATATTGAAAAATTAGTTAATAGATTTTATGACATGAATAAAATATTTTTAAAAGGGTTTCCTTCAAGTAATCAAGCTATGCAAGATGTGTTTTTATTAATTATTAGAGAAGAAATATAAAGAGCATCTAAAGGTCAATCCTTTGAGAATTCTACTGTTATGGTTTAATCTATTTATTTTCATCACTAGATACAAATTTCATACTAATAGATACTATTGGGGAAAACCAAGGGTTTTATTAGATCAATATGCCAATGTCTACTCAATCAATTTTTAAATCATCATTAGTTAACACACATTTTATTCCTGATGCAAAATACCTTATGCAAACTATTTTAGCTATATCGACTAAGGTGTTTCAAAAGGAATAGAGTGATTTGAAACATAATGAGGCATTTGATTCACAAAATTTATTTCATACTCCATTGGCTCACTATATTTTATCATATATTTTACTCACTAGTTTTTTATCACCTAAGCTTACATTATATGATGGAAAAGGGAACCTCCAAAAACATTTGAGAGCGTTTCACATAGCATATTTTGACTATGCATTTAAAAATATGTTATTGAGCAAGTTATTTCCTAATAATTTTTAAATCATATGCTCTAATATGGTTTTATGGTTTACCACATCACTCAATTCATGTGTTCAATCCTTTGGCATATTTGTTCCTTGCACATTTATCAATTAACATAAGTAGAAATATTTTCTATGCTCAGTTTGCTCAACTCAATAAATAATCCAACTACCCTATAAAAGTATATGTTTTATGATATAATACCATGTTATCCAGTATGATGATTCCTATGGTAGATAAGGAATTACATGACATATTCGAACCGAGTTGGCTTCTACCTCTGCATGCATCTATTATGTTTAATAAATTTATATCATTCATATATTTATGTCACATACTTAAGGAAAGAGTGGTTAATTTTTTGGCAATGAATAATCTTAAGTATGTAACCAATTCAATTTCTACTTATGATGAAAATAATTTGAGAAAAAAACCATATAAGGTGAGATAGAGTGCAAAAATAATGATCTAAAAATAATAGGGAATGTAGTTTCAAAATCTACTCTATGTATTGTATTATCAAATACTCTAAGGATATAATTTACCAGCTTTCCAAAATCTCCCTATAAGGTGTTACGAATGTTATTTTAATGTAACATAATATTTGTTCATCCCATTGAAGAGGTTGATGTGAGTAAAACCTCATCCTAAAGGATTTGATCAAAATGCTTGAAAAAAAACATAGAGAACCATGCCATACTACCAACAAATGCATCAATTTGAGACATAAGATACATGACTTAAAACATGATAATCATTTGTGTGGGTACATCTATTAACAATATAAAGGCACAACCAAGTGAGAGTATAATAGTGAATATATTTGATGATCCTTTACCTAAGAATATAGGTAAATAAATAATAGATAAATTAGAAGGGCATTACCCATATAATGTACATCCTCCACCAACCTATTATCATCTTTATAAATAGGAAAAAGATCATTTGAATGAAATTATTTGTACATATCATGTTTCAGTGCCATCTAGACCACCTATCACATATATAGAGCATGAGATACTTGTTTATTTCTAATTGCATTCTTTATTCATTTGATATTACATTGATCATCAACCTATATAGATTGTCATGATTAATAATGGTTCAAGTTTGGATATGTGCACTATCACACTTTTATCTTGTTATGTATACATAAATACTGATATACTTCCTACAACAAAAATAATTAAGGGATTCAAAGACATGTTTAGAGTTTTGTTGGTGAGATCACATTACCGCTACAAGTTGGTCCAACACATGTGGCCACAAAGTTCATTGTAGTATCTAATGTAATATTATTTGATATGTTATTGGTACGTCCTTTGATTTAATAGCTTGGTGTAGTTCCTTATATAATACACATATGTTTGAAATATAATTTTGATAATGAGGTTTTTATTGTTCATGTTATTCCATATGAATACTGCATACAACCAAAATTCAATGCTCCTACTTAGTAGATATCGATTTAATAACCTAAAAAGGTTCAACCTACTGAGATAATTCAAAATCAAGTGGTCAATTTCACAAGGAGAGATATCCTTAAAAATCCACTTAATCAGTGATTTTTCATAGATTCTAGAGATCCACTCTCTACTCCAACATGTCCTAAATTTATATTATATGGTATGAAAAGAGTTCCACAAAGAAAATAAACACATAGTTCTTATACTCTATAATGGTTTTTGAAGAGTCCTTTAATTTAAAATGTTAAATAAAATGCACAACATACTATAGATTATCATCATGATAGTGGCACTTATTTTATAGAGCCATATCAGCTTTTAGATTCTACGTTCAAACTTGTTACTTCAAAACAACATGATACTTTGTATTCACAATAGGTCACCATTACTATGTTAAATGTGTGAACTAGATTTATTTTAAGGCTCTTTCAAGAGTCTTTGGTTAGTATGTTCCATTTAATTTTTAATATCATATATTCAAATATATATATATATATATATATATATATATATATATATATATATATATATATATATATATATATATATATATATATATATATATATAAATTAGGACCTATGCGTGATATGTGATTTAATTTTTTAGAATTTATGGATTTTAAGCCCTAGGTTGTTAAAGGGTCTGAGTATAATAAAATATGGTATAAATATGCAATAAATACAACCACTAATTTATAACATAATTGACTTAGTTTTACCTTTCTAAAAATGAAAATAAATAATGTAAATAAGTACATAGCTAAAAATTGATTGAGACAGAAGGTATAGAGTCTGTAAACTTAGACAAACATTTATCTAAGTATTACAGATAAGATCCTGGTGTCAAAACCCTTCTTGGATAGTAGCACCCTAATTAGACAATATCACTAATGGTGTTAGTGTCCTTCTCCTAGCATTTATGTTCTTTATGCATAATTTCTATGAGCTTCTAGGTATACCTATGTCTGATTCAACCAAGCTTGTTCTTATGCGCATGAGTTATAGATCCCTATAGGTGATAGTCTTGATTGAATTGATATGTAAACCCTAAAAATCCATGTTGTTAGCGAATCTAGTTGGCATAATTAGAAATGTTTGATTTTAGTGGGGTAGGTTTGACATCTTCAACACTCCTCTATGATGATAGTTTCCTACATACTAATACTCTGAGGAGGGATCAAGTCCGATGTAATTCTCTCCACCTAAGTGCTAGTGCAAGTGTAACTGAAGCTAGTATGAGTTCCATTTGGGGTTATTTGAGTGTTATTAAGAATACAAATCTAATTAATATGAGCTTATGAATGTAGTATATGGTTTTATGAATAAGAATGGCATAGTAAGGACTAATAACCTTGATTGTGCACAACTTATTTTTAGTTTGTTTGTATAATTTGCATTTAATTTCCATCTAGTGGATAAATGGATAAAATTCATGTATACATGTTATTATAGTATTTAATCATCTATTAGAAAATGTCTAGGCTAACCCTAGGTGGTTTTTTATTTTAAAAAATATTTGTTTGCAATAAAAGATGAGAAAATGAAAAAAAGCCCAAACTAGGACACTAGCACCATAAGGATCTACTATCTATATTATGGTTCTAGTGTATAGGTGGTAGAACTTGATCACTAGGAGCTAAGATGTTGAAGTGAAGGCTGAGGATTACTTTAGGTATGTGTAAGGACATGTGTGGTCTACATGAAGTCTAGATAAGTGTCTAAATAGGCTCTAAGACTAAGCTAGGGATGTGTGGTCTCAAGTAACACTCTTAAAATTTAAGTGTCATTTTTAGATGATTACATTCTCACCCCATTATTCTATAAATGCAACAAAGAAATGTGACTAGGATAAATGAAAAATAAGCATACCTAAACATAGCTAAGTGATGAAACCCATGAATTTAGATCTGAGTAAGTGAAGCATGCACCATTGTCTATCCTACAAATGAAAAATTCATAGAGTAGTACTTATTTAAGAGATATCAAAAGAAAAAGACAAAATTGGATAAATAGATACGAGAGAGGAAATGAATGAATACACCTCACTAGGTACACAAACTAATGCATAAAACTAGTGACAAACTATGTGTGTACATGTAGATTGTGATCAATTGGTGCATAACTTGAATTTAGTTGATGACTTTCTCAATCCCCATATATGGGTGGCTCAAGAACTCATTCCAATTTTTAATCAAACATTGCCCACCCATATTTAATTGATCATGTCCTCTGAATAAATTAGATTGGATTAATGGTGTGTTCAACCCTCTCATATAGGTGGCTCAAGAACTCAAGTAGACTATGAATCCAACATTGCCTAACCCATATGTAGTAAATGTATTTCAAACTAAAAATGTGTGACGTAACTAAATATGTGTAACTTTAATTGGCATTGTATATGTTAGCTATGTGGCCACTCAACAATATTAGGTTACTTTGGGCCACTTGAGAATATTAGGTAGCTCTAGTGACTTGGGAATATCATCCAATGTATTTGTATTAAGGCATGAATGTAGTGTGCAACATAGAAAATGGTGTGTAGTGTATACAATGTAGAGAATTACATATAATTTGTGATTCCATATGATCAATTGATGCATAAGTGAGCATATGAAAAAAAGGTACCATGTATATTCCCCCAAATTTGATATCTAAGTATCTAAAATTAAAATGGGAATGATCATATCATGCGTAATTCCCCTAATCTGAGCAAACTATTATTAGTCTAAGATAAATAGAGCCAAAATTGGTAATATATAACTAAACCTATGCAAACATGGATTGTAAATTTAATTTTAATTCGTTCTCATACCTTGATGATGGTTTATGTAGTATTAATTGAAACATCAGTAAAAAATAATTACACTATTTTTCCTAGAAAATATATAGGTAATCTAAAATTTCTCGAAATTTAGTCTATTGGATAGTAATGCCATATTTTGGACTATAGTTATAGTGTTTCTAGTGTCCCAATTTGGGTGCTAATGTCTAAATTTTATTATTTTTTGGTAATTAAAACTAATCTCTATGTGGATATTTCCCACTATGTTTTTATAAAAATAATTTCTATATATAGTTCCTATGTGCTGAAAATTACACTATGAGTGCATTCAGATAGTCTAATCCATGTGATAAACCTATATGAATCCCCCTTATTTTGAGGGGATTTGTTGAAACTATACAATAACTATCCTCAAAATAAAAAGCTCAGTAAAATGTGTGTTAGTTGGGGCATATATGATATCTACATAATAAACCAATATAATGTGCGTACATAACATCAAAATGTAAGATACTCTGATTATAAGTTTATAGTGTACAATGTATGTTAGATCTAGAATTCACAAAGCTATTAAGATAGATATAAAAATCTATATGAAAAAAATAAATTGAGTAACTACCTAGGGGGATGGGGCATCATGTCCATCATAACACCGAAGTAGGAAGGGGAGATGTAGGAAGTCCCTCATGGCATCTAAAAATTAAGTGCATAAAAATTAAGAGACAAGTTTGATGGCCATGATGCATATAATGAAGCATACATACAACACACATGGGGCATTTAAAGTAGGCCAGGCCACAATAGAAGGGATATGGGCACATTTCACTAAATTTGAATGGTTTAAAACATTCCCTATCCTCATGGTGGTTCATTTAAGTTCTTTAGTGAGTTCTAGGGATAAAACAACCTATATAAGACTGTTGACAAATAAAATAACATATTAGATAGGTAGTGACTTATTTCAAAATTTGTCTCACATCATTCTTGATTGTTTTTAATCTTAATTTAAGCTTCCTCATTGTTGTAAGATGTTATGGCTAGTTCAGGTGTACGAAAAAAATGAGAGGATTATTTTAAGTGCATAGCTTGATTTTTATATGAGTTTGGATAGAATTATATTATGTATTTTATTTATATAAGCCATTTGTAGTACCTTCTATAAAGTGTATAAAACATAGTGCACAATGTATTGTCTATTTTCACTCATTGACTTTTTCTAGGGTAATCCTTGTGTCTTATATCTTTTTATTATCTCTTTGTTTTTTTTGGTGTTATGTGGGATACTCACTGCTTTCCCAAGCATGCATTCAATTTTGTTTTACATATAATATTATTAGAATTAATTAGTACCAAGTTATTTGTTTAATTATCCATGTTGATGAAGTTGAGATTGTAATCTACACCTAGATTATGGATTGATTGGTATCACCACTGGTATAGTTTTAATTCCTTTGTGTTATGTGTCAATTACATTAGAATTGTTTTCCTTACATTAAAAGTTTTTTCTTATCATTATAGCTAGTAGTGCTAGTGATCAAGGTTTCCTAATTCCCTTTGAAGCAATTATTTAGACAAGGAATTTGAAGCAATTAATTATATATATGTCCCATATTGATGATGAATATGCCAAAATATCATAAGAGAAATTTAGAAAGATTGAAGGAGTAACAAACATCTCTCTTTAAATGAAAAAGATTGAAAGGTCGGAGTCCATAATGGGGATTCTTATGGATAAGCTTTGTGTTTCCACCAAGACATTAGAAAAAATGAGGAGGATGCTCCTAAGAGCCATGAGAATCATGATAAGCATCCCCATGCTAACCTAACTTTCCCTTCCTTAAAGGTTGAGACAAATATTAAAATTAATTTTGATGATGGGGATGTGAATACAAAAAAATTATACCATTGGCTAGCCCAACTCAAGGTATAGTTTAATTTTCATTAGATTAATGAAACCCAAAAAAATTATTATGAAAGGTTAAATTTATATAATCATGCTTTAACTCTATTTGAGATATCTGTTCATTATTTACTTGTTAATAATATTCCTCCTATTTCCATGTGGGATGAATTTAAGATGATAATAAAGAATAAATTCAATCATATTTTTTATGAGGGAGAGAGTTCCATGTATTATCAATATATTAGGCAAAATTAAGGCCAATGTGTATAGGAGTACACCAGTGAATTCTATAAAATCATTGTCCAAATGGGAAGAAATGTTGAAAACCATGATCTTTTGATGAAGCATGTGGGTGGAATCCATAGTCATTTAAGGAGACCAGTTCTCTTGGCCAAGACTAAGGATGTATACGAGTCTTTTTCTCAGTCTCACTCCTTATAAATGGATAAGAATAAGTCTTTATCTACCTCTCAAATATGACAAGTGGTTTTAATTGATATTCCTTAGATACTATCATATATACACTAAAAGTGGTGTTTCATTATATAAAACAAAACTAAGACATAATATGCTTCCTCACTATTATTTGAGGCAAATAAAACATGCCTCCATATTATGGAAAAATAAACTATACAGACAAGGAGAGTAGAACACACAATCATAATCCCCATCAAGTTGATCCATACTTCTTTTTTATACTTAGAGATTCAGAAAAAAATTAAGCTAACATTGCACTAATTTTTCCTCCTACTCATGCCATTCTAGATATTATTCCAAACTAACTACACAACCCTAGTAACTATAAATAACCTCTCATTATAAACTTGAAAGTTGTCATATCTAAAAAAATTCATCCAAAAGGATGCAATATTGTGTTCTCTAAACCGAATGTATAAGCTATTATTCTTATCAAGTATAGTTTTTAAGATAAAATTGGTCATAAATATATTTTTGAAATTATATTATTTATGACATGACATGTCATTTGATCCCTATGGCAACCTAGTAATAGAGTGTGGTGAATAAGCTTGACACAATTTTTTGCTTTTCCATTTGATACAAAATTTTGCTTATATTTTCCCTATCTCTTTGAATAGACTCTATGTATGACCTATCCCTAAAATGAAAAAAATAAATTAGAACCTGTGTCACATTCCAATGTCATATATCAAAGCTATTTGTGGGATGTATATCTATTGTGCAAAACTAGACCAACAAATTACTAGAGAGACTGAATATGTGTAACAAAATGGAAACATAAGTACCAAGAATAAAATACATGCTTTTATCTCAAAGTTTCAAATAGATACAAGAGATTATTAACTAAAACAAACACAAAATTAAACCATTTTAGATAATAGAATAAAATTGCGTCAACCAAAAATTCATGGAAACATAACTTTTAGAGATACCTACTCAAGGGCCTTTCATAAAGAGATGATAAATACAATATTAATTATCAAACAATTGAAATCACTAACTCAATAAAAATTTGATGAGTTATATTTATATTTAAAAAAACCAAAAAATTATAGGTTTTTTACAAATTCCATTGAGAAAATAATGCAAAAAATACGTCAATTCAAAGAGTGGGAAATATTTATGGCGATTGTAATTGTAATATATTTTCCCTTGGATTATAGAAAACATAATGGTAGTTTAAATGCACCATAGCCTTTCCCACCTCGCCAGTGCTTTACACCATGGGACTGGGTGTGATCAACATGCATTTGGATAATCATTATACTTATATTCGACCCTTCAAACCTAATAAAAACATGGTTAATAAATGCAATGCTACCAATGCAATATTTGTTATGAATAAAAATAAAACTCAAGGGAATAATAGAACAAATCACAAAACATGGAACCTTAACCATAGAGAAATGAAAAAAATATATATTTAAATGACGTTCACTCAAAAAAAGATGTTACAACCAACAACATAGATCACCTATTGATGCCTATGCTATGTGTTATCAATATCCCACCTATAGGACGATCTGGAGTGACCCATACTATTCTCTCAATAATGCACTCTTTTAAATCTCAAAAATATATTTAATTTATGGTTTTGTCCAACTTACACTGCCTTATTCTATATAATTGCCAATAACTTTTAGAAAATAGCATTGGTGATGTGACAACTAGGTGCCATAAGCATTGTTTTTCACAACCTTAATAGTTGTGTAAAAACTTTAGGGTTGTTCTAAAATGTGAAAGACAACTCCACAAAATCATTGTTGATTTAGTGATTTGGTTGCTCCATATGTTAGGTCTTTTACAAATTTATTTATGAGAATAACTATATTAAATAATAATAAATACAATAATATTATAATAGATAATTATACATTAATATTATATTATAGTCTTAATATAATATGTAACATACAAGATGTAACTTTTTATTTTCGTAATAAATTATTTTGTAACATGAACGAGTGCAAATCGGTAGTCATACCTCACTACAAACCCATCACCATTAACCCCACCTCTCATTTTATGTACACAAAAATAAGCAACAATAATAATATATTTCTAGTGGAGGTGACAATAGAGATTACATTTATGTGTTCCTTCATCTAACATGCCAATGAGTTTTGTGAGGAGAAGATGTTTCATTTCATGATGAGCTTAAACAATGACAAACTGGTGGACAAGGGCTAGGCAATACATAACAAGCAAGTGGTGAAATTTTTTAAGGTGAGTTGGATAGTGTTGGTGAGGGGAAATTTTATGGTATTTAGTGTGATATTGTACACTAGAGGGCCCATATCATACTCTAGATCCGTATTTAGGGTAGTTGTTAGATTTATATGAGTAGTACACATTGTAAAGGGGCATATAGCTTACTACAAAGAAATATATTATATTGGTTGTTTTATATTGTCAAGGGTAGACGAGGATGTCATGAGCAATGATTTGATTGTGACAAGGCTCCACATTTGATGAGTGACTCAAATCTAAATTAAAATATTGTTTATGTGTGGATAAAACATTAACGTTCTAAAGTCTACCTTGTAGCTTATGTTAGTTCATTCTATGAATATATTAACATTAAGAATAATTACATCATGATTAATGACATACAAAAGCACCAAAAATGAACCCCTAAAAGAAAGGGCATGGCCATACAAAACATGCAAGTGGTGAACTATTTCAACATGCACTGACGGTGATGGTGAGTAGTAATAACAAGGTATTTTAGATGATATCATATGCCAGGGGGGCCATATTTTACACCAAACTCAAATTTGGGGCAATGGTTTTATATACATGACCTGTAACATCCATTTTGAAGGTATTTGCATCTTGCACAGTGGCAACATCTTTAATTGGATATTTTCTATTATCGCGGGTGGACGAGGATGTCATGATAGTTGATTTGATTGTAGTAGGGCTCCACGTCTGATCTATAGCTCAAATCTATAATGTAATGTTGCAAATGTGTGGATAATACATTGGGATACTAGAGTTTTCCTATTGCTTTGGTTTGTCTATGCTACCAATAAATTGACACCTAAAACAATTACAAAATCCCACTTTACCAAAACAAAGAATTACATCCCCTCTGATATAACTGCACCTTTGGAGCAACTATGAATTAGTAAACATTGAACTATTAGTAACTAGGATGAAAAATGAAAAGGCAATGGTGCTAAGAAAACATAGTGGATATCCATGCTATCCAAGACATGTCAACTTGCATGACATCAAAATTGTCAAAACTCATTAATTGTTAGCCTATACCTAAGTATTGAAATGCAAGCACTGTTCAATGAACAATATATGCAAATATAATTACATGACAACATGCCAAATATATTATAATAAATGGTGTCAATTTTATTATATGTGGAGAAGAAATATGCTTAATCTGATTATGAATTTAAGCATGAGGCTTGGCAATGATATGCCTCCAATGTAATATAATATGAGAAGTTTCCTCGTGCATAAAAGAAGAAATGAAAGGTGTTCCAAGAATTAAAAAAAAGGTTTCAAGTTTTGAAAATTCACAAAAATATTAATATTATTAAATTTTAATTAAATTATTAAATATATATCAATAATTATGTAAAATTTAATTGAATTGATATAATATAAACTCCTTGAAGCCATTTTAAGGTTTAATGTATTTTTTAAAAATTATTATTAATACAATTGGAAAAAAAGTGTTATTACAATAATGAAAATGAAAAATAGAATTAAATCATTTATGTAATGAAAATACCATTAATGTAGACATTTATAAAGCCATCTTGAAATGAATTAAACACATGGCTCAAATCAAATAAAAAAATTAATATTAATAATTTTAATATTTTTATTTTGATAATGAATTTAAGAGATGACTCCAAACGTTTGACAATAATTATGAATTGGATTGCACGGTCGCCTTTACATGATACCGGTTTTATATATTTTAACGAATTTTATCTTTCTTTGTTTGTTGAAATTCCAACTTCGCAGACATTTAGTACAGTTGATACGTGAATTTTCGTAGCTAATCGCTTTCAATTGGATACCGATTATATAAGAGAACGATCACCTCAAACACCTTTTTCAGTACAAGAGGGACCCGTATCTTTAGCTCTCAAGACATTTTTCCGATGCGCCGTATATTAAAATGGTGTTACAGCTCATGCAAACCTGGAACATGACATATGTGAATAAACCATACGCTTAAGAAAATGACTTTTTCCGTTTATGTTTAAAATCCTTAATAATCAAAGATCCCATTATAACTGAGATCAATTCATTTCTACACTTTTGTCATAATGACAATGTGCTCAACTGCATGGAGAGGTGGTTCTCACAACTGCGAACACAATCTATCATCAAATTAAGGTAGTTTATATCATTTAATTGTTTTAAGCATGCAATACAAGTTTAGATTAGATATTAATTTTGTGTAAATTTTATTAATATATGTCTTAATCCTTTATAAATTGTTTGCCTTACAATTTTTATTAATATGAAATTAATTCAATCACATTTTAATCATACATTTGTATTGATAATTTAATATTCACATAAATAATTTAATCAATTTTTATTATTATTATTATTATTATTATTATTATTATTATTATTATTATTATTATTATTAATTAAATTTTTTTAATATTTATTAAAATTATTTAAAAGTAATTTTCAAAATTACATTAATATTTTGATGATATTTTTCTCATATATTTTTAATAATCATCACAAAACAAAAAAACTTACTGAACATGTAAATATTTTAAATATAAATGTTAGTAGTGAAATGTAATCTATTACTTTCGGCATTCATTTTATATAATTTTTTTCAATTTGAAAAGCTTTTAAAGTATGTATTGTTGTATAAATTATTCTTGTCTAAAAAATTATTATCGATATAAGATTTATGTAATTATAAAATAATTATGTAATTATGTATCTAGGATAAGTAATTGAAAAAAATTATTATAAAATTAATTAGATTGTTATTTTATTTTAATTTTTTTAACTCTTGTATATTTAAATTATTTTAAAATGATCTTCAATAATATTTATTATTATAATAATTTTCTTCTTATATATCTTAAATAATCATTAAAAAAACAAAGAAATAAACATAGAACATAAACAATGTATGAATATTTCAATAGAAAGGATAATGTTGAATGTAATCTATCAATTTAATTTTCACATCTTTTAATCTCAGTGATATTTTTTTTAAAAACAATAAAAATCTTTATTTATATATTAAAGTAGTGGTACAATATCATATGGAAAGTATGATGATAACCTATTAACTTTATACTGTGCTCGAGAGAGCCCTTAAGACTGATAACCCTATACCTTTGATTAAACATGATTATGAACAATTAACCTTGTGCCTCTTCGATTAATTCAATAACTTAATTTGGCAGAGCCGACCATCCTCTGTGCCCCTGGATGTAGTCCCAGTAATGGACATGGACTTTAATGCTTGTGGTGTCTTCAACTAACTTTTCAAAATGGCTCTCTAATGATTCTATTTCTTTATGATAATGCTTCTGGGGTTTTCAACCAACTTTTCGAAATGGCTTTGTACTGATTCTGGATA
This sequence comes from Torreya grandis, assembly GCA_037957365.1. Taxonomy (NCBI): domain Eukaryota; kingdom Viridiplantae; phylum Streptophyta; class Pinopsida; order Cupressales; family Taxaceae; genus Torreya; species Torreya grandis. The sequence goes on from JARHVA010001171.1 coordinate 2,481,201, forward strand.
ATCGATAATACCCGAGTGTGGAGCTTCAATTCCTTTAAAATACACTCGGTGAAATTTTTAAGGTACGACAGGTTATCTTTTACCGCTTCCATCATATTGTAGTGAGCAATGTAGAATTCTCTGAAATGTTTGGTGGCAATTTCCATATCCTTTTAGTGTTTAAGATTCTCACTGTTTTGTTTAAGGAGCAAGTTGTTGATACCTATTAAGGTATCATTTATTTTTTGCAGTTTGAATACTTTATTTTGCATATTCTCTTGATTGTCTGTATTTGAGGTGCTTCCTGAGGTAGAGATCTGCCTTCTCGTTCATTAAATTTCAAGGTGTCTCCCTCTTCTTTATGCTATTGTTTTTTTAAAGGTGTTTCCCGCCTATCATGCAATTTTTTTTTTAAAGGGCCCATCTCTTCTCGTGTGGATGTTCTCTTGACTGATTCCGTCCTTGAATTGTGCTCTGAGATAACAATTCCTTTATTTTTCTCCATTGATATATTTTCTCCATTCGCTTGTCTTATCTACTTTCTCCTTCTTTGATATGTGGTGTGGAACCGCCTGCTCTTTTGCTCCTCATCTAAGTTGGGTTGGGGAGAGTTTGACAGAGTTTATTTTTATCTTCTTTTGCTCTGTAGAGAAATTATTTGCTCCCTATCCCCTCCACTCTCATTGGGATTAATTACTACATTCATCTCAATGCTATCTCTTTGACCAAAGTCATTAGTCGTGGAGTTGTGTGTGCTGACTGTGTTGCTCATTTCCATTCCGTCTGCCTGCTCTTCATTGAATAGCTCTGTTAATGATCTGATGCGCTCTAACACTACTGTTGAAATGGATAAGGGGTAGCAGATGACTTGTATATGTGACATTATGCTTCTTTCTAACTTCCAAGACTTAGATTGCACCAATTACGGAGAAGAATAGTTGTTGGTTGTATCAATCTTGCAGTTGAAAAGAGGCAATGCAACCCCTATTTTAAGCAGAACCTGGGATGCATTATTTCTTTCCTACCCATGACCATTGAGTGGAAGTACAAAATAGAAACATTCTAAATTATCCTTGTTTGTTTTGTGTAGCTGCCAATTTGAACACGTCACCCTTCTATTTGTATCCAAAGGCTAGTGCCACCACCGAAGGAGGTTATGAAAAGAAACATGCCAAAAACCTGTCATCTTGGTTGTTACCATACTTCAAAATTTCCTTCATTATTAAATCAAATCTCTTATACATTTGCTAGAATCTTTGCTTTTGCATATACTCTGCTTTTTCCTTCGTACGCTACACCCAAGGAAGGATTTATCCTATGTGGATGTGATCTTGTCCTTTTAATTTATCCTTTTGGCTCGAGCTCTTTCTATTATGGTGTATTCCTTATTAAGAATAGTAACCCACTCCACCTTATCATGATCTTTGGTGTAATCTTCCAACCTTTCTTGTATGCTCGATTTTCTCCTTTCCACACACAAACTAGCCAACCAGTCGGTTGCCATGTTGCTTTCTCTCAAGATATGATGGACCTAAAGATTTTTGAATAATTAACTAAGACTTTTGGCTTCTGATAAAATGATTTTGATTCTCCATTTTATTATTTCACCCCTCTCCAATGCAAGTATAATTAATAGTGGATCCCCCTCAACCAATAGGTTTTTAATATTAGCTTTAATTGCCAATTTGAGTCCCGTAATTAGGCCTCCAACCTCCACAATATTTTTTGAGTTTATTCTCGTATAACATGCCTTGTAAGTGATCATCTACCTTGTATGATCTCTTATGATCACCCTAGCTCTTGAATGTCGTAATTTACCTTTAGAGGCACCATCGAAGTTTAATTTATTCTAACCTCTCTAAGGAGGGAACCATTTTGCTTCTTTCCTTAAGATTCTTTTAATTTATTTTTCACTAGGAATTAATGCCTCATATACTATTTTGGTACATTTTGAGTTTTTTAATATATTTAGCTATTCTAGGCTAACTTATTTATTTTTCCTTTGATGGGATAGGCCTGCAATTTGTTTGATGTTATTTTGTAGATCTAACCACATTCTCTCTTGACGCTTGACTTTTACTCTATTCTCAAAAATTCTAGCATTTATGTCAAGCCAACATTTCCATGCTAGCATGTTTGAGCCCATTTCCTTGACATCTCTAATTATATTCAGTTTATTACTAGAACACTAGGCTTCTAGGTCTCCTTTCATATTTTGATTCAAATTCCATTTTACATTAAAAATATTTAGGAAATAGTTCAAGATTATTGTCGTATAATGATAATGTAAAAATATGTGTTGCATACATTCTTTGTCTTCTTAACAAAGAACACACCTAGATGGGCCGTGACATCCTCTTTTTATCTAATTCTCCCCTGTGAGTATTTTATCATGTATTGCCAATGATTAAAAAGACATGGATATTGGATAGGCTTTGCATCTCCAAATATTGCTCCAAACTCGCATACCTGAAGAGTTGAACTGAGGGTTCAGTTGTTTGTTATAACCTTCCTTAAATAAGTATTGTCCTAATCCTTAATGATTCCACCTAATAAGATTGTTATATGAACTCCAAGGTTTTCCAGAGAAGAGACCTATATCCATATTCTAAATTCTCTAACCAATAGTCTTTAACTTTATGCTCCCATTGTTTTATGTTGGCTTCTTTTCTTTCCTTGAATTCTCAATCCAAACTTAAGGGTTTTGAAGAGATCCAGTGGACCGGTAGTTTGCCTAGAAATTTGTGTCCTCCCCATTCTTAACAATAAAGAATAGATCCTTTAAGATAATACTTTTGTCTTCCCTCATACTATTGCATATCACCAAGCTAAGAGGAAGGTTATAAGCAATGAATATTCTCACCTAATCTTTATTATCCAAGAATTTTTTTGTTAACATCTTGGTCCAACACATTCCCAAACCATTGCCCAATCTCAACATGATCTTGGCTACTAGATATATATTTATCTTATCCAAATCTCTTAGCCTACCTAGCCCCACTTTTAGGTTTACTTACCTTATCCCAAACCATGGGGAAAATTTTATTTGTGTCCCTCATGCCTTATTGGATGAATTTTAATTTTTTTCATTTGGTTAATGACTTCAATGGGGCCCTTCAACATGGAGAACTAGTAGACCACATTAGCATGTAGTAATGATTTGATGAGAGTAATTCTTCTTGCTAGTGATAAAAAATTCCTCTTCAAAAAACTTAGTTTTTTTCTCATTTTTTCAATTATCTCCTCCCATAATTTCTTTCCTCCTTTGTCATATAATATAGGGAAACCAAGATACCTATCTAAAAGATGTGTTATTTCAAACCCCAAGATCCTATTCACAAAAGACTATAGATTAGGGAATATGTTAATTCAAATCACTTTCAATTTTTCTTTATTAATAATTTCCCCATTAGCCTTTTTGTATATGAATAAAACATCCCTAATTATTTTGACCTGTTGCATAGTAGGATTAACAAAAAGGAGAGTGTCATCTATGAATTACATGTGAGTATGCCTATCACCATCTGATGTAGCTTTAAGACCTTGTAGTCTATTGGTACTCTTCAAGAACTATAATCTCCTTCCCATGGATTCCAACATCAATATGAAGAGATATGGGGATAATAGATCACCTTGTTTGAGACCCCATGAGGATGAAAACAAGCCTTTTAGAGAATAATTCACCATGATAAAGAATATGGACAATGAATAACAACTTTTGATCCATTTTATCCAAAGTGGGCTAAATCCAAATCTTTCTAGAACCTTCTCCAAAAATGACCAATTGATCCTATCAAATACTTTGGAGATGTTTAGTTTTACCAGCATCTCTTGCCTTTTTCTAGCCTTAAAAGAATGGATGACCTCATGCACTATGATTATTCCATTTGAAATGTATATGCCTTGTACAAAACTTATCTACTCTTCTAAAATTAGTTTATTGAGGATGATCTATAGCCTCGATGTTATAATTTTCAAAATAATCTTGTAAATGGAGTTACACAAGAAGATGGGACTCAAATCTTTCAGGAACATGTCATATTTTTGGGAATGAGGGTAATAAAAGTAGTGTTTAGACCATTTAACAAGTTTTGAGAGTCCTTAGATTCTAACACAACCTCTCTTATGTCCTCCTCTAGGAGTTGCAATAAATATTAGAATATGAAGGTGGGGAAACCATCAAGACATGGAACACTATCACCTTCCATTTAAAATATCACCATTTGACTTCTTCTAACTCTATGTTTTTCATCATCCTTTCATTATCAAACTCTGAGACCAGATACAAGATTTGGCTCTAGAACTCATCTTGGTCTTCTCTTCCCTCATTGTCCTGGCTGAGCAACCTTTCACAAAAGTTAACCAAATCTTATTTGGTTACCTCTGGTTCCTCAATTGAGATTCCCTCCCTAGTTTCCATCTTTTAAATGTAACTTTTATCTCTCCTAATTTTACAAGAAAGGTGAAAAAATCTCATATTCCTGTCACCTTATTTTAGCCACCCTATTCTCAATTTTTATTTCCAATAAATTTCTTGCTTCTTATAAATATCCTCCAATGCTTTGTCAACTTCTTCCTCATCCAACTAACTGAAAATCCCTCTTACTATCTCCTTCTATTCTTTTTTCTTGGATTTCTTCACTTCTTCACTAAAGATCTCTTTTCTGTTAGAAAATATTCTTAAAAGTGTGTTCATTCCAAAGTTTAAGGTCAATCTTAAGGTATTTTAATCTCTTAATATAAATATATGTTTTCATCCTATAAATATAAATGGGCTTGTTCCATTTATATTTTACAAAATCATCTAATTCAAGGTGTTCCATTCATATTTTCTTAAATCTAAATGGCACCCTAGTTGGATGCTCATCATTATTAATGTGAAAAGAAGCAAGACAATGATCTGACCTTCAGTCTCTTATAACTTTAGCTTTGAGGATAATGGTATTTTCCATGATCTTTATATTGATCATAAATCTATACATCCATTCTAGAATCAATTACTTTTATTTCCTCTTATTTTTTCTTGTGAACCATGCTCACTTGGTTTTCATGTCACATAACTCCACATTTTCTAGGAAACTATTGAAGGCTCCACTATCATTTCTTTTTCCCTTTCATAAGGGCCCAATTTTTTATTAAAATATCCTGTAATTATCCATAATCATTCCTTATTATGGTTCATTTCAAACTCCAGCTACTTATATGCTTATTCTTTTCATCTTTGCATTGAGATCCTTAAAATTTGTCTAAGTAGAAGGAGAGATTAGACTTATTACTTTCTAATTTACCTATAAAGAATTATTTTGGTTTTTGTACCATCTTTAGATTATATTCCATTTTTTCCAAGAGAAAATACACTCCCCCTATTGTGCCTAAAGAATTTCTACTGCTAAAAATTTTACTAAGAGATTCTAAATTCTCGATCTTGGTTTCTAGAAGGATTAACAATTCTAAATTATACTCTTTAATAATATTTTCCATCATCCTTCTTATATTGGGGTATTTTAGGCCACTAATAATCCAAGATAATATATGCTTTAGGATGTAGGTGAGATCTTGGTGCTCTCCAAGATTATGTCTAGCTGGATTTGAGCACCTGCCATAATGGATTCTATGGCTTCATCTTGTCTTTTATTTTTATACTAGGCCTCTCTCTTCTCCTTTCTCCAAAGTTTATTATTATATTTATGTTGGGAGTTTATGAGACTAATATAATATCTTTAATGTTTTTTTATTCAATTCCTCTAATTCATATATGCTCATCCAAATTTCTTTTCTCTTATTCATATATGGAATATTGGTATCTTTATCATGTTTCTTTTATATTCCTTTATCTACTATCTTGTGTTTATTGCCTACTTTTGGTTATTTTAATAGATTTTTAAGTCCTCTTTAAAATCGTGTTCTGCTACTATGTCCTCTAATTAAACATTATCTTTTTCCCTTTATTATTGAGTCTTAGGCACCCTTTTAGTCTCTTCTCTGTAGTTACTAATTTTTAGATTCATTTTTCCTTCCTTGGGGATGTATTTTTTAACCACCTTGCCTTTCTCTTTGGCTACATGTTTCTTGTTTATCTTTATAAACCCTTATGCATATTATTCAAGGTTTTTTGACACCTTGACCTCTTGCTAGTTCTTCTGTAGTGATGGGCATTCTCTAAATAGATGGTTGTAATCATGGTAGTTTTTACATTTGAAGGGGATGATTTCGTAATCAAGGTCTTGGGTTCATTAAAGCTCCTTAGATTTTAGGGTGATATTTTTTGGAGGTAGCTTAGGTAGATCTATCTCTACATAAATTCTCATCTGACTTTATAGAACTCTACCATGGTGGGGTTTCAAAGTATCCACTAGATGAGCTAAAGTATTGGAAACATTTTTAAAGATGTACTTGGACTTGAATTCTTACATGGTAGTGCATACATGCAAATCTAGACCAAGACCATGCAAGGTAATTCTTCAGTTGGCTTTAAAGTTGTATGTCAATGCTTCATGAAGAGACACAAAATATTAAGTAAGTAGTGGCCTCCACACAAACTTTGTCTCTATTATATTCATTGGTGAAGATCCCTATAAAGTATCCTTTTACACAAAATCTAATATCAAATTCATCATTTATTTTCTAGGTTCTCTTAGTCCATGCATGTAGCTCCTCTATTATTAATTGAGTGCCCATAAACTTGTAGATCAAGATATGACCATAGATCCATGTAATATTATTTATGACCTCTGATGCATAAATCATAGCTATTGAGGTCACCTCTAATGCTTCCATGCATTCTTTTATGGTTCCACCCCTATATCTCTAAAGCTTCATCTTTCCTATCACATTTATTAATGCATCAATTTCTTTGTATAGATTCATTAAAGGATTTCTAACAACCATATTCTTAAAAGTGGATTTTTGTGAGGATGGGGGGAGTATTATGCCCTATAGGAAACATTTATACCTATAAATTAACAATCGGGCTCAACTCATGCATCGTCATTCAAAGAGATTCCACCTACTAGATGATCAAAACCTAGTTGCCCTCACACCCTGCATCCTCTCCATATCCTGACATAGATTATAGCTTAAATAGAAACATTGTTTTCATTTTCTTATTTTCGCGTTGTCTTATTATATGGTGGAAATGTACATTTATGTTATACATTTCCATTATATGATTTTATTTTGACTATTTTTCTTCAACCATTTTCCTTCCATATGCATGTCAATGGAACCTTAGTTTCTTTTTTGGATGGTCATGGTAATGTTTTTTTTCATATTATACATCTTACTTATTTCACATCATATTAGTATTTCAACTCATTTATGGACTTTTTCATTTGAAGGACTTTAATTTATTCATTCCTATTTTTGTTCTATTACACCTTTCATTGAAACTACTCATTTAAAATGTTGATAGAATATTAAATTAAGATAAATTTAATGTGTTATAAAAAACATAAATGACATAAACAAACTATCAAATAATAAAATCCCAATTACTATTAAAATATAAAAATTTAGAAAGGAAAAAAATTGTTTTTGTCAAGATTTGGTACGTATAATAAAGAATCAACTCAAAATTTTATTTATCATATAGAATTTCTATTTTAAATAAGATAAATAATAATATTATGAAATTTCAAATTATTTCATGGAATTTAAAAATTAATATGTAAAGAAACGAATTGGTTTTACAAGAACAATTCCACTAAATCCAAAAATTAAAAAGTATATACAAGCAAAAAAAATATGAAAATGAATAATATTCTTAGATACTTCATTAATAACACAATATCTAAAATCTTGTTAAGAGGTCTCCTCCAAATTAGCTTTGAAGAACTAAGATTATTAAAAGAAGTAATCATCTAGGTAAAATAAAATTATATAAGAAAAATCTCTGACCAAATGTTGACAAAGATCAAACATCTCATTAAAAAATATGGAAAAATATTTGACCCTTGTAAACCATGATATTATGGAAAGGAATACAAACTATAGGAGGAAAAAAATGAGATCGCTTATATTTTTCTCACATTTTCAACCGAATATGATAATCATCTATGTCATAAAATTTATTTATTTTAACACTTTTAATATGAAATTATCCCTCTTTTAATAGTATATAAGCTTTAAAAATAAATATTATTTTTGATTATGAATAATATCAATTTTAAAATAATTGATCTAAAAGTATAATATTCATATTTTATGAACTGTAAAAGCATAAATTATACATTTTTGGCTATGATTATTACATTTTTTATGAGAATTTATTTCATCTATTATTCTATCTAAATATATATTTTAATACTAAAAATTGCACCAAAATTTGTAATGAGTATGCCAACAAGGAAAAAATGTGAAGGGGTGGGCATTGATATAACATTTATTTCTAATCTTTAATTTACAAAAAAAAAAAGTTTAAATATTTTTTAATAATTTATACAAAATGAGGGTGGAGTTTTGTGTATATATTTTGATTTATAATTTTATATATTATAATTAAAATTTGTAATATAATGGAATTGAAGTGTTTAGAGTAACATATTGTTGTTGTTGTTGTTGTTGTTGTTGTTGTTGTTATTATTGTTTTTTATTTATATCTTCCCTTTATGTCTTTACTTGTGTTATTCATAGGATACTATGTAACAAAACCCATTAAAATGTATTGAACTCCAACACTAGACCTACCATCTCACACCTGGATATATTAGAGTTGATGTGGCATGATACAAAATATGAAAAGCACTGTACCTAATCATCACTCTATAGTAATTTGTTTCATTAGATGATATCATATCATGAAAATGTCTTCAAGATATTCTAACACAACATAAACTAACACCCAATACATCATATCGTGGACATGTTTTTAATATATTCCAAAACTACATAAAGTAATGCCAAAGAAGTTTAAGGTACATTATTTTTTTTCAAACTTATAAATTTTGTAATTTTTTCATGGAATTAACATTACAAACCATTAAGTTTATTATATGAAACCAAAAATTATAATAAGCAGGTATGTGATGAACTGATGTGAAAGAAAGATAATTATGTGCAACCCACCTGAATTTATAGAGGTTAAATTTTACAAGGCATTATAATATTATCAATCCATAGAGTTTAACAAAATTTGCACTTACGAAAAAATGGTGCCTAAAAAGGAGTTATTGGCTAAAAGTTACAAAAGTTTGATGATTTCTTGCTTGAAATTTTTTGGAGCAACCTCATAGTCATCGATATTTTTAATGTACCTTGTAGTGAAAGTTGAGAACTTCAAAAATAGTCAGAAGTCCCAATGTCAATATTGAGCGCCTTTCCTATAGTCAGTGACATGAACTACATAGGTATCAATAAAATCCAATAGGTGGCACTTTGGACTACAATTATAGTCATAAGTTTTGATAGATAGAACTTTAAATTGTGGATGCAATAAATATTTTTGATAGTGAATCTCTTAAATGTGGATGCAATATAGAGGTTTGGAATCAAAATTTTGTTTTTCTAATGCAACTCAAATCATTGATGTTGGGGTTATGGGTTTTTGGTGTAAAGTATATGTCTAACATTGTGAAAGTGAAATTTTGTTGTGCATGTAAGTTCCAACAAGTGTTGAGAAGACATAAAACCCTATAAAATGAGGATTCAAGGCATCGAGTGTAGGAGGACATTGTGCAATGATTAGAGATGAGGACTATAGTAGAAGTTAAGATTTACAGTAGGTGTGAATAGGGTCAACACTTATATCAAGTCTTAAAAGTATAGATCTTCTATGGATCTCCAAATCCACCAATGACCAACTAAGGATCTCCAAAAACCCAAAAAATATTTTCCATTGAAGACCCCTAATAGTATAGATTTGCATGAAATTAAAGAAAATGGCTTTAAACCCAGTAAAAATGGTGAAATTTGAGTATCACAAAACTAATCCATGTGTATAGCTGATCCTAGGGTTTTAACACCTTTTACCTATAATGGTGGTAGCTCTTTTACATGAAAACCTACTAGATAAAATATGACCATCAAAAAACACCTTTCTCTTATTTTTCTAAATCTAGATCAATAGAGGACCCTATAAAAAGAACATAATCTATGAAAAGGCAAATTTTTTATATTATAGGTTAATGAATTTTAGATAAGTGACATGCAAGCTAAAACTCAAGATTTTACAATAGGGACAATTACATTCATCTACCAAAAAAGCTCTAATACCATGTTATAGTGGGCCACAATCAAAAATCGGGTCTAGATAGGATTAAATGCATGAAGAAATTACTTATTTTATAAGTGAAATCAAACATGATCCAAGAAAAGGTTTGGAATAATAGTCACAAATGAATTATTATCACCAATAGAAACATTACTTATAAAAGCATTAGGAAAGGTACATATATAGGTGAAATATAAACATATCCTCATGAATGTGGGATTATCTTTCACAGTGTCCTAAAAGACACCTAAGCAAGCTAACTAAACGTGTGTAGGGAAAAATCATTAAATTGAATAAAAACATGCACTACAAATATGACCTAGAGTCACAAATATAAATGATTATCAATGGGATAACACATAGAGTACACACACAATATAAAAATAAAATAAAAGAGGAAAGGATAGCCATTGGGATGAAAAATCCCATGATAGAATAACCTCGTAGGGAGAAAAAAAAACAAAATTGTTTGTGTGCATATAAATTTAGCTTGAATTTAAAGCACCAATGTTCTCAAGAAGATAAGACCCTAAAGAGTTAATGGACTGGGTCTTGGATGTGGAGCATTGTTCTACATATAAGGGTATTGAAGACTCCAAGAAGTGGATTTTGTGTAAAGTATGTTGTGTGATAGCACAACATATTATTGGGGAAATCTCTAAGACAGTAGGAGATGGAGGGGAAAACATAACGTGATTGGGACAATATGATTTCTAAAGTGATAAATCATGTGGTGCACATCTAGGATCATTCTACATGGGGAATAAGGTTCTAATCATTGAGGAGTAAAGGCACATAGTGTAAGGTTGCTTTGAATGGTAATTAACAAGTGATGTTTTGTTCAGAGAAGTATGAATATATTTTGAGGAGTAGTAGGGAGGAAATAGACTCTACACTATCTCTAAAATGGGAAATCGTCATAGAGTATTAAGAGGATGTGATAGTCATCAAGCTTGAAGAAGGAGAGGAAAAATAGCTAGATGAAGTAGAAAAAGGTGTTACATATGGATATAATGTGCATATTAGGTAACTAGATGACATACTATGCATCTAAAGCAAGGATAAGTTAAATAATAATGTGCTCAAAGAAAAGACGCAAGAGTAGGAAAATGTTATAACCATAGGCACAAATGAGAACCAAGTAATACTTGAGGAAAAGGAATACACATAATTTTTTTTTTGTATGAGAAGTAGAAAGGTGGAAAAATTAAGCATTATAGGAGGCATAAAGGAATAAGAAAGAGGATGCTCAAATTGGTTTGTCTGAGGCATGTGTCAAATGCATAGTGAATGAGTAGGGAGAAGTTAGTCTATAGATGAATAGTTGTCTTAGACAAAATATATCTCACCAAATTAAGGATGTCCTCGAAAGGAGTGGAAATGGAGAGAAGAAAAATAAATTTGTCCTAGTTATGGAAATGTAGGTTTTACGCTAGAAATAAAACACATGTATGAAGATGGTTATGACAATGAACATAAAGTTGTTATAGATGGGTGTGTAAAGGAAAGTGAGGTGATGCACTGTATGATAGTATAAGTTCCTAGAAAGGTGAGATTATTATAAAGGATAATAAGAAGATAAAAGAGGAAGATAAAGAGGGAAATTTTAGTTCCCACAATAATAAAAATTATTATAAGGAAGCAAAAATAGAGAAGAAGGTAAGAGCATAAATCAATTTGTATCAATGCAAAATGGAAAGAGGAAGAAAATATAACCATGAAAGAGATGAAAAATTTATCTATAAGGCAAAGGATGAAAAAGGGATAGAGGATGAAGGTATACATAAAAAATTGGAGGATTAATAAGAGTAAAAAGTATGTACAAAAAACCTAAATTAGTTTTAGGAGAGAGACTCATGATTCAAGCAAAAGAAGGGAGTGAAAATATAATTATGCACAATATGTTCAATATGTTGAAGGATAGAGGATAATAGAGGAGAAATAGGTCCCAAGATCATGGGGAAAGTGAAATATGCATTTCACATGATAAGGAAGAGATACTATCAAGACATAAGAAGGTAGGGGATGATCAATTCAATGTTCATGGGGGAAGAATGAGTGGAAAGAAATTTGAAAAATAATGACTAACAATCATATTTGTCTGAGCATGCAGAGTAGATTGACCTAAACTGGGGAAGTCCATAGTATATTGAATTCCATTAGAGTCATAAAATATAGTGAAGAGATGAAGAATTAAGACAATGAGTGTACCATGTAATGTTTTTGGAGAAGGAAGAATTTTGCATCATGATTGTGAAGAGATGTCTTGCAAAATACATGGATAAGGATGGAGCAAAAGTATATCTACTTCTTAGAGGTGAGAAAATGGAAGAAGATAAGACTAGAAAAGAAGTGTGCATAAAGGAAAGGAGGTTTGTGTTAGTAAATATGGATTTTCCATTATGAGTTTGAGTATTTACGAAAAATTAAATAGTAATATCTTGATATTTACTAAGAGTTAAATGGTAATTAGTTGTTAGTAACTATCTGGTTAATACAATAAGATTGTATTAGTTAGAATATTATATTTCTCTGATATATTATTAATATTTATAAAATATATCATAAATAGTGTGTGTTTAATTCTAAGATTTGGGTGAGAGAAAATAGCAGAGAGATTATACGAAATACATTTCCTATATATGTGTGTAATGTCTTGGATGTTTCATCATAGAGTAAAATAAGGTATTGAGAGTTTTTGAAATATCTATCTCTATATGTTTAGATTATTTGATGCATAATTTACATCAATTGATTCATTACATAATCTACTTAGATTGTCATCATTGGTATCAGAGCAGTCATGAAGACCTAAGTGATTATACAGGGAATGAACCACAATAGTTCTAGAATGTGTCGACTATTGAGAAAAGAATATTATACTTAGTCTACAAGACTTGCCTATTGATATACATGTGGAAGATCCATTTGGTAACTTCATTTTAAAATAAATAAAGGAGGTTGAAGTGATCCTACACTTTAGCTTGACTATGGACTATTACATGCATTTCCTATCATACCTACCACTCAGTGAACCTACCAACTCAATTTGTCTGGTCAAAGTTGGATTTCCATAAATAAAAAAAAGAGGTGAACCAAATAAGCTATGGATTGTACTTACGATATGCACATCCTAAATCTATTGATGGATTTCAATTTAAAGGAGTAGATAGTGAAGTTTTGACTAGTACAATACACTTTTTGGATTCTATATTACATTTAGAGTGATCAAGAATCTCTTTGCTTATCTTAAGCCACTACCATGGCTGATATTAATCTAATGAATGTTACATTGGGATAATTGTTGACATTTACACTACTTGACAACTGGATCTACATTTAAATTAAAAAAAGACATGCATAATTTTCAATAGTGAAAAGATAAGGTTGCAGTCCAGCACAATATTTTTCCCCTAAATTTTCTATCGAAGCATTATGTGGTCCACATCTATTTTAGTGGATCCTGATTACATTAAAATATTTAACATTCAACTTGGCCTCATAGAACATCTCACCAAGCCCGTGCACCTGTAGCATTGTGTGGATCAATGGATTCTTCTAACTGTTCTTATGACAGATCAACCTCATTGTCTAACACACACTAACTACATGTGCATCATCATACTTCTTTAGGTCTTTGCATTGGCAATAGTGTTATTCCAACTGCTAATAGATCCTCACTATCCATCACCAACTATTACACTTAGTGTAATTCTACATGGTACCCAACATTTATACACAACATGCTAGACACCAATACTACTATTTAAGTGGTTTATCTAGGTTAAAGTTTGTTTTATAGTTTATCATTTTTTCACTATTAAATAGTCTTTAGTTTTTTTAATGTCCAAAGTCATTTTTAGTCTTTGTGCTCATTTATTATTTCGGTGTGTCCTTAGAATTTCAAAAAGTCACATACTATAAGTCTTTATAATTTGTAAGAATACTCATTACATATTTATTTTTTAGGTATATAGTTTTTAAAAAGTATCATATTATGTTATATGGCTAGTCAAACCATATTGTCTTTTGTTTTTTATTTTAGGTATATTTATGGTTTATAGTCTTTTTATGTTAAGGAGTTGTTAATTTCAAGAGTCGTTATGTGTCATTAAAATTCAAAATTATGTCTTTAAAATTTCAAAAGTCATCTTTAACTAGTCAGAGTCAAGATTTATATTTATTTCATGTTGTCAAAAAGTGTCAAAAATTTAAAAATAAATAAACTTACCTTATGTACATATTTTCACTTGTACATGATGTCTAATAAATGAGGGGGTTCCAATTTCTATGGAAGAAACCAATAGAGAACCTATAAGAAAGATAATAGCATCTCAAAGGCAAATTTGTTGACTGAGAAGTGACTTATTCGAAGACGGAGGATACATGGAGGATGGAGGTCTTTCAGTGACCTCTCATCAATCACCAATAATGGGGCCACATTAATGCTTTGGTGACTTTTATTTCATTTTTTTATTGTGGTGTGGTAGTTACACTTATTTTTTAGCATGTGGGACAAATAAAAATAGAATAATAATTCTTGTTCAAGTTATGTAATTTGTGTGAAATTCCAAACATAATTATCTAAGGTGAAAACATTGTTAAAGGACAAAAACACCAATGTAAGTCAATTCATGGATCTTGAAAGGGTTTATGGTAGAGATCGAGAAAACCACCAGGAGATGAACAATTGATAGGCCCAATTCATGTCAAGGTTTGTGGTAAACTTGTAAAATAATGGGAGGAGTAAGGCTCTCTGTATATGAAGATCATGAGCCAAATAGGACATGCTACAATAGGAGAGCATACTGTAGATAAGTGTCTGAATGTTTTTACATCATGTAAAAACTATGGGGGGAATGTTAGGAAATCTAGATTTTACATTATGAGTTTGAGTATTTATAGAAAGGTAAACAGTAATATCTTGATATTTACCAAGAGCTAAATAATAAATCACTATTAGTAAGCATGTGGTTAATATGGTAAGAATCTATTAGTTAGAATATTATATTGTCATGATATATTATTAATGGTTATAACAATTTATCATAACTAATGTCTGCTTAGTTATAGGATTTTGGTGAGAGAAAATAGTAGAGAGATTATAAAAAGTACAATTCCTATATATATGTGTGTGTGTAATGTCATAGATGTTTCACCATAGAGTGAAATAATATATTGACAGTGTTTGAAATATTTATCTCTATATGTTTGAGTCCTTTGTTGCATAATTTGCATGAATTGATTCATTGAAAAATTTACTCTAATTGTCATTAGTTTGAAGTGTACAAATTGAATGAATCAAAACATATTAGAGACCTTTGACAGAAGTAGATATATAAAGGTGGGAAAATATCCATGAGAGTAAAGAGGAAATGAAATATGAGAAGGAATATAAATAGGAGGAGGTAGATAGAATATAATTTAACCAAGTGCAGGTCAAGATAAGGTGAAGGTATCAGGGTAGGGGGAGGTGGATAGTTTATGGCTCAATAAGGGTGTGAAAAAAGAGAAGGAAACAAATAAATCTTATTTGAGAGTGATATTATATGGAAGGGAATACTATAGCCTTACGAGTTATTTAAAAGAGTGATTCTACCCTTCATAATTTATTAATAGTAAAGACTTTAAATTTTAATTACCTAAGCAGCCTAATCGATGAAATAACTAGGAGAATAACCAATCTTACATCTTCTAGGAGAGATAAAGACTAGTTTTACTAAGTTTATACCTTGGAAGCTGCAAGAGAAAAAGTGTTTGTGCACTTTGAATGGCATTGAAGAGTAAGCAAAACTTGGGCATGCTATGTTGGGGAACTTTTGAAGTTGGAGCAAAGCTATTGTGTTATTGCACAAGACCTCAAACAGAAAGAACAAGATGACATAGAGTGGACAAGTTTTGGATAAGGCATGGAGTGTGGAATTAAGGAAGGAAGCACTAAATTTCTTCGAGTATGGAAAATGGAAGATTTCACAACTAAGTATAAATCATCAAAATTGTAAAGAGTAGTTGAGGCATGCGAAAAAAAGGAATGCAATAGCAGAAGGGAAGTATTTATGGAAATTAAGTTTCACCAAAAAATTTGAAGGAATGAAATCACGTGGATTAGTGACATGCTCAGGAGTGCAAACAATGGAGACACCATGACATTTTTATTTATGTTTTGAATTCCACAGGATTAAACAAGGATATGGTGTCGTGAAACAAACATGTTGAGGTCGAAGTTATGTTGTCAATTATCTCTAAATAGAAGTCAAATGCATTGCACATGTCAAAATAGTGCACTAAAAAAGGAATGAGAAAATAAATGGGATGCACGAAGGGATGTTAGTTTAGGCATGGGAAGTGGAAATTATGTGCAAGGCTCTTAAACACATAAAGAATGAGGCATAGTTGTATAATGAGTGAGTTAGAAGGATATTTATTACAAGGTAAACCACATAATATGTCATAATCATGTAAGCCTACAAAAACTCACATAAACTTACCCTTATCTACATAGGTCTTAGACTAGTTTCACTATGTTGCAAGGTAAACAAGTGCAAAAGATATAAGTTGATAAAAAAAGGTGATGTCGATCTACCTTTTTCGTAGATATGATGTAGGTGGCTCAAGGACCACTTAGGAATTTATCCTATAAGAGTAGGACTACAAATTCATTTAGCAATAATAGATATTTCAATTATGGCTTTATTTGAGGCTATTGGATTTTACATGAGAATCTAATGGGTGAGTAGGGTTTGACTATTTGAGAAGAAGATACCAAACTATTTTTAAAGAGAGCTTCAAATTTTTAGGGAAAACTCTACTATAGAGAGAGTAGATATTGGATCGAGCTCGAGAGAAGGCATTTATCCTTGAGTGAATAAATCTAAGAGATTCCATAATTGTATCATGAGAGAGAGAGAGAGAGAGAGAGAGAGAGAGAGAGAGAGAGAGAGAGAGAGAGAGAGAGAGAGAGAGAGAGATTTAAATATGAGGATTTGATTATAAGAGTCTAAGAGCTCTACTATACAAGCTAATAAGGTTATAATATCTTGTAACATGTGATTTAATAAATGAAAACAATACTTTATATGAATCTGTTATGCAAGATTACTTTGAGAGTGTTAAACTATATGGTTAAGACATCCCTTCATTAGTATGACTGATCAAAACTACATTACATAAGGGAGGGGGGGTGGGGGTCGAGGCAGGGGGGCGCGGGTGGGTGGTCATAAAGTTTTCCTATTCGTTATCAAATGCCACACCAATTCAAAACACAAGGATATAGTTAAACTTATATGGTACATAAGTTTTTCACTATATAATATTTTCAAGTCAAATCTTAGAAAAGGTTTTGTGATTTTGTAAATTTAATGAATGAATGTTTTCTTTTTTTAATTAAGAAACAAATATTGCAAAAATCTTCACATCTTCCATTTTTGTGATTCCATGTGATACGAAGTTGTAGATTGGTATTGATGCAACTAAAAATATTATTGTTTCCAATAAAATTAAACACCCTTTAAGTTTCTAATGCTAACAGAGGCCATTTCAACTCCTCTCAAAACAGAAAAATTTGTATTACCTTTCATAGTTCACTTTTTATGCACCCTCATAAAAAAAAATCTAGAAAGAAATCCTCTTTAGAAAATTAAATTCAGTTAACTTACAATGAAATTAATAATATGCACCTAAAACAAAGAAACACTATACATGAGAATTTATTGCTGCTAAAATCCATCGTTTCTCTTTATCTCTATAAAAATGCTCCTTGTGAACTTGTCATGTCCCCACTCTAACCCAGTCTAGCAGTGACATGTGAGTCAGCCTATTATGGGGTCTTGTAGGTTGACAGGGGTGGTATAGATACCCAGTTTGGTTATTCAGTGTTGGAGACTTAGTGTTCTAGTGGTTGTTGATTAGTTGGGAGACATTCCTTGTCCTTGGGAGGCAGTTCCTGCATTTTTGGAGGTTACTGCTACTTTTTAGGAGACATGGTCAGGACCAGGGTTGGGACTTCATGAGATTACTCTTTGGGGTTCAGTTTCAGGGAGATAGGGCTCGTTCCCTAATTTTTAGGAGCATCCCTAGATTATAGGGATGAGACTGCCAGTGGTTCCTTGATTTCTGACTTCAGTCAGAGACAGGTGACAAGTTGTTTTGATGATTCGTAAGGTCAGTTGGGAATTTCTTGGTTACTTCGGTTATATTTTTAATATTACCAAGTTTCTGTCTTTTATTTAAATAAGGCTATGTTTATAGCCAATTTGGGGTTATAAGGAGTTTTTGGCCTCTTTAGGATGTGTGTACTGGAGTGTTATAGCTCGTTGGAAAGGTCTCAAACTTTCCTAAATAATTCATTCTTAAGTCAGAGCCTTTCGGTGGACGAATTTTTGTTAATAAGGAAAAAGACACTTTTTTCTATGCACTGCCCTCTTATAATGGAAATATTCTAATTTTGACTTAAGCGCTCCTTGGCCCACTTTCTTGGGGGGTCAGATAAGTTTGAAGTGGCTATAAGAGGCGACTAGTAGAATGGAAAGGACATCCAATTATCATATCATTTTTCTTTTGGAGAAAGTGCTCTTGGTGGCATGGAGCATTGGGACGCAAACCCCAATTGCATGACTTGTGGGACGTCACGCCCACAAGGAGGCTCGACTATATTCTAGACTTGGAGATTTATCTCTTCTCATTGGCAAGGTGCTAGTCGGTATTTTGGATAGAGCGCAACATTTAGAAAAGTGTGTGACTTCAGCTGTGGAAGATTTGTTTGGTGCTACTATCCTTGGCAAATTGTGAGTCCATACTACTGTACTTGACATCCATTATTGATCCCAATAGCACTTCTATCTAGGAGACAACTAGTTGGTTGATATTCTATCCTGTTCTCAGTGAATATTCAGTGATTCAGGTTGGCTGTTCAACATTGCTTTCCACCTTGATTTTTAGCATTCTGTAATCATTTAGTTTAGATTAAATATTAAGAAATTTTGCTCCTTCAAATCTGGATATCGGTTGCACTTAGATTTAATTTCCATACTTTGTTTATGCATTCGCATTTCAATTATTTCCTTTTTGCAAAATTTGTCAAAAACCAAAAACAGAGAAAAACACAAATTTCAAAAGAAAATACAAAAATTACAGCAGTTCAATAGAAGAGATCCATCAAGGATCTTTCAGTGGTACCAGAGCTTCTATCCTGCTAGCCTGAGGGGTTCAGTGAATTTGTTTTCAATGCATCCGAGAAGAGCTGATTTAAATAGATATTATACATGCAGAAGAGCTCAGTACGAGTGGGAGTTTGGAACAGAACAGGAGCCTATTATGGCAGAAGAACAGAGGGATGTTCAAAGGAATCAGGATGAGGTAGAGAGAGAGAGATGTTGAGGACTCTCATCACCACTCAACCCAGGATTGCCCAGACCTTAGACCAATTTCAGGATACATTGGAGTAGTTGGAGATGGATAGACATTGAGGCAGGCGAAGTAGATCTATTTTAGTAAGAGGAAGTCAACGCAACCATCATTCCCACTCTTCAACAAGGAGTTTCATTCAGTCCAGTAAGAGACATTGCCATCATACGTCTACTCTGAATAGGCCATTGCTAACCCAATTCATACTAGGAGAATAGCCAGAATAGGTGGAACCACCAGAGGGTGGATTTCAGGAGTCAGTTTTGGCAGTTATAGCTGAGTGGAGAGCTCTACATCCTGAGGTTTGAGATGTCTTTCCTCTTCCTCAGTATTATGCACAGCATAGAGATGCAGCCAGATTCAGGGGAGATCAGGGTAGTAGACCACCCCAGCAGCAGCAGAATCATGACCTCAATAGAGCTACTGGGAAGATTACATTGGCCCCATATAATGGCTCTGCTGACACTAGTGCAAGAGCGTTGGTCCACAAGCTAGACATATATCTTTCCTTGAGGCCCATGCCTAAGTGTGAGGCTATTCAGTTTGCGGTGTTGCACTTAGAGGGGGTTGCATATGATTGGTGGCACCATGGTTTGGTCACCCAGGATCACACCTTAGTTCACTCCTATGCTAAGTTCACTGAGCGACTCATTACACGGTTTGACTGTAAGGATCCAGAACTTTACTACAGAGAATTGGCTCATCTAAGACAGATTGGTCACGCAGAAGCTTATATTAATGAGTTTCAACGTATTGTAGTCATGGTACCTGACATGCCTCAGAGACGAAGTGTGATGTTATTTATTAAGGGATTACAGGACAGACTTAAGGGCCTGGTTCGTGCTTTCCAACCAGCAACTCTTAAGGAGGCTATCAAGGTGACATTGAGATTGGATATTGTTCCCACCTCTTATCAGGCAGATAAGAAACCTTTTAGAGATTCATGACCTACACAGAAAGCCAATACATCACAAAACCAAGGAGGAACTTCATCTAAAATTCCTTGGAAGAATCAGGAGACAAAGAATGAATTAAGAAGGGAAAAGTTATGTTTTTCTTGCAAAGATCCATGGGAACCAAGACACCATTGCATGGGCAAAGGAAAGGTTCATTTGATTGAAGTAACTTCTGAGTTACGGGATGAGGAGGTTCCTGATACTGATATTGAGGATAATACAAAAGATGTTGAGCAGGTTCAGACACAGTTGGAGTTAGACACCCTTGAGCCTTTGGCATTAGCCAAAGTAGCCATTGCTACCCTCTCCAGTTACCCTAAGTTTCACGCCTTCAGATTGAAAGGTACACTTAAGGGTAGGCGGGTCACTAGCCTGGTAGACACTAGTGCTACACATAACTTTATTGACCAGAAATTAGTTGAGAGGCATGGTTTATAGTATGAGGAGTTTGGCGATTTTGGAGTAAAGGTAGCAGATGGTGCAATTTTGAGTTATACAAAACGGATTCCGTAGCTTAGTATTCAAATGGGGGACCATACTTTGACTGATGATTTTTATGTACTTCCTATAGAGGATTATGATGTGGTTTTGGGCATGCAATGGTTACAAGGTATTAGACATTACATTATTGATCACCATCTTATGCAATTAGAGTTTCTTTCAAGAGGGAAGAAGGTGATTTTGAGGGCAACTTCTAATGGTGGGCCTAGAGAGGTGACTTCTCATAGGATGGAGGCTATCCTTAGGCATAATGATGTACTCTGGGCTACTCATTATTTGGTTAAGCCCAAAACACCCACACCTCAGGATGACCATGTGTTTCATGTGGACATTCAGTCAGTGATGGATCATCATGGTAGAGTCTTTGGTGATATACCTTCTAGAGTGCCTCTAGTAGAGGTTTTGAGCATGGAATAGAGTTAGAGGAGGGATCAATGCCAGTAATTACTACTCCATATCGTCATCCTAGAGCTTATAAGGATGAAATTGAGAAAACTATTCATGAATTATTGGATATAGGGTTCATTCGGCCTATTTCTAGCCCCTTTGCTTCTTCAGTGGTGTTGGTTAAGAAGAAGGATGGGACTCTAAGGATGTGTGTTGATTACAGAGCTTTGAATGGGAAAACAATCAAAAATAGATATGCTATTCCACGCATAGATGAGTTGTTGGATGAACTTCATGGGGCTCTATATTTCTCTAAGATTGATATTTGTTTTGGCTACCATCAAATTCGTGTACGAGCAAAGGATGCACACAAGACTGCTTTCCATTGTCACTATGGGCATTATGAGTTCCTAGTAATGCCTTTTGGCCTTACCAATGCACCAGCTACCTTCCAGTCCTGTATGAACCATATCTTCAACAAGCAGTTGAAGAAGTCGGTTCTAGTATTCTTTGATGATATATTAATTTACAGTGATACTTCAGAGGATCATCTCCGACATCTTGAGGAGGTACTTAGCATAATGGAGGACCAGTCTCTATTTGCTAAGCTCTCCAAATGTGAGTTCGGATTGAGGGAGGTACTATATTTGGGACATGTGATCAGTGCTAATGGGGTTAAGGTGCGTGAGGAGAAGATTCATATGATTCAGAATTGGTTGGTCCCTCAAAACATTACCAAGTTACGTGGATTCCTTGGGTTGTGTGCTTATTATAGAAGATTTGTTAAGGGGTTCTCTCAGTTGGCAGCACCTTTGACAGATCTTACTAAGAAAGGAGCTTTCAGATGGACAAAACTTGCACAGGGGGTCTTTGATAGACTCAAAGAGGTTATGAGCACTTGCCCTGTTTTGGCACTACTTGATTTTTCATAGCCATTTGTCCTAGAGTGTGATGCTTCAGGATTGGGTATAGGAGCCATGTTGATGCAAAACAAACATCCTGTTGCCTATGAGAGTAGAATGTTATAAAATAATGAAAGGTTGTACTCTACTTACGGCCAAGTTCAGACAGTACCTTGTTGGCAGCAAATTTGTGGTAAGAACTGACCACAATAGTCTAAAATATTTCCTAAATTAGAAGGAGCTCAATGATAGACAACAAAAATGGATTAGCAAAATTTAGGCTTATGACTTCAATATCAAATTCATTGAGGGTAAGAATAATATTGTGGCTGATGCGCTCTCTAGGAAACCTTCATTGGCTGCCCTTTGCTCATTGAGCGAGATTTCAGCAGATTAGAAGGCTCAACTTTTAGTTGAGTATTCCAAGAATCAGTATGCTTGTGAGATCATGGAGGGTGTGGTAGTAGATGACATATATAATGTGGTAGATGACATTATCTACTACAAAGGCCGGGTTTATCTTGTTCCAGGTTCACAGTTGAAGGAACAAATTTTGCAGGCTCATCATGATACTCCTATGGCAGGACATCCTGGATATGTGAAGACTTATAAGGTGATTCGAGAGAGATTCTCATGGAAGGGTCTCAAAGATGATGTTTTGAGGCATGTTCGAGAGTGTGTGACTTGTCAGCAGAACAAGTTGGAACATACTTACCCGACAGGATTATTGCAACCCTTACCTATACCAGAACAAAAGTGAACAGGGATCTCAAAGGATTTCATTACAGGTCTTCCTCGGGTTCAGGGGAAAGATTGTATTTATGTGATTGTGGATAGGTTAACAAAGTATGCCCATTTCTTTTCCATTGCACTAGATTTTACAGCATCACTGGTGGCTGAGGTATTTTTTAGAGAGGTGTTTAGACTCCATGGTCTTCCCAAGACCATTGTGAGTGACAGGGATAATAGGTTCATGAGTTCCTTTTGGCAGGAACTTTTCAGGCTTACAGGCACCATGTTGACACCTAGTACTAGTTACCACCCTCAAACAGATGGGCAGACCGAAATAGTCAATAAGTGGGTTGAGGGATATTTGCGTAACTATGTGTCAGGGCAACAAAAGGCATGGGTTCGTTGGTTGTATCTAGGTGAGTATTTTTATATTACCTCGCACCATATGTCCATTAGCATGATGCCTTTTAGAGCTCTCTATGGATATGAGGCATTGTCATTCACTAATTTGGCACTTGGCAACAGTAGAGTTCCCTTGGCTCAAGATTGGTTATAGGAGAACCAGGATATCATGAGATCCCTCAAAGAGAATTTACAGCAGGCCCAAAATTAGCAAAAGATGTACGCTGATAGACACTGGATTGAGAGAGCATTTGAGGTGGATGATATGGTCTTTCTGCGCTTACAACCATATCGACAGAGCACCCTTAAAAAGGGGGGAGCTGAAAAGCTCAAATCACATTTCTATGGCCCATACAGAGTGCTCCGACAAGTAGGAGAGGTTGCATATGAGATTGAGTTACCGACAGGTAGCAGAATTCATAATGTATTTCATGTATCTCACCTAAAAAGGGCCCTTGGATAGCGTATAACAGTTTTACCTGAGTTACCTCCTATGGATGAGGAAGGTAATTTGATTATGATTCCTGATGAGATTCTTGAGGTGAGGGAACGGCAACTGAGGAGACGGGTGATTCGAGAGTATTTGGTTCGTTGGAGAGATCTTCCCATAGAGGATGCCACCTGGGAGGGAGAAAGCATTTTACAGCATCCAGCATTACAGTTGCTTGAGGGCAAGCATCTCCGAGAGGGGAGGACTGTCATGTCCCCACTCTAATCCAGTCTAGCAGTGACATGTGAGTCAGCCTATTATGGGGTCTTGTAGGTTGACAGGGGTGGTATAGAGACCCAGTTTGGTTATTCAGTGTTGGAGACTTGGTGTTTTGGCAGTTGTTGATCAGTTGGGAGACATTCCTTGTCCTTGGGAGGCAGTTCCTACATTTGTGGAGGTAACTCCTACTTTTTAGGAGACATGGTCAGGACCAGGGTTGGGACTCCATGAGATTACTCTTTGGGGTTCAGTTTTAGGGAGATAGGGCTTGTTCCCTAATTTTTAGGAACATCCCTAGATTTTAGGGATGAGACTGCTAGTGGTTCCTTGATTTCTGACTTCAGTCACAGACAGGTGATAAGTTGTTTTGATGATTCATAAGGTCGGTTGGGAATTTCTTGGTTACTTGGGTTATATTTTTAATATTACCAAGTTTCCATCTTTTATTTAAATAAGGCTAAGTTTATAGCATATTTGGGGTTATAAGGAGTTTTTGGCCTCTTCGGGATGTGTGTACTAGAGTGTTATATCTCGTTGGAAAGGTCTCAAACTTTCCTAAATAATTCAATCTTAAGTCAGCCTTTTGGTGGATGAATTTTTGTTAATAAGGAAAAAGACACTTTTTTCTATGCACTGGCCTCTTATAATGGAAATATTCTAATTTTGACTTAAGCGCTCCTTGGCCCACTTTCTTGGGGGGTCGGATAAGTTTGAAGTGGCTATAAGAGGGGACTAGTAGAATGGAAAGGACATCTAATTATCATATCATTTTTCTTTGGGAGAAAGTGCGCTGGGTGGCGTGGAGCATTGGGACGCAAACCCCAATCGCATGACTTGTGGGATGTAGCCCCCACAAGGAGGTTCGACTATATTCTGGACTTGGAGATTTGTCTCTTCTCCTTGGCAAAGTGCTGGTCGGTATTTTGGATAGAGTGCAGCATTTAGAAAAGTGTGCGACTTCAGCTGTGGAAGATTTGTTTGGCGCTGCTGTCCTTGGCAGAGTGTGAGTCCGTACTGCTATACTTGACAGCCATTATTCATCCCAATAGCGCTTCTATCTAGGAGACAACTAGCTGGTTGATATTCTGTCCTATTCTTAGTGAATATTTAGCGATTCAGGTTGGCTGTTCAACATTGCTTTCCTCCTGGATTTTTAGCATTCTGTAATCAGCTAGTTTAGATTAAATATTAAGAAATTTTGCTCCTTCAAATCTGGATATCGGTTGAACTTAGATTTAATTTCCATACTTTGTTTATGCATTCGCATTTCAATTATTTCCTTTTTGCAAAATTCGTCAAAAACCAAAAACAAAGAAAAACACAAATTTCAAAAGAAAATACAAAAATTACAGCAGTTCAATAAAAGAGATCCATCAGGGATCTTTCAGAACTCATTTTCATTTAAAAAATAAATACTTTTATTAAGTTGCCTACTTTCCAAGCCAACAAACTTGTAAGTATAAAATTTAAATTAATAAATTGTAATAGTCTTAAAAATATAAAAAATTCCTTTCACCATGAGATTTTAGTTGCGGTAGTTGTTTTGAAGCACAATCAAGTCAAGTTCAAGAACATTGAGCAATATACTGCCATTAAATTGTTTAGATAGTTTTTCCCTATTCAAAGACTTTTAAAAGTCTTGTAAAGGCATAAGTTAGCAGAATCCTTTCAATTGTTGATGTTATACCATCTATGATCTTAATTCGACCACTTGTAATCTTGCTTTGCAACTGTCTCAACCTTGACCTTCTTCAAGGGAGAAGAAAAGCATTGGTTTACTATTTCTATGTGTAACCATAAATCTCAATTGAATTAATGAGGAATGGTGTGATAGACACAAATATTGTTTTTTACACTACAAATGACATAAAATGGACAATTAGATTTTACTAACGGTTCTCTAAGGTTGTTGTAATACTACACATCACCAGCACAATTAATCAATGACCACAATTGATTATATGATCTTGCCAAATGTATAGAAAATTATTATAATTATACTAAACTATCAATAATTTAGATCTACAATATATAATACCTTTTTCGATGATAAATTATAGAACAAAACTAATTACAAGTGTATATATATATATATACGTATATAATTTTATATTTTAATGTCAATTTTGTATATAAAAATAAATTTAAGTTATAAAAAAATTATATATTTTTAATATCAAATATTATTTTATCAAATCACATCGAGTAAAAAAACTACTTTTAATTTCTATAATTAATTTTAAAAAATTATATTTTCAAATATAGATAGTTTTAATTTGTATTCCAATTTATCTTATTTTAAATCATTTTAAATCTTTCAAAATAGAATTGATTGTATTCTTAAAGGAAGATATTGAATCTTACTTATTTTTAAATACATTCTATAGTCTTGGAAACGTACACAAAGATTAAAAGGGCATTTTTTATTTTTTTAATACCATTTGTCATCCTTGAAAGGTTGAACATTTAGAAAAAAACACTTCAATCTTTTGAATACACATGGTAAAAACATTGTCATGCATGAAAACATTTTGTCAATCAAGAAAGATTATAAAAAAAAAGATCCCAACTAAAAGAGAATTTTTCAAAAAAAATTAAATGAGAATCTTTCGAAATAAAATTGATTATATTCTTAAAAGAAAATATTGAATTTCACTTCATTATAAATACATACATATATATATATATATATATATGATTGAAGAATTAGATAAAACACTTCATTTTTTTACATATACATGTTAAATACACTGTCATTTATGAAAATATTTTTTGAGTCATGAAAAGCTATCAAAAAAGAGATCCCAATTAAACTAGAATCTTTCAAAATATTCTAAATAAAAAACTTAAAAAAAATTCATTGTATTCTTTAAAAAAATATTAATATTCTATAATCTTATAAACATACACAAAGACTAAAATGACATTTTTTATTCTTTAATACCATTTGTCAAGCCCCTAAGATTGAACATTAAAAAAGAAACACTTCAATGTCTTACATACACATGTTAAACATTATATCAGTGATGAAACGCTATCACAAAAGAGATCCCAACAACTTAATGTACTTTTCTTGGAGCCGTATAAACCTGTTATTTGGCATTAAAAATAAATAAAATAAATCTCGATCAGTCAAATTTCCACTCGAGACGCGGAGGTGGCAGTAGAATTCTACAGCATAACGTCTTCAATCACGAATGGTTTCCAAAGTCAGCTCATATGCGGTCAGGATATGTCCTTTTCAGTTGACGACGTGTCCATAACTCCGCGTCTGCACCGAGTGAATAGTCAATCAACGCTGGGGTACACGTAACTATTCACACTTTCTGCGCATGTTCATTTGGGATCTTCAAATATTCCACTGCAACTACGCATATAAATAAATCCCACATGAAATCAGTGATATCCATTCTATACTTTGGGCAGCATGTCGGATTTTGGAGAGAGTGGGGAGGTTCGATATCGAGGTGTCCGAAAGAGGAAATGGGGGAAATATGTGGCGGAAATTCGTTCGGGGAAAAGATCGCGCATATCCCTGGGTTCATACTTCACTCCCCACGCTGCGGCTCGAGCTTATGACGCTGCGCTCTTGTCTCTCCGAGGACCCTCCGCCACAACTTTCAACTTCCCTGACTCGATTCCATTGGATAACCCACTGCCAACTGCAAACACCAATCCGTCACGCCCCGCTATTCGAACAGCTGCCATTGCAGCTGGCTCCGCCTTCGACATCATTCCTGTCAACTTTGATTGTGTTGAGCAAGAACGACGAGCCGAACCTTCAAACCAGATCGGAGAAGCGGTAAGACATGAACAGGATGCATTCGATGAAGAGACAAGTGAATTGAATAATCTTCTACGATCTCCAGAGAATATATCATTCGAGGAGAGCATTGAGATGCCTTTAATTCACCCAGACGAGCTGAACATAATTCAGCCTTACGACCAAAATGAACTCTGCCCCCATTTAGGTATTTGGGTTGCATCAACTTCCCAGGGGACCCCGTATACTCCTACCTGCCAATTTTTACTCAAATCAGATTGAAACCCAATTTTGTTAATCGTAGTAACAACTAACAAGTACGTAAAGGGTTATATTAGTTACGCGCACATTGACATTTTCATTCATCGTTATGGTTAATCAGGCGCAAGTCTCGCGGTTTTTGACAATTTGCTCCGCTCATAGGAGAGGATATAAGAAATGTAAGATTAATTTTAGTTATGAATATATTGACGTTTTTATGCTTATAGTTAGTTATGCTTGAGTTTGATGGTTGCAGGGAAATTGCTACGTTCACATGAGAAGATATAAGAGATAGGATCGAGTAAAGTTATCCACAACTTAATTCTTCTGTTTCGTTATATTTATAAATATTTTAAGTTTTATTATTTTTTTATAATTATTATTAAATATTAGTAATATATTTTTATTCACAACTTAATTTTATTCATATATATTTAAGTTTTGTTAAAATTTTATGATTATCATTAGATATTAATAATATATTTATATTTATGAATAAACTAAATATAATATTCAACATTTTATTATCTTTTTAAGAATGGAGAATTAATAAAATGTTTTTTGAAAATAATTATGACCAGATTATTAATGGAAAAAACAAATCTAAATAATAAAAAGTAGAAGTATTATTCTTCCGATTTAGAATTATTTTTTTAAAATCAAAAATAAATATAAATCATTAAATTTTTTAAGAAATAAAGAAATATTCTTTCATTTAAAATAAATAATAAAATATATTTTATCTCAATTATTATTTTTGATTAATTGATATGAAGATACATGTTCAGCCTTTTAAAAAATAGTATTTCCTTTCAAAATATAAAACATTAAATGTGATGTCATTCATTTAAGAAAGATATTACTTTGTCTTTAAGTTAAAGTGATAGTTAATATAAATAAACTTGTAAATAGTAAATTAAAATGTATAATTGATTATTTAATATTTTTTAATTTAAATAAAATTATTTAGATTTTTTATAATAAAAAAATATATAAATAAATATATTAGATCAATATATTAAAATAAATTAAAGAATATTTTTTTGAAATTTTAATTTAAAAAAATCTATAATTTTATATATTTTTTAATTTAAAAACTAATTAAATTCATAATAAAATTTCAAAAATTAATTTATTTTAATTTCAAATTTTCATAAATAAAATTATAGATATTAAAAAAATATTAATTTAAAGTATCTATTAATCTATTATTAAATTAAAATGTTTACATTTTTTAAACCTTAATTAATCCCTACCTTCATCAATAATTATTTATATTTCTATTTAACTTGTTAAAAAAAAACAAATAAAATAAATTCTTTGATCATTTGTTTTTGGTTATCAAAAATTTAAGTTCCGTATTGAAAAAGCCAAAGCATGTTGCCCTAATATGAAACTTTCAAAAAGAAAAAACACCTCCCTCCTTATTACTTGAATGAAATAACCATAATAAAAACGAAGGCAAAGGTAATTTTTTATCTCCAAAATTGGTAAAATCCGTCATGTTTAGTTATGTAACTCTAGAAAATTCTCCCAAAAGGGATGAAGGGTGACTTCATTAGATGTATTGTGCCAAAAAATATTTAGGGCTTATAATCTCTATCATAAATGGCTTGATGATTCTAGCCCCCCCACCTTTTTTTAAAATCATTTTAAGGTGGATTCATCTTTTTTGTCATTTTATTTTACTTTTTAATTATTTGATGTAAAGGTGTACATTAATAAGGTTCGTATTTAAGCTTAAAAATCTAAAAATCATAAGTATTCTAGTTTGTTTTTAGAACATTCATCATTGTCTCAAGTTAATATTCTACATGCATTTTTTTGCACATGATCAAAAGATTTATATTAATAAATTTATTTTTATTTATATAATTCATTACTTCTTAACATATTTTATCAATTTAATTTATCATTAATTAAATAATATTTATTAAACCCTACTAACCTTAACACATATTCTTAAATATCTCTTAGTTTTCCTTAAAGTTTAGATATTTCTACCATTTTAAGGAAAGAAAAAAAATTAATTTTCAAGTTATACGTATAATAATATACATAGTAGTGTGAGGAAATATCAAATCAAAATAATGTGAACTACTTATCAAATCATTTTTAAGTATCCATGTAATCCACCAAAAACATCTTAAATTTTGCTTACATTTGTCATAAATGTTACATCGCTATATGTGAAGTTCGTCACATTTTTAGGTGCATACTTCCAAATTTAAATTTTGACATTTGTCACTACATTATACATTATTAATTAACTATTAAAATTTTATGTAAATTTTATCATATTTTTTTAAAAATAATTAATTACATTTTATTATTATATATACATGAATTTTACATACTTAATTAAATGTATTACAATAAATAAAATATATTAAATTATATTACATTTCAATTAATCTAAACTATCATATACCTTTTTTATAACTCCATCTTTTAGAAAATCTTAACAACCTCTAAGATTATATCTTGAACATATTTTATTAGATCTAATATTTATTTTATAATTGAGTCAATCATATGCTTTAAGATATAGTTAAATTGATAAATTGAATACCCAATCACCAATGAAAACTAAGGTTTGGTTTTTTTAATTAAAAAACAAATATGTGTTTAAGAAGGTTAAATAGGTCTCAAGATAACTAAAAAAATTAAAAAGTTAAATGTGCTAGTTCACATTGCTCACATAAGAGTTTGGCTCAAATGACATGCACCATTTTATAAAATAGAATTTCAAATGGTGTCGTAAACACTCCTACAAAATTATTGACTTAGAATCCCAAAACAAATTTAGCAAATGTGGTATGAATAATGAGAAATGAGCATGTAACATCTGATTATGTCCATTTTTACTTCTACATAAATTCAAAGAGGTCTCAGTAGTGAGATGACCTTGAATGAGAGGAAATAAGGGTAAAAAACTAAGGAGACAAACTTCATGCATAGTGTTCTTCCAGCTGAACAATACTGCTATAATAAGGGCACTAGTACCATATGGTTCTAGTGTCCCCAAAATGGTTCTAATGTCCTTTGCCATATGTTTTCCCAAATGGATATGTTTTAAAAACTAAAATGTCTTAAGGTCAGCATAGACATCTTTTAATATCCACACAAGCATCAAGACAATATAAACACATCAAAATTTTAGCCCTCTAACCACTAGATGGAAATAATATCAAAAATACACATTCAAACATAGAACACATTGAGGAAAATTAAGGTTATCAATCCCTATTCTTCCTTACATTTGCATATTACCATCTACAATAACCATAAGCTCAGATTACGTAGATTTCAAGTTTCAATTAAATTTAATGTACTCAAGGCCACTATCATACTAGCATCACTTGTACTTTCAAAAACACATAGGTGGGGACAAATATGTTGATATTGATCACTCATGAAAGTATTGGTATGTATGTAAATCTCTTCACATCGAGGTGTTGAGGACGTGTAGCCTACCCTACTAACAAACACACTTTTTAACCATATCAACTAGATGCTCTAGTTACATGGAGGATTAGGATTTGGAAAATAAATTAATCACTATAGGCAAAAAATATGGTTTTAGTACCCATTCATGTAGGAATAGACCTCAAATACCCAAACACAAGTGCACCCAAAAGTTTAGGATAGTCGTGCATAGAGGACACTACCACCAATATTAGGACATTACTACCACTTTTTCAATACTGGAACTAATGTCTAATTATGGCACTACTATCCAGGATGGGTTATAATATAGGGATATAGTTTATGATATTAAGACTAGCTTCCACCTCAGTTTTGAGCACCCATCTTAGTTATTTTCTAGATAAGTTTTTACACTATATATTATTATTTTCAGAAAAATCAAAACTAATAATTTGTAAGAAATTAGTGGATGTGTTTATTGCATATGATTTCCATATATTATTCTACTCAACTATGTAACAAACCTAATATTTGGATACACTAAGTCCTAAAAGGTTAAAACATTTGGTGAACCTGAATTACTTTAAATATTGATCAAATACTAACCTTAGATGCTTTAGGGTTTGAATAATTTTTGTGTCTATGCTCAAACATTAGTTCTAAAATTTCAGATTTATTTAAATATTTTTTAAAAAATCTTTCTTCGATTAAAATTATTTAAAGGTTTAACATATACAAGAACTTGTTTTCCTACTTCACAAACTACAATGGTAGAATTCAACAACTAATTTGATGAGATTGATAAGAAATAATTGCAAGATTTTGCATCCAAACATTCACATATGCAAGATAACCTCATCACTACTATTCAGGATGAACTTTAAAAACTAAATAATCATCAATATTCAACTCCCCCAGCTAATAACATTATTAAACCTATAGTGGGGCCAACTTAGCTAGCAGAACCAACAATTATAACTCAACAAACTTCAATGATAGCTACACCTATTTTGACTTGTTCCTCCAATCCATATGTACAATCCTTTATGCATTAGGTTCATACTTTATAAGATAGGTGTTACATCTTGAGTAAGGACACACTAGGCCATCACATGCCTTGGATTCTAATGTTCTCTTACATACACCTTTGGGAAATCATATAGCATCAACTCCTTTGACATCCAGATTCGTGGCACCTAATATTACATTGTATGATGGTAAGGGTGAATTAGAGCACCATCTTTGATATTTTCATGTAACATGTTTGGACTATATGTCCAATTATTGGAATATCACAAAAAAATTCCACATAGTTTAAAGGATTATGGTGTACAATGTTTTTATGACTTATAAAATCAATCTATCATGGCATTCACTCATTTCGTAGACATGTTGTTATCACAATTATCCATAAACATTAGTGACAAGATCTCATATGCTCAACTTGAGAAATTGAAACTAAAGTCAAATGAGCATATTAAAAAATATGTCTTATGATACAATAATATATTATCTAAATTGACTAGCTCTATGGTAGGTAAATATATTTAGAACATCCTTAAACAAAGTCTTCTACCATAATTAAATAAAGCTATCTTGTTTAAAAAGTTCTCAACATTATTAGACTTGTGCCACATAGTAAAAGAAAGAGAAGTCATGATTCTATCAATGGGAAAACTAAAATTTATAATTAGATCATAATAAACTATTAAAAGTTCAAATAAGCCTCCATATAGGGTAAGTGCCATTGAAAATAAGAGTGATCGAAAAGCCATAATTAATTTATCTTTAGAGCCATTTCCTTGCTTGGTTTCATCAACTCCTCCATGTGGAATATTCACCAACCTTCCAGAATAACCAAAATGGGTTTTTTAGAAGCTCTTGGAATGCAATGTCATATCTCTCTATACCATAAAATAGGTTGATACAATACAACATATTCCAAATAATTATGATTCCAATGCATTCAACAGGTGTCTCAAGGCACCAAGCCATACAACAAATAAATGCATTAGATTGAAACATAAGATACAAGATGCGATTGTGGCTAACATTATTGATGTGGGAACACCCATAGATACACAAAAATTACAAAAAATAGAAACTAAGGCATTAAATTTATTATTATATCTATTTCCAAAGCACATAGTGAATGAGGTAGGGATACTTTATGTATTTACAACATATATCAGGCACATCCACCACTAGTTTCATATCATACTATTACAAAGGTGCCATACCCATCACATAATATGATTGGTATGTATTACACTATATTTCCAACTCAACTACTCATCAAATTCTCATAATAGCATATTGTTAATGATAATATATATTTATATCAAATTTTTATATGAGCCAACATAAATCATCATCCTATTAATAGTGTTATGGTTCACAACGAGTCAAGCATTAGCTTGTGTATTAAAACACTTTTATAGCATTTGGCATGTTCATAGCATGATATATCCCATAAAAACACAATTATCAGTGGTTTCAATGGTGATGTTTAGAGCTCCATATGGGAGATTGTACTTCTATTACAGGTTGGATTAACACATGTGGCCACTAGATTCTTAATAGTACCTAGTGCAGGCATGTTTGATATGTTATTGGGTACGACTTGGATATAGTATATATGATCCTTCCCATCCACAGTGAACATATGCCTAAAATACATACGTATAAATTAGGTGGTCATAGTTGAGGGTATTCCATATGAGTATCCTCTACCTATTCCACATGCATTTACATCATAATTACCATTTATAACATAGTTACCAGATGTATCACAATTATCAGCTAATGTTTAAAGTACATTTTCTATTACTACACCATAGAGTTTAGTAGAGCCACTAGTGTAAGCGAGATCCACTCTTACAGTATTAACACATACACATACTCTCCTATGGAGACCATTATTATAGAGATCCCTATGTCATAGATATGTTACATATTTTAGAGGGCCTCCAGCTAATCACTTTCTACTGAGATCACTATTATTGAGCTCATGGGGTTATTAGCACAAGGAACCTATGCCACCTATATCTTCTTCTACCAGATGGGTTCCTAAGACCCCTATGGTTCACAAGACACCATAGTCAATTCCATAGATTCCTAACACCACTACATAGGTAGATACATATATAGATCACTCAGTACAACAAATTATGGGACCATAGTTTCCCTTTCACACAACATGAATGATCATAGTTCCTTTATTTGACTTAGGCCAAAGTGATAGTTATTCTCTCATGAGACTCATCGATTAATATTGTTCCTCCTTTATTGTACACACTTTCCCTCTTTACTTCTCCTTGTACATAATTCATTTTCATGTTGCTTGTACATATCTTATATCTATAAAACCCAAAATAATATAATACATTTTAAAAAAAAAATTAAATAATTATTCAAAAAACACAAAATTATAGATTGTATGCACTGCTATGTTTACATTTCTTATATTTTCCAAACACTATATATGTTAGATATCTTAGTGTACTCAATTTTATCATACATATACGATTCACATGTTCTTATTGAATGCTTACATATTATTATAGGATTAAGGTCCACTACACTAATCCTAGCTTAGTATTATCTACTCTCTGGGGGAATATACACTGATACATGGGTATTCACTTGACACATTCACTCACTTAGGCGCATCATATACACAGTTTTGATTACCAAGTTCTATCCTTCTATAATATACATCCTAGCTTTAATATTTTTATATTGATCATGTTACTCTTTCTCATATTTGTTTTCTGACTATTACTAATTTAGACTTAACATGCATAAATCCTAGTTCTTATATAGATTTGTATTCCATATTCATAACTACATTAATTTCTAGCTTGCCTAGTTTAGACTTGATTGTATTTATATGCCTCTTCTATTAGAGGGATTTTGAATATGTCATTGTTATTTGGCTCTATGCCACTTCTATTCATAGTATGTATGCTTTGGATATGTTCCCATTTCCTTGTGTGTGCCTTCATGACTATGTATGCGAACATTTGAACATGTCCCTCCATGTGGCTTTAATCCAACTTGTTAGTTGCTTGCATATGTAGAAATTTAAACACGCCCTTTTATGTCTTATTTTTATCAGATTTGGTGACATGTGCCCATGTTCCTTAAATTGTAGCCACTTGCCTTACTTTATGTGCCCCCTGTGTTTTGTATGTATGCTTCTTTGTATACATTATGGATATGAAACTTGTCTTTGCTTGTTACACACACCATTTTTTGATAACATGAAGGACCTCATGTGTTTGCCCTTCATACTTGGGTTCCATGATGGAAATCATTCCCCATCCCCCTAGGCAGCTACCTAATTTTACTTAGATTTGTTTTTACATACATTTTTACATCTTTTTTAACACCCTTGTGAATGTTATACATGACATAAATATTACATTACATACTTATTCTCAAATTATATTACATTACAATGTTATATATGCACATTTTATTAGATTATTTTGTAGCTATCATAGATGTTCTAGTTAACAAACATTTTGTAGAGATTTTTCTTTTGAGGATGGTTCTTGCATAGGTTCAAGAACTCTTGTCAAAAGTGGGGGAATTAATATGGGTTTGTAATAGAGATTAGGGTCCTATATTACACTTAAAGTATAGTTATTAGCACACAAGCTTAGTTACAAAAAAATATAACACATGTAAACATAGTGGGGAAATAGTGACTCCAAAAGTAGTGTAATTGCAAAAAAGTTAGAGAAAAAGGACATTAGCACCAAATTTTAAAAAATGGTGCTAATTTCAAAGACATGGAACACCTATCCAATAACCTATATTTCAATTAAAAACTTATGTTTTCTAGAATGATAGAACATGTTGAATATGAGTTTGTGTAGATTCAATTATAGGTTTATCAATTATACTCAATTTTTCTTAGATTCATACTAGTTCAAATTAGATTCATATTAATTTTATCAAATTGGTGGAATCATGTATGGAATGACCACTCTCATATGTATTTTAGATATCTATATATAGTCTATTATATCTCAATCCAAAATCCATATGCTCCAGTATTAGTTTTAGGGTGATGTGCATGACACATTATCTTTGTATGCTCACTTACACATCAATTGATTAAATTTAATGAAAAATTATATGTAATTATATACACAATATACAATTGACATCATATTATAAGTTAAATACTAGTCTCATGGATTACTCCATCTATAGTGGTTATCATTTTTGAGTTGCCCAAAGCTGCGTAATGGACCTGAGTGGTTGCAGAGACAACATAAATAGTTAGATATAACTAGTTAGAAATTTATATTAATTCACAAAATTCAATGTTAGGTGCATACATAGATGGTAAATGATGGATTCATATCCTACTTGAGTTTTTTATCCACCTACATGAGAGGGTTGGAAACATAATTAGTACAATCCAAGTTATTCCCAAGTCATGATCTACCAAATAGGGGTGGGAAATGAATGAGTCAAAATTGGATTGAGTTATTGAGCCACCCACACATGAAGATTGAGAAATCCATCAACTTATTCTAACCTATTGATTGATTGATCACTATATACATGCACATACATAGGTTATCACTAAGTTCATGCATTGGCTTACGTATTCATTAAGGTGTATTCATTCCTTTCCTCTTTCTTATCTCTTTACTTAGTTTTACATCTTTACTCATTTTAATATTTTGATTTTGATATCTATTAAATAATAACTAATTTATTCACATTTAATTTATAGGATACACATTGGATCATGCTTCACAAACTTAGACCTAGCTTCATGGGAATCACCTCATAAGTAAGTATAGGGATTCTTATTAATCTTTTATCTTAGTCATTTTGATTTGTTTAATTTATAGAATAAAGGGTGGGTGGGATATAATCACCCAAAATTGGTATTTGAGTGTTAAGAGTTTTATTAACTTAACCCTATACCTATCTTAGAGCCTATTGTCACACTTATTCATCCCTCATGTAGGCCACATGCATCCCTAGTAGGCCTTAAAGTAGTCCTAAACCCTTTTTTTCTAATCTTGGCCCCACATTCTTAGTTTTTTTCTTGATAGACACTAGTGCCATAATAAGGACACTAACACCACATGGCGCTAGTGTCACCAAAATGGTGCTAATGTCCTTTGCCGTATCTTTTCCCAAATGGATATCTTTTCAAAATTGGAACCTCCTAAGGTTGGCCTAGGCATATTTTATCATTTACACAAGAATAATAATTATTTTCACCAAATATTTCACCCTAAAAGAGGGTGTTCAAGCATCTTTAAAATTTAAGTAACATAGGAATAGTTCTAGGTATGTGGGTATACCTATGGTTGAAGTAAGACTCTAGATTTAAGGGCTAGCTCCCTGAATGTAGCTTGAAATGCTTATCACCTAAAGTAGGTATTGCTTGTGGGAAAAGAGTTATAAGTTTTCATGAAATGAACCTATTATAAAGAGGTGATACACCAATATTATTCCCATAATACTATCATACACCTATCACAATGAAAAAATGCATACAAATGAGCTTCAAAGTCCTAAAGGGTCTTAATATCAATGTTTCAATATAGAGGTGATATGCATGAAAGAAAAACAAGGTTAATGAACTAGAGGGTATATTTCACATTCCAATAATATTTTCACACTTAAAATGAGCCTAACACACTTTATTACACTGTATATGACATTTTATAATAAGAACTCTTGCATAAACATGAAAGGATAAGGAAATCAAGGATATAACATTATCACCAACTTCACCATACATCACTTGCATATTTATAATTTTTTTGATGAACTCCAAATGAGTCGTATATTGATTTTTAAAAATAAAAATCTAAAGTCATTCTATAAATGTTTTTCCATACATGGTTTGGTATTATTCTACGAGAGCCAAAATGGCTACTACTTATAGAATTTAAGAGAGAAGAGAGAAGTTAAAGATTCATAAAAACACTTGTTAAACTAAGAGGATGAGTTACACATGTATTATAATGAATTTTTGGATAAGCCATGAAGTTATTATAGGATAAATGGATCTAAAATGCATGAAACTCCTAAAATGTGGCGTAGGACTCCTCATTATTTTCTCAGAAAACTAACTTCATCATTAGGCCCTTTTGTAATGTCAAAAAGCCAAATACAGACAAATTTGATGATTTTAATTATTTTGGTAGGTTTTATACATGCTTTACCATGCATTGGTTCCATCCCTAATCATCAATATTCTTCTAGAGATGATTTATCACTGCATGTAGTCCAAATAACTCTTCTTTCACTCACCCCTCACACTTGGCCTCTAATTTGGTTCCATTTTTTCATGAAAATCCATATATATGATTTAATGACACATTTAAATCCATCACATATCATTATATTCATTAGGTATTCCTTAAAATGGCTCCCAATTGAAGTTCTCATCCTTCTCACTATCATGCTCACTATGTCAGTTTTGACTGGCTGAGATGGAGGTACTTGAAAAAGCACTTAGGAGTTTTTATAAATAATTAAATCATCATTATTAGCTATTTTAAGTCCCAATCCTTATCCTAAAGTTAGTTTCACCTATTGAAACCTTGACATACCTACACAACACTAAAAATAGTCAAGTAAACCTCATTTTCCCTTGTTCATACAAGTAGGGTATACCTTAAGTGAATGAGAAGGATATTTGGAGAGTTTTATGCAATGTCCAAAAATTTACCAAGACATTTCAAGTCATTTGGATATCTCTCTTACTTCATTTTCTCAATCAGGTCATGAATTAGGGTTTTAGAGGGTTTAAAGATCTTTTCACCCTTAGGCTTTATTCATAGAGTTATGAGGTTGAAATCAAGATACAATCTTAAAAAATTATTAATAAAGACCCTATCCAACTTTTCCAAGCTCCTTTATCTCCCATCAAAAGTATATAATAAAATGTGAGCACGTCAAATTGCCTTATTGAGCTTTATTCTTAATTTTACATAGGTATAATGTGGTTTTAAGCCCAAATATGGCTATTGTATGTGTTATTTACAATGTGGAAGATTTATCACACCTAATAACTCATTAAAAGCATGTTATAATTCATTTAAATTCTCACCTAAGGCTATAAATGAAATTTACCCTATAGTTGGGCTTTAGGCCTAGTCGAGATCATGTAGGTTTGCTTGTACTTTTATTTGTTTAGACCACCCCAATGTGTTTCTAACATTTGTGCATGATTTTAAGTAATATTTCATGTCTTATGACATATATCAAAACCTTTTTTCAAGGTTAAACCAACCCTTATCTGAATTATTTATCCTCTTCCTTTAAAGTCTATAGGCTTGTACCAGGAGTATCCTCTGTCTGAGACAAAATAAAAGGTACTTCCCCTATTGTCTCATCAAATGTGAATATTATATGGGATTATGTAGACAATTAAGATGTTTTTTATTTCTTTTTTGTAATAAATTCTTTATGATATCCATATCACCTCTAAGAACATCAAAACCCAAGACAAACATGTGTAAATAATTGACTGTGTGCATGTTCTGACATGTGACTATAGGTTGCCTTTGTTGGATTCATTATAGACTTTGTTTCCATGATATAAGGATGTATTGAGATGTATAACATAATTATTAAGGTTTTACCAAATTATTTACTTCATAAAACTTGAAAAACTCCTCATATGTGCCTTGTATTTCAACTTGACTGGACTATTGACTATGTATGTGTGTTTAGAAGAGGCACCTATAGGTGCATTTGAATGATTTAGGTCTTGTGTTAGTTTAAATACATCTTTAGAGTGTTTTTGATTATTTGAAATTGATTTGGATCTATCCAATTCCTATTATTTAAATATAAACATCAATAACACCATCTTTTTCTCACTATCCTTCCACAGTCAGCTATAATTGACTGTGCAGGGCTCTCGTAGGTAAGAATATTGCCTAGAAACTATGTCATACAATATATTATCCTTTTGGGATCCATATGAGGTCTTATGAATCATTTGTGATAATGTATGTTCCTTTATCAACTAGGATTTCATGCATAGGTTAGTTCCATATACTATAGATAGCTATAGTCAACTACAGGTGATCTTTTGGAACCCAAGTACACCTATAGGTATGCCTATTATGCCCAAATCCTAGTGTTCCAACTTTCATTGGTGCCATTTGAAGAATTTAAGTTATTTCCAACTGTTTAGGACCACTCAAACATGGGGACATACTCTTGTTTTAAAATTTTGGGCATGAATTTCATTTGATACTCAAATCCTTTAGATCACACTGTTTGAATTTAGTGAACAAAAGTGCATCTTTGGACTCTCCTAATAAGAAAACCAATTGACCACATTACTCATTTATTTTTGCACATTGTTACCCTAAGATAGGGATGTAAAATTAGTGAATTTGTATTTGTCAATACCCTATATCACATCATCACTCATTAACACCAATAGTGTGGAGTGCTCTATTTTTGTGTTTTAGGGAAACTTGTCCCTGAGTTCACATTTCTTCCCTTGGAGTGGGTTTTCACTCGTATCTACCAATCTAATGTTCTAAATAGAGCCATAAAGATATTATTAACCTCTACAATCCTCATAGGGATCTTAAGACATGTCATACACCTTCAACTCACACTCTTACACCCCTATGCAAGCCACCTATAGGTGTATATATACATGTATGTAGGTAATGAGTAAGACTATGGGAAATAAGGTTGCTACGTGACAATTCAATGGATTTTGGATGCCTTCAAAGTCTCCCACCTTAAAACTTTAAGGATTAAGGTGAGGTATCAAAAGTAACCTCCCAATGTCCTCATCCTCTTATACATGTTGATTCAACTATGGTATACAAGTTGTGAATGGAAACATGATGAATTCACATGGTGTATGAATATCTAACAAGTATTATATTATCTTAACATATTTAAATCGATTCTATAACACTACAAGATATGAAACAAGATCAGTTATCTTTATTTAAATGTGACATTTTGTCCATGACCCCTATAGGTGCATTTCTATGGTGTTGACTATGTGGATGACTAAGTTCACTATCACAGTCCCTCCTTTGTTAATTTAAGGGTTTTTAATTGATTATGGGTAAGTGAAAAAATATGGGGGACAAAAAGTGGCCTACCCATGGACATGATTTTTATGAAATTTTATAAATTTAAATTAGATAATTTGATATATCTACACTCCAAATTTTGAAGATGGTGTAAAAACAAGAAATGTAGAATTTTGAGTCTACTTTATAAAACGCTAATTATTTTTAAAAATGGTTAAGTATCACTAGGTCAAACACCAAAAATTTGACCAATAACTCTTTTTTTTTAAGAAAACATAGTAGATAGACGTCCATGACGTGCACCATTTTTTTAGTAGTATTTAATATTATTTGAAACCCTTTGGCAAAAATTTAGATAAAATCTTTTAGCATGTCACCTATAGTGTTTTGTATTTTTTCAATGAATACTTATTTTTATTAATTTTTCAAGTAAATAGATCCTAAAAAATGACAACAAAATGTA
Organism: Torreya grandis; assembly: GCA_037957365.1. Classification (NCBI taxonomy): domain Eukaryota; kingdom Viridiplantae; phylum Streptophyta; class Pinopsida; order Cupressales; family Taxaceae; genus Torreya; species Torreya grandis. Next base: position 2,523,361 of record JARHVA010001171.1, read on the forward strand.
TAGTCATCTATGAGTCAGGTCTAACTACCTCAAAAAAAATTAAAATCAATTTTTTTTAATGTGTGTAGAATTAAGCCTACTACATTACTGTATATATTCTCAACATCCTAATATATATCTGAATTGCAGATGAAGGAAACTTTTTGTAGAAGCTTATATTTACTACTCTAAATGTTAAGTATAAGAAAATAAATGTAGTAATATAAATTTAAACTTATATACTTTAAATTTATTTCAGTAAATATAATAAATTAGGGTCACTCAAAAATTGATAAAGTTTGTCTCACATATGCATGCATTACGATGTGGAACATAGTTTTCCAAAATCTAATCAAGTCAGTAGATAGGTATTTTTAGTGTCTAAGTATTAAACCCAGGGATTTTAGGACATAATTTTTGCAATTGATGTCCATTTTTGGTAAACATATAGTCATTTTTAAGGTTTTTGAGCCTTCCAAGTTGATTCCTAGATTTTTTAGGAGTCTTAGGTTTCTTTAAATTGATGTTTTCAAACCACACACTTTGAAATTGATGTAATGTGGTGTGATTGAAATATAATAGGTCACATTTATGACTTATAGACATCAAATGACCACTTTATGTTAATTTAACTTGTTCATCATCCCTCCCTCATCCCTGGTCACTTCCTACTCATGACTCATCATCCCTAATCACTCTATCATCATTCTTCATTTTTCCTAATCACTCTCTCATTGAACCTCACTATCCCTAGTCATCTCTAATAAATCCTTCATCATCCCTAATTACTCCATTAAATCTCACTATCCCTCATCATTCCTAATCACTCCCTCCTCATCCCTCATTGTCCATAAAAAATTAGGGTCCTTCAACATCTAATAGATTTGGTCTCATAGCTGCATGTGTTGCAATGTGGAAAATAATTTTTCAAAATCTAATTTGGTCAATACTTACGCATTTTCAAGGTCTAATTATTAATCTTAGGGATTCTAGTACATAACTTTTATAATTGATATCCATTTTTGGTAAACATATAGTAATTTTTAGGTTTTTATGTCTTCAATATTAATTCCTATCATTTATAAGAGTCATAGGTTTGCCAAATTTGAATTTTGAAAACTACTTACTTTGAATTGATCTAAAGTAGTGTGAATAGGGTAGTGTAGGTCATATTAATGACTTTCACACATCATATGACCAATTTGTATTATTTTCACTTGTTTATCATCCCTCCCTCATCCTTTATCATTTCCTACTCATCCATCATTACCCCTAATCACTCTCTCATCATTCCTCATTGTCCCTAACCACTATTATATTGACCTTCACTATCCCTTTTCATCTCTAATCACTCTATTATCATCTATAATAACTCTTTCATTTACCCTCACTATCCCTCATCATCCCTAAGCACTCCTTCCCCATCCTTCATCATCCATATTTACTCTTTCCTCATCACTTATCACTCATCATTGCTAATCTCTTCGTCGTACCTATTCACTCCTTCTTCATCCCTCCTCATCCCTAATAACTCACTCATTGACCTTGATTGTCTCTCATCATCTCTAATTACTCAAACTTATCATCCATAATCCTTCCATTTATTATCACCAACCATCATCATCCATAATCCCTCCCTCCTCATCCCTCATAATCCCTAATCAATATTTATTCACCCATCATCATCACTAATCACTCCCTCATTTACCCTTACCATACGTCATCACTCCATCATTGATCCTCACCATCCCTTACCATCCCCAATCAATTCCTCATCATCTAATATAAGTATATACTTTACAGATATATTTGATTCCAATCATATATTATTTAATCCATTATAATCAAAATTAACTCTTTTCTAGCACTTGTGTTGTCAATATTGTGATAGTCAATTTTATTACTGAATAAATTGGATGATCTTCCAAATTTATAGTCAATTAACATAAGTACTAACATAAAATAGATTGTAAATTTTAGTTCATCAAATTATCCTTTTTATGCAGCTGATTAGATGAAACTTTATTCATTTCCACCTTTGGTAGTTTGGTTCAAAAGATAAATATTAAACACAAATCTCTTGTATAATTTTATAACTCTAAGAAGATTTGAATTATATGCATAGTTATTTAGTGTTTCCCATTCCTATATGACTTGAATCTTGGTCAAGTTCACACATGCACTCGTTTTGCAGGTGTACTGTGTCCCAAATAATTTATCTCTTGCATGAAAAATGAAATTTTATTCATGTTATCATAATTATATGTCTATGTATAATGTGAAACACTATTTCAGTATGGTGTAGATGTTCATCCCATGTTTTCTAAAGATCAAGATGTCATCAAGGTAGATTAAAATAATTACATAGGTAAAGGGCTTGAGGATGTTGTTCAACATCTTGAAATGAATGAATTCATTCCATGAGTTAACATAAATGTCATAATGGTAAATATATGGTTGACCACATGTAAAACACCACACACCTATAATGGTGAGATATCAAAAAGGATTGCATCTTTAAAAGGTTTGATTTCATATACCAAGTGACACTACTAGGAGATCCATTTCTTAAGGCATACACTAGACCATACACTAGTGTATGGTTATGGATGATGTATGAATTTCAAGTTCAAATTTTGGAAATATGATTTAGGATAAGTTAAACTCTTTTGATTTCCATTCAAAATTATGAAGTGTATTGGCTCACCATTGATCTACATTTATTAATGAAACAATGTTTTTAATTCATATAATTTCTTATTGGGGTAATTAGAGATATTTTTAGTACTAACCATATCATCAGTTTCCTAATCTATTATATACATACCTTTCTATAATCACAGATAAATTGTGCCAACTTCTCAATATGTGAATGTAGAGAAATCATAGTGTGACACTCCTAATTGGATTGATTATTGAATTTATGAATTAAGGACCACTTTCCAATCTTTGACAACTTATTCTAATCATTTAAAAACACTTTTCCATTCTCTGATATGATGACTCAATCAATAGACATACAAATAAAAGGCCTTTGATGTAACTATTCAAATCATAAAATGTCCTCATATGGAAAAAAATTGATTGGTTTCTAGAAATCACATATACTAGTGATTCTCATGTATTTACTACCCATTATTGGTGTTATGGTGGTTTTACTTGCTTCTCTTTTTCTGGCAAATTTCCAATTTTGAATTACATCATTTCTAATAGGCCAATATTTTATCATAGGTGTTAAGTATTTATGTTTAAAATTTGCATACACATAATTTGTATCAATATGTATTACATTTTATGCAAGCACTAAACTCTCACGTTGTAACTCCTAACATTGTTAAACCCCAAAAAATACAACAATCAAGGTATTAGATAGAGTGATTAAAGATGAGCATGGATAAGGAGGAATTGAGTAGAGATAATGAGGGAGTAAATAGGGATGATGAGGGATGGTTAGTGTTAATGAGAGTGTGATTAGGGATGATGAGGGATGTTGAATATTAATGAAGGAGTGATTATAGGTGAATAGGGATGATGAGGGATGGTGAGGGTCAATTAGGGAGTGACTATGAATGATGAGCCTCAGTGATTATAAATAATGAGGAATGGTGAAGGTCAATAAGGGAGTGATTAGGGATGATGAGGGATAATGAGGGAGTGATTAATTATGATGAAGTTGTGATTAAGGATGGTGAGATATACCTGAGTGATTAGGGATGATGATGGATGGTGAGAACCAATGAGGGAGTGATTAAGGATGATGAGGTAGTGATTAAAGATAATGAGGGATATTGAGGATAATTGAAGGAGTGATGAGGGATGAGGAGTGAGTGATTATGGATGATGGGGATAGTGAGGAGCAATCAAGGAATAGTCAGGGATGATGAGGGAGTGATTAGAGATGACTAGGGATAGCGGGGTTCAACGAGTGCATGATTAGGGATAATTAATCATGATGAGAGAGTGATTAGGGGTGATGAGGCATAATTAGGAAGTGATAAAGGATTATGGGGGATGATTAAAAATTGAAATTAACAAAATATGGTCATTTGATGCATGTAGGTCATTAATGTGACCTATGCTACCCCAATCACACCACTTTACATTAATTTAAAAGTGAGTGGTTTAAAAACTTCAATTTTGACAAAAATAAGACTCATAGAAATGATAATAATATCTAATAGTCACAAAAAATAAAAAAATGACTATATGTTACCCAAAAATCCATATCAATTACAAAAATTATTTTCTGAAATCCCTAGGTTTAATACATAGACCCTAAAAATGCCTAAGTACTACCCTGATTAGATTTGTCAAAACTATTTTCCACATCATAATGTGTTTAGCTATGAGAAAAAATCTATTAGGTATTGAGTGACCCTAAATTATTATATTTACTAAAATAAATTTAAATTATAAAAAAATAAATGTAGCAATATAAATATAAACTTATACTTTATGTGCAAAATAATAGGAACATGATTACATTATCAATAACATGATCACATTACCTATTAAGAAAAATTATATTAATTTATTTAAATGTGAAAAATAATATTAAAGAAATCACATTTTTGTTTTACAATAATGTGATCACACTATCTATTAACGTGATCATGTTATACATTAATGTGATTGCATTATGCTTTAATAATTATCGAGCCTTAATTTAACTAACATGATAATGTTATGTAAAATGTCAATGAAATTATCCCAAAAATCCATTCCATTACCATTTTTCATATTTAAAAAATAATTTCAACACTTCTTGGAATATTTATCACACATCCACGAGCATTTTCACACTTCAAAACACCATGATAGCAATTGAGAATAAACAGAAAGCTGACTATGTTTTCATATGATTGTATGTTTCAAAAAATAATTAAATTGTAAGACAAAGTATGAATATAGTGGTTTATATGACATAAGATAAATGGATAACATCACATCACATACAAATCAAACCTTTATATAGAACCAAACCTTCTACCAGTACTGAAACTAACTGTAACCTCACATGGTGACACCTTCTTACAAACTAAACCAATTAGCTCATGAAATCATATTAAAAGATAAAAATAAGCATGGTAATAATTATATTAGAGATTAAAAATAATTTAGTAGCTTATTTGTACAGACCAACTCAAACATGAGCAAAACCTCTAGGGTGTGAGAGATAGTAGGCAAAAAAAATAGTCAACTTGTTAGAAATAGTTCATAAAGTATAATCCAATATTATTTGAAATAAAAATATGAAATTTAATATTACCTAGTGTACTATCACCTTGAAATTCATTTGATATGAAACTTCTCCTACTTGCTGTACCAACCAAAATGTTGTTGACCAGTTTCATGTGCATGGTAGAGTGATGGAAGAGTAGAATGGTTTTATCTAAATTTTGAAACTTTAAAATAATGTAAAACATGGAAATGAGTTTTTATAATATGAATATCCATACCAAAACTTTCTCCAACATGACACTCTCTCTCATATTCTATACACCTTTGAAACTCCTTCTTTTTGACCTATTTTCTGGGTTTTCAATTATCACCTACAAGTTTTCAATTATAAACGTACATTTATGAGAGAGAATAACATATTCGATGTTGAATATGAGTTTGTAAAACATGGACACAACTCAAAATCATACCACTTACATTTAATTCTCATTTGACCCCTAAGTGACTCAAAATGGCATAAGGACTAATTATACCATGACCAAGGATAAACTGACACCAAATCACATATAGTTAACTATGAAACACCCTATGACATTATATTATACCCATATATATATATATATATATAGGGGGGGGGGGGTGACCTATTTTGACTTGTGGTCAAAATTGTCAATAAGAACAATACAAATGCATGAATTTTAATCTTCTAACCACTAGATGGAAATCAAATTCAAATTGAACATTCAGTCTTAGAAAAAGTTGACGAAAATTAAGGTTATCAATCCATATTTTTCCCTACTTTTACATATTACCATCTATAATAACATTTAGCTCAAATTACCGACATTTCTAGTCTAAAGCACGTTTAATGCACTCAATGACACTATAATAATAGAATAACTTTCCCTTGCACCAAACCCTATGTGGGGATAAATACATATATCTTTATCCCTCTTTTTAGTATTGGTATGTAGGCAACTCTCTTCATAATGAGGTGTTGATGATGCCCAACCTACCATACTAACAAACACACTTCTCATCTCATGTCAATTGAATACCCTAGTTACATGTAGGATTAAGTTTTTCATAATAAATAAGTCTTTATATAAAAAATACAAGGTTTCAAGACTTGTCCACATAGTAAAAAACCTTAGAGGTCTAGACATAGGTGCACCTAGAAGTTTAGGACATTCTTGCACAAAATATATTACCACCAGTATCAGGACACTACCATCATTTTTCTAATAATGGCTCTATTTTCCAATTATGGTGCTACTATCTAGGAGGGGTTATTACATCAAGATCCAATTTACGATACTCAAAATAGCTTCCATATTAGTTTACAACACCTATATCATCCATCTGAGTTGTTTTCCATCTAAGCTATTTCTTTCACTATTTATTGTTATTTCTAAAATGTCAATGATAATCAATTATAAAAAAATATGTTGTTATGATTATTTCATATTATTTGCCTAACTTAGTCTCCTCAGCTCTATAACAAACATAGTGTTTACATACACTAAGTCATAAAAGTTTAAAACATAATTATATGATTTTTTTTCATGGTAGGACAATCCAATACAAAGTTTCATTTGTTACAAAAATGCATTCAACATCCTCATAACATGTTATGAAATTTTTGTAAATTACACAACCATGACTAGAATAACTATCAAGATTTTCAAGAGTTGAAGGAAGATATCACATAAAATGTCTTCATAGTAACCACACAGTACTCTCTAGTTATGAAATAAGGAATCTAAGTCCAAATATGTAAATAAAAATATAAGGTACTTGGATCAATTAAATACATATTATTATCCTATATGGACATTCCAATCACCTCAAGGATAATATGTTTAGACACCAATGTCTTCATAATATTAGGTAAGGTGGACATCTTAGTCCCCACAATACAAACAAAGCTAGAATCCTAGATCTCCATAGTAAAAATAAAGATGGGATCCTCCTTCACCTTAGCAAAAATATGGGGGACATGATGGTCAACAACAAGGTTTGGGGTCTCTAAAAAGGTAATGAGGTTACAAATGTGAGACTTAATATGAATATCATAATCACATAGAATGGGAAATGCATCATAGATATCCAATTATATTCTGCATGTGTGTTGAGATTAATCATATCATATAGAATTATCCTTTTAATCTATAAAGTTAGACATACTATGCATATCATATAATGACTTCAAAACATAATACTAAAATTTGTCCTATATTTGAAAAGTAACTAAAGGAAAAGGTGGTGAGAAATGTCAACATGTTGAACTCACATCCTAAAGATCTATTTTTCATGAAACTCATCACCCAAAATAAATATATGGATCAAAGAATGCCACTACTAGAGATGTCACAGGATAATTTGATAAGAAAGGTTAGCTAGGATATGTACTAAGATGTTTCAGGCTTAAAAATTATGATGAGTAAAGTAACATAGTTAGTTCAATGAATACAAATTAAAAATTCTTTAAAAGGAGAGAATGTGCTAGTGGATGCATAGATGTATGGACAAATTATTCACATACTCAGACATGATGGATTAGTTAAAATCTTGATACATGTCCTCAAATTGATAATTACCATGTATAATGAATATTTCTCTAAGAATATAATGAAATTATTATATAATTTATATGATTGTTATATAATGAAAAGGGGCCAATAATTCATAAAGAAGTTATCTGGTACATAAAAAAATGTTTGGGATGTTAATTCTAGAATGGACATATATCTTTCACTTTATTAAGTTCCCAAAAGGGTGTTTTATTTTGAGATCATGATGAATACTATTATTGGGATTACTTGGGAGGCCATTGGGAGTCCAACCATTAGTTATATCCCTATGACATTAAGTCTCATGGACTTGGATGTGTGGATCCAAATGGGAGATTGGAGGATCTATAAATAAAAATAGTTGATCTCAACCTATGTGGATATTTTTAAGTCTTTAACATGGAAAATTATTAAAGTCATTATCTTGTGTTAATGAGGAAGATGTTACCATATGATGGTAAGATGATCACCAATATCGTAGATAAGTAGTTACAAGAATATAAGGGAGACAACATCATCATCATACCACTTAATAAGGCTGATATAAAACTTGACATCATCCCCAAAGATCCTACATGTTATTATGCATATATGGGAGATAATTGGTTTAAGGTTCTAAGTTGAGAGCTTATGTTTAGAACTCTATGAAATAGAGAATGAAATTATTTTTAATAGGAACAATAGTTTCCATAATTTCAAATAATGGATTTTTTTATATCTACGTATTATGAAAACAAAATTAGTTCCCAAATTATACATATATGAGTGTAATTCACGATCAGTGTGATCACCAACTAGGTCAAAATTATAGATTTTGTATAAAGTAATGCCTACGAACATGGAATATGTAGAGCCAAAAAAACAAGTGAATTTACCTTGAAAGGTTGTGTATTCTATAACTGGAGACTCAGATAATATTATGTTTAACTAGGCATGAGGAGATCATGAATTAATGCCCATCATTATGGTCCATTCTACTAAAACATATTTTCCTTAGTAATTTGTAACTAAATTAGTGTTGTTTATATTTGAGATAGAAAAATGTGTCCCAAATATAGATTAAAAAGTTAGAGTGATAATATACACACTAAAATCAGTAGCTGGAACTTGGTGGGATGTTCAAAGATCAAATTTATTACATTTGTGAAAATCTTACAAGATGATTAGATATATATTCTATGCTAAAAATTCCATCTTGGAGAAAAGGCCATGCTTTATACAGGGCTAGTCCACTAATTTTTAGATTTGTAGATGTGTAGATATATGGTCATCACAAGGTGTAAATCTAAAATATTGGATACACATATTATGATAGCACCTTTGCCTAGTGGTTGCTACATGCACCATGAACACACATGTGAAACTTAACATTGGCTACAACTTCAATAGTATTGTATACAAACATTTATGTTTGAGAATGATAACCTAATTATGCATAAAGAAGCTCTAAAAAATTGAAAATAGTTTTATGCCATGGATGTGAGGAGGACGTACTTACTTTAAATAATCAAAACGTGTAGGAAGAATCAATAATGGAATTGCACAAATCTATCAATAATTCCTAGGATAAAAAGGAGAAATAAGAATATATCATAAAATATTGTAACAAAATAATCGGTAGTGCATAACAAGTTGACTATATTTAAATTGAATAAGACTTAGATTTAAATGGATTCTTTTAGATAGATCGAGATATTTCAAAACCTAAAGTCAAAACCATATAACAAATAAAAGATAAGAAACTATGAAACATAAATATTTAGGAACTTGAAGGAGAATGGAAAGTATGAGGCTCTATCCTATAAGATCCTAATATATTATATCAAGATCCAATTAATAAGGAAGTTGAAAACATTGAAATAAATTATATTCTAAAATGCATGACTATTGCAGATTATTAGATGTAACATCAAATTTAGAGGAAATATATGTACTATGAGATTATGAGGATGTACTCCCCATAAAAAAATAGAAGTGAGGGTGTAGAGTTTTAATTGGGGATGAGCGGAAGGATTGCACCAAGCCTCTTAAAATTCACTTTATAGGTTAAACGCAAATATGAAACTTAAAGTGAAGACATATGTTGATCAAATTCCTAAATCAATAATTATATATCCTATCTAAAACTCAAAATATGTGAGTTTGATGGTGGTGGAATGCAAGAAATACAAATAAATTAGTGTTAGAGGTGATTACAAATCATTGAATGATGCATATCTCAACTATCCATTTATAATTCCCTTAATGGATGAAGTCCTATAGTCAGTTCTACAACACGAATTTGAATCTTTCATAAATGGGTTCAATGGCTACCATTAAACTATAGTCACAATATAATATTAGATGATTATAACCTTTCAGACAGAATGAGGATCATTTGCATATAAAGCAATGCTGTTTGATCTAAAAAATGTTCCTACTATATTTTATAGAGATGTGGTCACTGCATTTAAGAATTTCATACATGATTTTATTTAGGTTTATCTATATTATTTGGTTTTTTATCTACTTATTTAAATACCATATTTCAAAACTGTGACTTATGTTGGAAATATGTAAATATATGTGCATTATACTAAATTTGAATAAATGTTTATATTTTACACCCTTTGGTGGCCTACCAAGACATGTGGTCTGCAATTATGGAACACTTGTAGATCAAGTAAAAATCATAGTAATTATGGGATTTAAACCTCCTATAAATCCTTTTGATATGCATCATTCTTGGGTATTACTAGGTACTATCATAATTTTATATGAGGATATGTTGTGATATCAACACTACTAGAGAAATTGTTATGTAAGGCTATTTTTTTTTAATGGAATATAAAATGCCAGTAATATTTCATTGATCAAATTAAAATATTATTCATATCTATAATATTTATCTTTACTAATTGGAATAAGGCATTTCATACATCTATGTGGATGCATCTGGAATTGTAGTGGACGCAGTGCTAGTTGAACTAGGGGATGGGGGCTTGGATCAGCCTATCCACTTTGCATGTTATAATATTTAAAAATAATAAATTAATTATACCACCATATAATTATAATATTTGGATATGGTGTTTTCACTCCAAACTTATAGGAACTATCTATTGGATATGACATTTGAGTTCTCTAATGACTAACCACTGTGATACTTGGTGAACAACCCAATGTTAGGAGGGTAGATATCTAGGTGGTTGATGTTATTTAAATAATTTCATTTTAAGATCAATGTGAAGCTATGTATGTAAAATATTGGCCAAGATCATCATAGTTATATAATAATGTGGAATAATTATAAGAATTGAAAATTGAGTCATCAAATGCTCATTTATTTTGGATAGATATAACTCTACAAAACATGGAGAATATATAAAACTTTATGGACTGGGGTGTTTTCCATATGCATTATAGAGGAAAATAAAAATGAAAATAAGTGACATGAGCTTTATATTTTATTATAATCAATGTATTCATGTATAATTTTGGTAAGGATGATGTTTTAAGAAGAGTAGTTTTGGATCCTGAAAGGAAACAATTACTAGAAGAAACATATGGAGTCAAAGGAGGAAATTTCATAGGAGAATCACTTGTAATAAAAATATTAGAGAGTAGTCTCTAGTATATTATATTTTTATAATATTTACATAGGGTTTACAAACACCATGATGTATGTCAAAGAGTTGACATGCGTAATCACCATGAAGAAATACATATAAATCTAGAGCTAGTTAGACAACCACTTGAGTAAAGGGGAATATATTTAATAGGTCCCATTAATTTTCCTATAAAGTGCATTAATTTTAGATATATAATCACTATGACATATTAATTTAAAAAATGGGTGGAAGTTGTTTTGAGACCAAGATACAGTGTTAAAGACCTAGATAAATTCTTGTATGAGAATATCATAACTAGGTTTCAATGTAACAAAAAGACAATAAATGGTAGAGGAACACACTTTATAAATATCACCATAAAATCCATGAATGAACATTTTATGATATCACATCAAGAAATCACAACTTATCATCCTCAAGAAAATGGGAAGGCTAATGAATCAAACAAGGTGTTAGAAGGGATTTACACCAAGATATACGATGTTTAGAGGGATGATTGGGAGGATCAGCTACCTAAAATCATATGGTCCTATATAAATAATTAAAAAAATTAATTCAGTTTCACATCATTTCATTTATTTTATGGCATCAAAGTAGTCATGCCTATGGAATACTTAGTACCAAGCCTACAAGTCTCATTAATAATTTGACTAGGTGATCAGGAGTCACTTTGGGAATAGTGGACGGATTTAAATAGAACTGAGGAAAAAAACAAAGGGAAATTTGGAAACAAGACATTAATAAAAATAATAAAATATATTAGTATGATAATAACTTACAATTAGACGAATTTCAACAATATCGTAAAGTCTTGTTATATGATAGTAGATTAAAAAAAACACTACGAATTGCGTATCAGATGTAAGGGTCCATATATTATTCATGAAGTGTCACAACAAGGGACTATTACTTCTAAATACCTTTAAAACCCATTCTTTATGGGAAATTAAATGGATGTACGTTTAATACATACTGACAATGATATATATATATAAAATCATTAATAAAATTAGAATGTGCTTAGTAATACAATGTAGTTAGGATTTTTATTTTTGCTTTTATATTTTTTTTATATTTTTCAAGTTTCATTGTTTATGTATGGAGGGTTTTATTTTTATCATATACATTTAAATCATGTACCATAGCCATAATTCTATAACATGTAATGTAAATAACACAACATCAAATGAACACAAGTCGTTAAAAGGATTGATCAAAAGAATAAGTTTGAGTATGAGGTGATGATGAAATGTTTTGGTGGAGCCATATAGAAATAGTAATTGGTATGTTAGTTATTGATATAGGATATCAAATATTATTGTAATTAAAATATGCATGGATTTAAATAGATGAAGTTAATGCATAATAAAATAAAATCCTAAGGAAGAAAAGGTGATGCATAACACCATTGTAAATTGTTAAATGAAACATTGAATTAAATCATTGAAAATGAAAAGTCACATCAAGACAAAAACCAAACTTGAAATCAAAGAGGAAAATGTGTGAGGATCAATCTGTACTAATTTATGAACTACATAAAATAAATGAATAATGAAATGAACTTTAAAAAATAACCCAAAATAATCTTTATATTGCAAGCCATTTCAAGGGGTCAACTTCCTTTGAGAAAGCTCAATACAATAATATCTATGGATGCCTTCATTGCGCCTTGACGTTGACTTAAATACTATATTTATTATAATAGATACTACTTCCCATGTATGTGGGATAATTCAAATATTCTCAAGGGATGACTTACAAAGCATATGCATCCATAAAAACTAATATACTAATAATTCAATGAAAAGGGTAGGACACATGTTCATAACATGAGGATAATGAAATAAGATGAAGGAATTAATGATGTAGTTAGCAAATATTTGGTAGTGATATTGCTAAAAAAGTGAGGGAGTAGAAGGGAAAGTACACTTTAAAAAATGAAGGTAAATTAATGCCTTCTAAGATCCATATGTTGGCAAATTTTTTGAGAAAAGGTTTCAAAAAAAATTCATCCATAGGAAACAAAAGATGGTAATGCACCAAATCCTTTTACCAATGTTTGATTTACAAAAGGAAGATATGGGTATTGAATTATTCCTAAGGAAAATTAAATGTCATGATATAGATCAATTAAAATTCATATAAATAACCAACACCAAGTGGTTCCCTCAACCATAACTGGCTAGATCAAAGTTAGGATCCCTTGCACTACAATATAGGCTATGAGGTTTAGATACATAAATACTAGTAAGGTTGCCTATCTTTAGATATCTAGATGTAATAATGATGACTCTATTGATTTTAAATAATAAAGGTTTCATAAATATATCCAAGGATGCGACTATATACATAAACTATAATATAATGTTTTAGGCTACCAATTTAGTAAAAAGGGTAAAATCTTTGGCACCCTACAAAACATGGAGTCCACCCATCCATTTAGACATAATGGATACATATATATAAGTATCAAAAGGAATACCCTTTGACCATGTGAACTATTTACTTATATGAGTATTGAGGGAGTGGATAATTAATATGTACTAGAAGACAACGAAGAGATAGACAAGCTACCAACTGAGTAATTGATACAATGTACTAGATGATCAAGTTGGGGGAAGACTTCAATTGGATGGATTTTCTCATCTTTGAGAAAATATAGAAAAGGTTTTATTAGTAACATATCAGTCTGTCTAGTATGAAATTTGTGTACTACTCTTTTGATTCACATAATAGAAATCTCTAGAAGGCCAAGTTGAACTAAATGCAGATTTATTGATAGAAAATTAACTCAAAAACCTCAGCTAGATAAGAGACAAAAAATATTATCTACAGCTTGGGAGGTTAAATCAATGTAAGATTGAGATTCAATAATTAATCACCTCACTCCCTTAGGTATCTCAAGATCTATTCAAATATTTGGGGCTAATCATTAAGGTGATGAAAATGCATAATGGATTCTAAATATAGATATAAAAACTCACCAAATCCTTAGTTTCTCACTTTCCATATTTATTTTATCTTTCTATAGCTAAGATATGATTTGAAATATAGAATACATTAGATGTAAGGTTGGTTAAATATCTATAATTGATGCCACTAGGATCAGGTTAACCACTTACACAAAGACAAGTAAAAGCACATCCCCAACCATAGTCTCAATAAACATCATAATGATATGGAGCTCAACTAACATAGACATATCATCCCAAGGATAAGGCGTTGAATCATATGTCTTTATTAATAAAAAATGAGGATGCCCAAATTGACTCAGCTCATAAGTAAATGGGTGGAGATGATCGGAATAGAGTATGACTTAGAAACACTAAGAGTCACACTAGATGATGTATATATCACTAATAGATTACATAAAAAAATATTTATATGAGGAATCATAAAAATATTTTTTCTTTTGGAAGGCCATTTTCACTTGTCAAGTGTACAACATTATCCCTACCATTTTTATGGTGTAGATTCCACCACTGAATTTGTTAATTATTGTTGATAATATTACAAAGGACGAAGAGGTAGATTATAGAGTGAAAACTATTTTTAAAGGAGGCATGTTAGGTTAAAGTTTATTAGTTATTATGACTTCACCATTATACCAATCATATATGAAGTATTCATAAAATAAATAGGGATAAAATAGAAAAGTACCCTAAATATATTAATGCAAAGACATCACACTATGATAATTTAAAGTCCATTTTTAACCATTATAGAATAAATAGGAACATTTTACATAATATTAGATGTTGGGAAGGAAGATTTAGATAGAAAAAAATTAAGAGGAATAAACTATGGTATAGAATCACACATCTAAATTTTAGAAGAAAAGTTTGGTCCTGCCTACTTTATGAAACTTATCAGTGAGTAAGAGACAAGTGGTTATATCTCTATCTCCATGTATGCCACATTCCTCCCATTTATATCCATATTCCAAAACACCACCACGTGCACTCCATATTTTAAAGTCATTGATCATAGGTGCACAATTATCATAATCTCCTTTGTACATCGTATATCAATAAGACTAACCATAACATGTTAAATAATGACAAGACATTGTAACACAAAAGGCACCTTGAATTTTGAAGGATAAGGATGAAAAATAAAAGGTTGAGGAGGAGGATATCAAGGAAGAAGAAGATACAAATGAAAAGGAACTAGATGAATAATATGTGCATTAAGTAGAAAGAAAGGAAGTAGAGGGTTAGCAGGTTACCAAGGACACCGATGAAAAAGAAAAGGGATATTTACATAGACAATATGAATAACAAAAGAAACTTAAGGTTGGTGAAACAACCAATGAATCTAAATAGAATAAAAATAACATATGAAAGCAGGAAAATTTGAGAAAGAACATCATAGAGAAACAAGTAACGAAGGATACCACAATGTAAGATAAAAGGAAAGGGCCAAAAATGGAACTAGTATAAAAAATAACAACATAACAAGAAAAATAATTTTCCAAGGAATAATAATATTTGGAGAGGAAGTGAAAGTAATAAGAAAAGGCATAAGTTTAAGGAGTTGATGGTCCAAATCAAATTGTACAAGATACAGTTGAGGTGAAAAGGGTTTTGATAAATTTTAATCAAAAACAACATTCAACCACATCTACATGATAAAGATCAACCCAGGGAGGAGCCAAGAAGAGGAATTAAAATAAAAATCATAGAATAGTCTAAATTAGATGTTGGATATCCAATCTGTACTATTATGAATAAAATGTTCACCCTCCTCATCACACAAACCAATCATCAACCCATGACATTTATAATTGTTGTGACTCCACTACCACTAGAGACAAAAATTTAAGAAGTATATATAAATGTTCCATAATCCTTATAAAAATAGATTTAAGGATGTATTATATTTCAAGAATCCATTGGAAATAAATATTATTAGATAAAGTAACACAACATTTAGCTATGAAAGGAAAATACTGACCGTAATTATATATTGGCCAAAACACACAAGCTTATAGACTAAACTTTTCCAGTGCTAGTTGTACATGTTTTGGGGATAATAATTAGTCTCTTAGGAGAATAAATATATAGTTATGATAACATAATTTACACAATATTGAGTTGTTTCATAATTATTATAACAACTTCAAGCTCAAGTCCAATATTTATGAGCTAAATTTGAAGCTATATTCAATCTTATATATGTATTTGAAATTCTTTTTTACACTTCCATACACCAAGAAATACAACTATATTGAATCATGATTAACTATAAGAATAAGATTTTGTATAATTGAAAATAAGTCAATCAATGGCCATCCAAATTTAGTACCTCAAAAGGAATCATAGAGAATGAAACATCAGCTCTTGCTTTCATAAACACTACATTAAAAATCTCTATCACTGAGAGATAATGTGATGATAAGGATGTGTACTTGGGAGCATGATATGCTACAAAATACATTTTTACAGGTAAAAACATAGAGGTATGTGGATATAATAGAGTTAATAACTTAAGAAATATTACAAAATGTGTCTTAACATAGACCAATCATCATAACTACTGATAATGAGTACATTAAAAAAATCATATAGAGATAGGATTCATTATGCATATTGTATAGCTTGATCAAAGATTATTTGGTGGATTGAAGGAAGTAAAAATAATATTTGAAATTTTTTGACACTTCAATTAAAGTGATTATAGATGAATCCACATTCATTCCACATGGATAGCTATTGTAAGTATTTCATGAAAAGATATAATTTCATGGAACACATCAATATCCTATGACAAAACCACCTTATGCATCAAATTATATAATAACATCTTTGTCAGCAATTGCCTCAACATATTCTAAATCATCATAAGTTGAATTGACTCTAGCTTCATAGTCCATACCTCCACCATCATATTAAGGCACTACAAATATAAAATATTGTAAATTTTGAAGATTGTAAAGTTTTGGAAATCAATAAGCTTTGGGATTTGGGACAGGAATATTAAAACCCATAAAGGGTTACATCTTGGTTATGCCACTTTTAAAAACCTAAAAATGGAAATAGATTGGCATGTTTCTTAGTTGAAAAATTGAGAGGGTGAATAAGTAGTGTGAAAGAGGTTAAAACTAGTAAATGACACTCAATAAATATCCAAAATAATTCATTTTCCACCAAACCCATAGTTGAAGAAAATCTACCATATCTAGTCATATACACACTTATTATGACTTTATATTGGGATGAGATAACTGTTTGTGTCTAGGAAAATGTTTGTATTGAAATATGAAGTGTAAAATCACATAAGTAATGTAGAAGTTAGAAGTGTGCAATATATAAAATTTTGTATATGATTTCTCTTTCAGTTAAATGTAAAAATCATTTATAAGATGTAAACACTCCTTTAGTGATGAAATTAAAAGGTCATGAATATGAAATGATAAAGTCCCATCACAGTGCTATAAATACTTGTATTTTAATGGAGAAATAATTTATGATTTGTGTAAAGTAAAATATACTTATACTTAGATCGATTGATGGTTCCTTTCAACATTTTATATGTTATTTGATGCACATAAATTTTCCTCATTTTTTTGAATCTACATGTTTAATATAACAAATATGTATTATATTATCTAATAAATTGTGTTTAACTAAATGTGTACTATGAAATAACAAATACAATTGATATAATTCTATCTAAATATTCCAAACATATAACCATAATCATAAAATACAAACATTAGCATGTTGTGATGAAGAATACATGAACCTCTTCTAACAATTTTTTTATAAATTTTGTCAGACTAATGTTTATAATCTATGTAGATAGTATGAATATAATTATCTTATTGCTTACTATGTTTGCCTTATCCCCTAAAAATATTCCCACAATTTTTAGATTCAAAATTACTAGGAGCATTTGGGTTTTCATGAAGAATCTATATGTAACCTTACTAAGGGTTTATTTCTATTCTCATATAAGGATCCACCTCAAGTCCAATCCTTCCTTTCTAGGTCTATTTATTGGTTGTTAATAAACACCCTCTTGATTTTATCCCCCTTGACCCATAATTTCTCTATGTTTGAATATACCTCCCTTAAGGTACATGTTTGGGTTGAGATTCCAAGTATTTTGCTTCCTTTATGGCCATTCCTTGATAATATTTTAAAGATCATAGGGTAGGTTATTTTTCATTAGGTTGATAAAATATACTTTACATTCCCTTATAAATATGTTTTTGTTGATTTTGGTTTGAAAAAGGATTGAGATATTCCATTCATATTCAAGTAGGGATGAAATGCTTCTCATAAACTATTACCTAATTCAATATACCTAATACTTTTTATATCAGACACTCAACCATAAGATTTGTAATTTTACCTTTATGGTTCACTCAAATCCTCTAGTTGAGTAGGCACAAATATAAAATAATTTTTTTTGTAAAAAAATTGATGGTTGGACTACACTAGCTAACAAAACAAATAGTCATGAGAAAAACAAATCCTAAGGTGATCTTTATTCCCCCCTTTTTATAGCACCAAAAAGATGAAAATATGGATAAGGTTACTCCCCTTCTTGTTAGTTCTTTCTATTCTCATTGTTATTTAGTGACCTCTCATATTAAGGTATCTTATTTTAATCATTTTTAATTAAGTTATTCTCATGTTGGGACACCCTATAAAAGCTATACTATGCCACAATAGTCATGAAATCGTCATCATGGTAGAGATGAATCTCTTTGGAAAGTAAATAGGGATAAACATCACTCTATTTAGCTTGGGGATTTTATTTTTCAATACCATCAATAATTATTAGGAAATATTTCTTAGATTTTGGTTCAGAAGAAGATAAAGAGGATGGAAAGGGAGAATTATTCATGGAAGATTTATCCCAATAAATTTACTCTCTTGGAATGCTAAATATGTCAATTATTCATCTAAAAAATTACCTATACATGCCTCTTTTCAATGGTTGGGTGTTATATTTCTCATTTGTTTACAAGAAATTAAAATTTTAGCATTTTTTCTATAATCTTCTCTGAAGAGAATGTGGTCTAATGCATCTCAATTTTTCATTTTTCATGAATATGGACGTAGGGTCACTAAGATTTTAGTTTCATAAAAAAACACTGCATTAGCTATTTCCTCATAAGAAGATCCATCACATCAGTTTATTTAGTGTTTCTTTGACATTGATGGTCATTCCTTAGGGGCTCTCAACATTTATGTCCTAAATTATGGCCTTGATGGAACAATGTTATGGAGATAGATCATTGACAATATTCCCCTCTCCACAAGATTTTATTGTGGAAAATTTAATATCTTTGAGATTCCAAAGGGAAAACTTTGTGCCCTTATAATGAGATGGGATATGGGAAACATTAAGCTTGGTATCTATAGATACTAAAATATGATTTTTAGCATCTCCGTTTTATATACTTGACAAATATATATTAGGGATCCACCCTTAAATTATAGACCTCTATAATACTAAAAGTATCATTATCCATCTCATTATGCCTAACTGCTTATCTTATGTTCGAACCTAATCATTTATGATGACCCAAATTTCCTACAATGTAAACAAATCTTAAAACTTGATATATACCCTTCACTATTAGTTTCATCTTACAAGTAACTTTTGATCTTGAAAGACATTTGTGTCCCACATAGGGACATTACATCAATGCAAGTCTACATATTCTTACCAAGTGTCCATTCATAAAAATCATCTAAGTTTCAAATCTTTCAAATCCTATGGATCAACCCATTTATCTTATTAAACCATTTAATTGAGATATTTTCTAAAGGTTAGGTATAAATATAATTATAAGCCTTCTCATTATTCATATATAAAATACAAAATAAACACATGTTCAAGCTCAATTAATCAATCACGTAATTGATCTATACTACCCTATTCTTCCCTATTTTCATATTACTCATAGGAGAATTCATATCATAGGTTTAAAATAGTCAAATAATATACCATAATTAATATTTGTCAAGCTAAAATGTAGATCATTGCATGCCTCTATGTATTGAATATTTCACCCTTATGCACATACAAACCAACACATAAGGCAAAACTACATAATTCTAAGTCCCTCCTTGCAATATTGGCTATGTACGAAATGATCATTGATAGAGGGGTCATTAATATCAATTCAATCATTGAGATCAATTCATCACTATGAGATCACTTATCCATTTTTGGTAAGGTATAAAGACCTAAGATGAAGAGGTAGAGTTTTTAAGCATACATAGTCATCAATATCCTATGTGCACAAACTAAGTATATCAAAATAAATGTGAAAATAAATCAATAAGTCTCTAGTGGTTGATTTGAAATAAATTGAATATTTCATAAAGGACAATTGCATTGATATCAGACATAAATGTCTATCCAAGTGTTCATAAGAACATGTAAGTGTCCAAGACTCTAGAAATAATATTTAAAGAATCTAAATTGAATCCTAATCTTGATCCTAGCTCTTTTCACCTCTGTACTTCTGAGATATTCATATTTATGGAATGAATCTACTTATTTTAATGTATTTTAATATTTAACATAACTCAAGACATTAATGTTAAATATTAATTTATCTTAGTTTTATTCATCCTTGTGTATAGGTTACTCTACCTCATTAACCCTCCACATATTTTAAAAAGGGTTAAACACTTGGTGATCCTAACCACTGTCTTTTCATGAAAATTCTAGCTTAATCTATGTTTTTTAATTTTCTAGGGTTTTTAATTTTAGTAATCTATAGATCTAAATTTTTCAATTTCCTTTAGAAACATTATTTTCATTTATCAAATATGGAAAATGTTATAAAATATTATTAAAAAATGGAAGATAAATAAACTTTAGTCAACCATTTAAATAAAAATAAAGAATTGATTTGTGCATTCTTACATGCTACCAAATAATAAATAAATAACCATGTTAAGTCTATTACATCCACATCCAACAATGGTGAACCCTTCGATGGAAAAACTCTTACCACATCCTCCATGTGAAAAATAAATAATTTAACTTAGTTATTGGTTTCAATGCCTACATTGACATAAGAGGTATCATCATCCCCTTTAGTGGCTTCTCAAATCTCAAATCCTAATATCAATGGGTCTACAAAGTGAAATCTTCTCCAAGTTATATAAAATTTGGAAGCTAAAGTTACCAACATTTAAAAAAAAATATTTAAAATAAAATCATGAAAAAAATATGTATTACATAATCCTATAGCACCTCAAATATATTTTCTCCCTTTTACAACTTGTTTTATTTAACCCAGGTTCACATTTTATGATGGCTAGGGTGATCTTGAACAAAATCTCTGATCTTGCGATGCAGAATGTGTTGATTATCTTTGAAATGATAAAAATTTGACCAGAATATTTCCAATCAGTCTTAAGGAATATGCTTTAATATGGTTCTATAACCTACTAGTGCAATTAAAAAAATCATTAAAATACCTTGTATATGAGTTTATATCACATTTATTTATCAACATCACTGAAAATATATCATATGTACAAATTACTAAGGTCAAAAAAGGAAACATGGAGACTATCAAAAAATATGTTTTGAGATACAAAAATATGTTATCCAAAATGACAAATCTAATGACAAATAAATAGCTTCAAGATATATTTACAAAACTTTTGATTACCCCTATACATGATTGCATTTTTATCAAGAGTTCAAATCTTTTGATGACTTATGCCATATTGTTTGAGATGATGAAATGAAGCTAATTTCCATGAACAAGATTAATTATGTAGCAAACACATTGACTACATCTTCTAACAAGTTTCTTATTAAACCAAGATACAATATAAAACCTACAAAACGTAAAGGAGAAAAAACCAAAATGGTTAATGTAGTGTCATAGAAACCTAATAATATTATTCTATCTAATACACCAAATCAATAATTTACATGATTAATTGAGTCTCCAGATTCAATACTTAATAAGATTGTGGATTCTATTATCATATCTCTCCCTCCTCCCATTGAGGTTGATATGAGGTGACCTATACCAAAAGATTATGATGTTAATTCATATTTTGAATATCATAAAGGCCTTGTCAAATTTATAAATAGATCTTAAACCTTTAAATGTAAGATCTAATAACTTATTGATAACTAACATATTAATTTGATGATCTTGCAAATGATTCAGGTTCACAACCTAGTGATCATTAAAATCATAATATATCTAAAAATCCCTTATAATATCATTATAATAATGATCCAAAAGTGGAAATGGCATATAATTCACATCCTCCTCCATCACATTATGGGAACCCATTATATGGTATTATTGGAACTTATATATGCATATCCCTTCCTATGGTTCAGAGACCACATATTTTATTTAATGATAATGAAATTATAGATAATGAATCTAATCTTTACTCACTATTCATTTGAGCATACCTTGACCATCAACTTGTACATAGTGTTATTCTTGATAACCATGATGTTAATTAAAAATTCAAAAAATACACATGATAGAAAATATACATGATGATTTACACCCTTAAACTGAAATGGTTAGAGCATATGATGGGATGCCACAATACATTATTGGTGAGACTAATTTAGCTTTACAATTTGGTTTAGCACATGTGATTACTACCTTTTTAGATATAAAATAAACATGACTATTTGATATTTTAATGGGAAGAAATTGGATACATAAAATTAATGTAGTACCTTCCATAATGCATGGGTAAATCAAATACATTCATACTAATAGGGTATTTATAATATTTGAAATTCTATATGAACATCCATTTGAATATGACAAGTTTATTCCCATATAACTAATTATACAACTTCATAACGTTAATAATTAGAGAAAGGGTAATAAATAGGCAATACACATTCTTAGGAATCCCATATTTCATATACCCTTGTGCTATAAATACACAATGGATTCTATATAATCATCATCTAAACATACATGTTCCACCTAATTGGTTAGATAAAATAAATATGTTAAAATTATAGCTACACCTAAGAAACCAAAAATAACTAAATGGGTTCCATGAGAACCTAACCCTTATATTACATATTCATAACCATAAATTTGTATGAGACATACGTAAAGTACCATAGATTATACAATATCAAATATGACACTTATACATGCTCCTTGGTAGTATCACCAGTTTGATGTACTATATAATGAGTTTGGAGATACCTATGATCATCCTTATATGGGATCACATGTTATAAAATTTTAAAATCTCAATATTATAAAAATAGAAAAAATGAAATATTTAATAAAATACAAAAATATTCAAATAAAACAAAAATAAAAAATTATTCATCATCAAAAAGTTTACTAACTCCTTGGTTTTTATGTTGTTTACTCTATGTTAGTAGATATCATATAATTATTATACACATGTATGTTTCACACATATTTGAGTGTGATACATGAAAACACTAAACAAATGAAAATTGCACATAAAGTTGTTGCATATTTCCTCTTCTCGCATGACACACTATGCTAGGGGAATATACCTTCCTCAATCATAATTGATACGTGTTACATTTATTTACGGTTAGCTATATATTATCATGCTGAACTTATCTATTACATCTTACACATTCCTATACTCATGCTTACATCTTTCATAGTGTACATTATATGCTATATTACATGAATTTATTGGTAACACATACATACATGGAAAAGTATAATATGATTATGTTGGTTGCTTATACTTAATTTATTGACATTATCACTTCCTTGAGTGTATTTTTATTGTCTTTATTATGAAGCATTTGAAAAATTTCCTTGATTTTTGTTCCTTTTTCCATGTTACATTTATTTTTTATTTTATTTAGACATTTGAATATGTAATTCCTTCAAGTTATGGCATTTGAAAATCCCCCTTGTTTGTGATCTCCTTAGACCCTTTCTATGTGACATTGATTAATCTTGTAATATTATTTAATATATTTTTTCATGATATAAATAATGCATATTAGGGTTTGTTTTTAATAACATAATGTTAGATTCATTTATAGATATAATTATACATGGTACTCCTATATTCTACATGATTCATACATAGATCATACAATTATATTTTAGTTTTAAGGTAAGCTAACACCAGATTCTTGTTCCCTCACCTTAAAAGGGGGCCAAGTTAGTGGAGTCATGCCATAGAGACATGACCTTAACACTTACATAAATATCAAAATTTATATAATTTGATTACAATTTACATGATTTAGATATACACTTAGGTTAGAATCCTATACTTTGCACAAATTTTTACAAATTTGGGACAATTTTTTATATTTGTGACATATATTATATATATTTTTAGACAAGGTTAAATTTTGATATATAATTCATATTGAGACACATTATATTTTCTTATTACATAAAATTTAACCAAAAATTACAAATACATATTTAGACTTATTTACCAAGAAATACCAATAAGCACCATTTTCACTAGGAGACACCATTTTGAACCTTTATCTCTCTATATATGTTATTTACTTTATTAGTGTGGTTGATATTCAATGCCATTAATGGCCTAACACTAATTGCCTTTTTCAGTTTGAGTTTGTTAGACCACTTAACTTGGATTTTATTATACTATCACTTAAGTTGTGTGATTAAGATGTAATGATATTAATGGTCATGTCACAAATAATCCTTGAAATATATTGGTGGAATAATTACCTTCCAATATCCATCTTAAAATATCCATGTTTTTGTTTTGAACCTCTCTCATATCCCATGCTTTATAATGAATAATCTATGCCAAGTCAAAATATAAAAGGACAACATGGTTGCATAGACACACAAGTGTACTACTTCCTTGCACTCTTTCCTTCAAAGAATTTTATTATTTCAAATTTCATATTATATTCACTAATTTATACTATAAAATGCTATTGGTTATAGGCCATACATAAAGAAACACTCAAAGTGGGATTGATCAAAGGAAATGTGTGGCATACACACCCATGTACACATTTATTTACTTTAGCCTAGTAATTTAATATTTATGTACTAATATAATAATTGGGGGGGGGGGGGGGGGGGGGGTGGGGGGGATGTAGATATTTAAATCTGATTTATTTAAAATCTTAGTATTTTATACTTTAAAAATACATATGAGAGCTCTACCCTTTGGTTATAGACCTCTTTGCTGTCAAAAGACTCACATTCACCTTCTCACTGTGCCTAACTACTTATCTTATGGTCTAACATAAACATTTATGATGACCTAAATATCTTATCCTATAAGAAAAGCTTAAACCTTCATTATAGTTTCTAGATTCCTAGTAACTTCCTAGTTTACCAAGCACTTGCATCCCATAAATGGACACTTGGATCGAGGAAAGTGTCTAGATTATTATCAAATGTTTAGTAGTCAAAAGTCATATAATTTATAAATATTTTGAATATTATGGATTGGAATTTTTTTATTATTGAACCCTACCATGATATATCTTCAAAATGTTTGGTAAAAATCAGAATCTAATCCTTTTAATTATTCATCTAGGAAATACCAAACAAGCACCTATCCAATTTCAATCAATCAATCACACACTAAGTTCAACTACAATATTCTTCGCTATTTCCATATTAGTCATATCATTAGTCATATAATAGGTTTGAATCACTTAAATAAGATCCCATGAATAGTATTTTTAAAGTTAAAATGTAGATCTTTGTATGCTTTTGTGTATAACATATTGCATCCATGTTCATACACAAACTAATACCTAGTGGAGAACTCCATATGTTTGAGTCCCTCCTCAGAGTATTAAATATGTATGAAATGCTCACTGATATAGGGTTTATTTAGGTCATCTTCAAACTAGAATCCAACAAACCCATTTTTGGCAAGGTATAAATACCTAAGGTGAAGAGCTAGAGTTTTTAACCATAAACAATCATTGACATCATGTACACATGAATAAATTTATATCAACATAAAAATGATAAAAAGATATAAGGATCTAGGCAGTCATTTCAAAATATAATGATTATTTTATCCATTAGAGTTGCATGAAGATTAGGATAATTGCATCGATGCAAGTTTTCATAGGTTAATGCAAGTGTTTAGGCCTCTATAAATAATATTTATAGAATTTAATGGCTAAATCCTAATCTTAAACCTACCTATTTCCACCTATATACTTTCTACATCTATCTATCCCATTTAGGATAAGCTAAGTATAATTTTTTCTTTGTGTTTATGAAATCAAAATATTATTTTCTATGTACTCTATATATTTGTAATATATAACTATTTAATTTAGAATATGTGTTTATTTATGTTTTCAACCAATTGGCCTTCTTAGGGTAGTATTATTCATTCTTGTGTATATGATATTCTACCCACTTAACCTTCCACTTATAAAAAAATAATGGTTAATAAATATTTATTTAAAAATTTATGGGGATTAATGGACCCACTCCTCCAGTAGTGCACAATAAATAATACACCATGATATGCTAGCCTAATTTTTTAGCTAGCTTCAATAAAGACCTCTACTTTTTGAATAAATTGTGTTATAAATATCAATTTCCAATGGAAAATTTCTCACAATCCATCTTTAAATTATAGTTTATTTTCATAGTTTTATCACTTGAATAGTGGAGTGGTAAAAAGACCTATTTAAATTCTAATGTAATCATTTTTTAATGAACATGTAGATTATTAGTGATGAGGGAAATATCTAAATCATCACTTAAGTGTGGAATTTGGATCCATGTATTCCATAGATTATTTACTATATTGAGCGGTGGATTGAGGCAATCAATTTCACTACCATCTTCCTCTAACACTATGACATACATATTACTTGAGTTAGAGAGTGGGGTAATGGCACAGTCATCAAGAAATACCAAATGATTTCATCCATCCTTTAGGATAACCATTTTAAATCACACCTATATTCCATGGCTACCTACTTTAAGCATAAGATAACCTTTTGTGTTAGTCTTGAAATAAGAAGGGCACAAATTAGAGCCAATTATTGGATTTAGATAGTGGACCATGGCTCAAAGAAAATTTTGAAGTCTGTTGAGGTAAAACAAACCAAAGATTAGATGAAAACTATTAATATTATACATAAGTTCCCCAATAATATACAAAAAATATCATTGTATTTTATGGACCACTAAAAATTGGTTTTCAAAGCCTAAGAAGTTTTGGTGAAAAAAGCATAGGCTTTAAAAGAATGTTTGAATATGGTGCCCCAAAAATTAATCCATTAAAAAAACATTACGATTCTCCTCTTTGTCATGATAAACTATTTTAGGTAGTTTAACGCATGGACAATAAAAAATCACTAAGGATTGATGGATTTACTTTTCAATTATATAATGTTAGGACCCATTTGGGTTATACTAATGAAACACTATTTTTTTATTTTTCTAAAACTTAACATACTTTATAAATAATATTTTTCATTAATTTATAATGGTTTACTATTTTATAGATAATTACAAATAAAACACCATGTGTAGAATATATAACTAACCCACTGGTTAAGTTATAATATATTTAGATTTTAAATAGTCTTAAATAGTTTAGTAGATTAAAATATCTCATAACACATATGCTAAGTGAATGGTAATGGATTAATCTATTTTTATATTTAGTCATGAATATATAGCTACTATTGTTTTTGTCATTACAAATCATGTACAAGTGTACATCCACTATTGTATCTAATAACAAAAATAATGAATATAATATTATTACAATTTTTCACTATATGTCATAATATCTAATGATAAGTATAAAACTACATTTGAGCTTCAAAAAATAACATAACAATCAATATAATAGCCATGCATATACTTATATAATTGTTTACTTACTAAAGAGAGGGAGAGCATCATCAGCGTGATTTTACTCCAATCATAGACCATTAGTCTCTTGCACACCTCTGCACTAGGAGTGACATTTCCCTTCAAATAGGGGTAAATAATGGTAGTGCATACATCAAAAATTTATCTGAAATTATGTGTAATACAATCACTAATACAATAAATATTTACATTTACCATGAAAAAATATACCCTATATAATATGACATCATGCATATGCATGTAAACTAGAATGTACTATGGAACGACAAAATTTTAGTTATACCATTACTTTGGCCAATGTGTTTCATTATAGATTTCATATTTCTCATGGATTTGAGTCAAATACAAACACAAACATACTCGATACTAATGAATATCAGTCTATGCTATTATACTGGATGATAGGTATATGCATTACATGGCATAATCGCATATGCTAATCATTTGTTATCATAATAAAGCATGCAATGGTATAGTCTTATATACCATTTTAAGGACATAGTAATAATAGATTTGTAGCAGATTAAACACATAATATGCCAATATTTTTTTTGACATAACTATATTTTGCATGTTAAAAACATCCTCTATTTATAGAAAATCACACTACTTTTCTTTTATAAAATAATTATTATCATATCCAAAATATGAAGGTTTATATACCATTGATAGTTGTAATCTCAAAATGTAAGCATAAATACATGTCTCTATTATATAATTTCATGTGAAAATATATATTATCTTCTAGCCAATAAAATTCTACAAATTTCATCTGCCAATAATTCCTTAACACTATACAAAATGAATAATAGGTCAATAGAATTATAAAGGCTTCTGTACACATTAAAAAAGCATTATCCATTCATTTTGAAATATGCCATTCTATCACTTATTAATTGTTTAATTCATATTGAATATTTGTATAAATAATTAATGTGATACAAATTTAATTTATGGTGTAGTATATACATAGTTTGTATCTATGCATGTATTCTTATACATTCTTTCATTTCATTTCATTACTAACAAATCATTATTTTCTAAGTATATCTATAAATTAATAATAATACATATTTATAGGTATATTTTTGTATAACAAAAACCTTTAAAAAATCCTCTAATATTCCATTTGAATTGAAATCACCATTGAATTTGACACCAATTTATCAAATATGTCAAATCTATATAATATAGACTATAAATATTATTATAGATCTATAGATGTGTATGTATTTCCTATTGAATATTTCTCAACGATCAGTTAAGTATTAATGGGATAGATTATTGCTTTGTGTATACATAGATGTGTGTGTGTGTGTAAAAACTTAGTTGTATTTATTTTAAGTGCACACATTATGAACAACTTAAATAAAGTCCATCCTTTAGCTTGTATACATAAAATATTTAAATAAATAAAAGTACAATTATAACTTATATATGTTCTATGAGACTACCAATCAACCTATCACATACTCATAATTCTATCTATATAGTTTATATTATATTATATATATACAAGGATATATAATTCCATCATAAATATACATCCATATCTTATGTATGTAGGATATGTCTATAACGACTTTCCCCTTCTAAAAGTATAAAGCCACAATTTCCAATGCAATGACATATATCTCCCAATAAAGAACTTCAAATGCAATCCTCAAAACTATAGTAAATATAAATTTAAAAAAATCCCAGATACTACTCTATCTATGGATTTTAAATCGATAAAATATTCTCTCTAGGTTTAATCTCAATCCACAAAGGTAGGCCAAGATTTCAATTCACTATAGGTAATGTGAGCATAAATTATTATAACCAAAACTATACAGTAGAATAAATTTTTCTCATATTATAAATCATCATACACAGGGAACATAAATGAAATGGGTGTTGGGTGTATCTCTCAACTATCAAATATGCATTTTTAATCCTTAAGAACGGTTCCATTCTCAATTTTACAAGCGTGTGGGAAGAAACTAGTTCCATTCCTAGGTTCATAAGAGTAAGGACCTAATAATACAAGGCACTATCAAAATATGAATTCAAACCATTTTAATACTATACCTAGGTAAGAAGGGCATTCAATTTTTTCGCTTTTGAATAGAAAAATTAGTTTGTATTCATATACAAGCAAAACCCATAAAAATTATTATTTTCAAATTGAAATCCTCTACTTGCATGGTCACTAAAAATGGCCACTATTTAAATGTAGATGCTGGTAGCCATTTCCATTTTGATATTTCTCATGTTCCTTCTTCCCTTATATCTAACTCTAAAATTTTTATTATTCTTTCAATTTTCCTTTCCCATCCATGTTTTGCATGCCCTCAAGTTTCTCCTCAAACTCTAGGAGTACACAGTTATAAAACTCAAATTCATAATTGTATTTTATTTTATTTTTCTAATAACTCAATATTCCATATACCTATTTTTCATGGAAAATAAATTCCAAACCCTAAAACTCATCTTCCCAGCAAATGGTAAGGTTAACTCATGATAATAGCAAAAGAAACCTAATTTTATTCCCAATGATTCGAAAATGTCTTAATTTATTTTTGGTTGGGGTAATCATAGCAATGATACCACTAAAACCTTAAAAATCAACATAAAAACAAAATTTTCTAAGTTTTAAAACTCATATAAGGATAAATGTTTTGGCATCTTTTACCCTATATTCCCTAGGGAACCAAAAAGGAATAAGAATTAAGATTGAAAAAGTTTACATAATTAAATAAAAATACATGGTTTAATAAACACCATGTAATCAAATGGTATAAATGCATAAAAATAGGTCCATCTTACTTCATATTCATAAATCCATAGTTTAGTTCACATAAAAATTGCATAGAGGTTGATCTAACCAACCCACATTAGCTGAGATAATGAATTCTATTAACAAGAACATCCATTTCCAAACTATTTATTCCACAACAAGGTAATTAATTGACCCATAATCAATTTAAAGTATGCAATATTTACCATAGTGACATATAATAAATGTAATCTTAATAAAACTGAAAACTAAAAAGAACAAGAAAATTACAAATAGGTTAAGATCTTGAAACAATACTCAGAATTGACTCATTTATATTGATTGAAATAATTAAAAACCCAGAACATGCTTAAATAATCCTAAACATAGAAATAAGAGCCTACATTCAAAATTTGAAAAAAATCTAAAATGTAAATAAAAATGTTTATTTTTAGCAACTGCTATTTATAATAATTTTTACATGAAAACACACAGCTCTAAAAATTTCCTGAAATAACATAAATGCTAAAATTAGCCTATTTAATGAAAATAAACCAAATTTTACTTATGGTTATAAAAATATACAATTTATAAAAATAGAAAATTCCCAAAAAAATCATCAAATGTTAATTTCAGACCCTTAGATGATGACATTTGGCCTCTAAAAATATCAAAATCATATATAAGTGGATAAAATGGATTAGATAAGAATCACAAATTTTAATATGGTCAGTTTGGAGTGTGGAAGAGCTTAAACAGAGTTACAAGTTAAAATCTATGGCCTCCAAAAGGTTGGCATATGTTTTCTAAATCATTCTCCTCTGGTTTAAAATAACTTAGCTCCTACGAGGTGCCCTAATTGTACTAATACCATTTTTCCTTGTTAATTTTCTTTAGATCCCATTATATAATCTAAGTTTTATCTTCTTACTACAATCTTTCCCACTACACTAAATACATGTTATAATTCCCTTGCCTTATGTTCACTATCTTCATATCCAGAACCTACACTATTTTTTCTTTCTTCTTTGGAACTTGCTGCTCCTAATTTAATTTTTCATATTTGTCATCTTCCCCATGGAATTAATATAAATATGAAACATTAAATACTATATATATATATATATATATATATATATATATATATATATATATATATATATATATATATATATATTCTATGGTAAACTCACCTCATATGCGTTATCATTGATTTTCTTCAGAAATTTGCATGACCCAATTTTCATGTACTTCAATTTATTATATGTGCCTTTTGGAAATCTTTATTTCCTCAAGTAAACCATTAAAAACTCTCCTTTAAATAACTTAGATCTTATTTTGACATTTATTGTTGCTTTATATTTCTCATTACTTTCATTGAAATTTCTTCTTACTCCTTGCAATTGTTACATATGCTATGCAAACACTTCTACATCATCACTAATTCAATTTACAATTGGTAACTATACCAAATATAAAATACCCATAGGATTTATGCCATAACTAATTTCAAAAGGTGACATACCTAGTGATCTATTTACTAAACTGTTATATGCAAAATTAGCTTGTGGTAAAACTAAGTCCCATTGCTTTGGCTTCTCTCCCACTATGCATCTCAATAAATTTCCCAAGCTCCTTTTAAAAAAATTTATTTATCCATCTATTTGTGGGTGATATGCACTAATAAATTATAGCTTAGCACACATCTTCTACCACAAAATCCTCTAAATATGACTTATAAATATTGTGTCCCTATCTGAAGTAATAGTTTTTAGAATACCATGTAATCTCATAATATCCATAAAAAATAATTTTGCAACTCTAGTGGCATCATTGGTTTTCTTACATGAAATGAAATGAACCATTTTAGAAAATATTTCTACAATAACAAAAATGAATCATTACTTCTCAGTGTGCTTGGAAATCCCAACACAAAGACTATAATCAAATCTATCCAAAGTCCACTTAGAATTGGTAATGACATGTATAATCTAATATTTTGTCCAAGCCCTTTAGCCACCTGACATATTCTTCACCTTGAAACATACTTTGTCACATCTCTCTTCATCCTTGGCCAAAAATACTTTTCCTCTACCAAAACTATTATCTTCATCTTACCAAAATGTATAGCCAAACAACCACCATATAATTCTCTTATTATATTGTATCCTAGAGACCCAACTAGAAGTCATAATTATTTCCCTTTGAAGAGATAACCTTCTCGTATAAGATACTCATCATAAATAGAATATATCCCACCCATTAATAGATTTCTACACTACTCAACTATCTTTCCAAAATATGGATTAGTATCATATAATTATTTAATAGCTTCAAATCCAACTACTTCACTCACCATAGTTGTTAATAATGTTACCCTTCTTCTCAATACATTGGCTACCTAATTTTATTTTCTAGATTTAAGTTTCAACACAAAATTATACCCCTACAATAGGGAAACCCACTTTCCATGCCTACTATTCAGCTACTTTTGTGTATTCACATACATCAAAGCCTCATTATCTATAAATAGGATAAACTCCTTAGGCACTAGGTAATGCCTACAATGTCTTAATGCTTGTACAATTGCATAAAGTTCAACATCATAAGTAGAATACTTTGACCTTACCTCATTCAAATTTACACTGAAATATGCTATTAGCTTTCCTTCTTGACTCAATATAGCACCAATTCCCACAAATAAAGCATCACATTCAACCTCAAACACTTTTTTAAAATTTGGTAATGCTAAAATTTATATTGATATAATCTTCTTCTTCAAAAATTCAAAACATTTTGTGTTTTCTCAAGTCCATGGAAATTTTTTTCCTCTCATGCAATCTATTATTGGTGCCACAATAATACTAAATTTTTTAATAAACTTTATGTAAATTTTTTCTAAACCATGGAAACTTATTACCTGTATAATGCTTTTTGGAATAGGTCACTCAACAATTGCCTTTATATTTTCTTCATCCATTTTCACACCATCTACTAAAACTACAAATCCCAATAATATCAAACTATTCTACATAAACCTACACTTCTTTAGATTTGCATACAACTTATACTTTCTTAATTAATTAATTACCATTATTAATTACTTTAAGTGTTCTTATTTATTCATACTAAATATCAAAATATCATCAAAATAAACAACTACAAACTTGCCATTATATTCTTTTAGCACTGTATTCCTCACCCTCATAAATGTGCTAGGTGCATTAAATAATCTGAATGGCATCACCATCCACTCATATAATCCATCCCTAGTCTTGATTGCAATTTTCCACTCATCTCCTTCATGAATTCAAATCTAATAATAGCCACTCCTTAGATAAATCTTGGTAAAATATTTTTCTCCTATAAGCACATCCATTATATACTCTAAATGAGATACAAAAAACCTATACTTTATTGTAATTTTATTAATTGCTCTACTATCCCCACACATTATCCATCCTCCATCTTTGTTTGGAGTTAGCAAAGTGGGTGTTGCACATGGACTCATACTCTCACTTATCACTTTCTTCCTTAGCAATTTAGTAACCTATTTATTTATTTCTCCATGTTTTGTTGGAATCATCCTATAAGTTGCTTGATTGGGTAGAGATGATCCTAAAATAAAATCAATGTGATGTTGAATATCTCTCTTCAGTGGTAAACCATTTGGTAACTCATTAGGCATAACATTTTCATATTCTTTCAACACTCTTGTTGCTTTTGTTGGTATTGGCACAATTTTTTATTTCTTCATTCTTTACTACTAGTGCATAATAATAACCTGCTACCTTCATATCTTGGATTATTTTTTAGTATAGATCATGATTTCTATCTTCTCTTCCTCTTTAAGAGGTAACAAAACTACCTTTGTACCACCATTCCAAAATTTTTATGTGTTCTTTGCTTAATCATGAACTACTTTCCTATCAAATTACCATGATCTCCTTAATAAAACATGACATGTGTCCATCAGAATAACATCACACCATATTTCATAATTATATATTTTTCCTATAGAAAACTTGATTAAGCAACTTTTATCTACTGTAATTATATTCGATTTCTTAAACTATGAAACATGATAAGGATTAGGATGATTTTCACATTGCATATTTAGTTTCTCAATCATTTCTTTAGAAACCATATTTTCACAACTACCACCATTTATAATTACTTTGCATACCTTTGCACCTAAAGTACATCTTATTCAATAAATATTTGATTGTAGACATGCATCACCACCTTCTTTATTCTACACTTGATCCTTCCTTGGAGTGATCATGGTTCTTCTCATCATGAGATTATCTCTAATATCTACTAGTGCAACTTTAGTATTTTAATCTTGTATTTCAGCCTCAACTAGGTTGCCTCTTGGAAAATCTTCTTGCCTCCTTTATTGATCTTGATAGTTTGGATAGTTAAATGATTTATGCCATTCTTTTCTACATCTATAACAAATATAAGATCTATGTTGATTCAAAAGCCATCCTCTAACACAATCATAACCTCATCCCCTCTGAAATCCTCTTCCTCTTTGTTGGTATTAAAACCCTTGCCTATTATCATCTTGCCCTTCTGCAGCACATAATGGTTCACCTTGATTATAATTAAAGCCACCTCTAGTGGTATTATACCCACCTCATTCCCTTATTGGAGGGTATCCACCTCTTCTTGGACCACTAGATGTCCTTCTAAAGTTGTATCTCTTTTTTTTTGCATTTGCCTTCAAAGCTAATTGATAAGCCTCCTCCATGTTTAGTATTCTATGCATGCTTAATTTATCTTGAATAGAAAATTTCAAACCATTTACATACCTTGCAGTCATATGCTATTATTTTCATCATGTTCCATTTGTATGAAAAGATTGTCAAGTTCATCTAAATACTCTTGTATACTATGATTTTTTTGCCTTAAATTTTGAAATATTCTATATAAGGTTTATGCATAATCCACAAGAAGAAATTTATCCCTCAGCTTATTTTCCATATTTTTTCAAAAATTAATCTTATCTTTACCTTTTATCGATCTCTCTTTCTGCAGGTGATCCCACCAAATCATTATACGACCTTTCAATTTCATGCATGCAAATTTTACAATATTATCTTCTCTCATAGCCTTCCACTCAAAGAACTTCTCTATGATATTCATCCAATATATCAAATCCTATGGTTTTAAACTACCTTCATAATCTAGAACATCAAACTTGATTCCTTCATTTCTTCCTTCTAAAGCATGAACCATCGTCTCGTCTATGGATAGTGTTTGCTCATGTTATTCTTCTTCTTTTTAAACTTCTTCATCATGATTTGTGTCTTGCTCATCACTACCTTTTCTTCTTCCTTGATTGGTGGTAACCTTTGTTAATTATTGAACTTACCTATGTATCTCTTGTATAGTCTAGTTCATCTATGCCATACCTCCTCATCCTCTCACCATTCTTTACTCTTTCAAGATTTTAACATGCTTTGATACTAGATAATGAAACAAAAAACTAACAAGAACATTAAAATTACCAATACGCCGTGATCTTGAAACAATACTTATAATTGACTTATATTGATTTTTTGAAAAAATTACAAACCCAAACCATGCTTAAATAATCCTAAACTCAAAAATTAGAGTCTACATGCAAAATTTTAAAAAGAACTAAAATCTAAAAATAATTATCTATTTTTAACAACTACTATTTATAGTAAGTTTTTCATGTAAGCATGCATGGTTCTAAAAATTTCCTAAAATAAACTAAGTACTAAAATGAGCCTTTGGAACAAAATTCAACTATACTTGACTTTCGGTTCTAAAAATATACAATTTCTAAAAATAGAAAAATCTTGAAAAAATTATTAAACATTAATTTTAGACCTTCAGATGATCACATTTGGCCTCCAAAAAATATCAAAATCAAATATAAGTGAATAAAAAGGCTTAAATAAGAATCTAACTTTTGATACAATTGTTTTGGTGTATGGAAAAGCTCAAATGGAGTTAGGAGTCAAAAGTTATGGCCTACAGAAGGTTGGACAATTTTTTTCTACATCAAAGCTTTCAAACAATACATCAATACAAAATATTCTTGGAATAAAAATGTGTAATAATTTGTGTGGGTTTAGTTTCACTCTTTTCTTCTCTCAATGTCAGTATCTGCATCATACTCCCTTATGCTACAATCCCTGTATTCCATTCTATGAGAGCTGGATAGTCCAGTGAGCACCCTAGTCAAAGAAAATGGTAGGTAGTGAGAGATTTTACATAAAATAATAAAATACATAGAATGTATATACATCATATTAATTAATTTAAAAAAATCAAATCTACAAATAAAATCATATCCAAATAAGATTCCAATACACTAAAATATAGTATATATGGATACATGTACAAATTTACTCTAATCATAATATATCATGGAATAAAGCATAACATCTGTCAAACCAAATAGCATATATATAAAATCATATCATTAGATGTATAAAATACCAATTATTGGTTTTACTTGATTGCCTAATGTCAATATCGTCTTTCAAGAGTACGCTGAAATGTAACATCCTTCCCCCCAAAAAAAAACATCATCCTAATGGATTTTATTTCAATCATAAGTTATAAAAATAAATAATAATATTCTATATAAAATTATTGAAATAGATGAGGAAATAATCTATAATTTTCTTCATAATCCTCCCATGTGGAACTATGTTCAACATATTGATCCCACTAGACCTTCCATTATGACATTTTCCTATTAGCAAGCTAAGCTTGTGAGTATCAATTATGCTAAGTGGTTCTATTGTTACCACCCCTAGATATAGAATTTATAATTAATTATATTATAATACATTTCAAGAATCATCTATATATTTCTTAAGATAGGATACATGAAAAAAAATTATGCATTTATGTTAAAGCTAACGGAAAAATAAGTCTATACACTATAAGCTATATCAATTCTAGAACCTCAATTTTTCCTACATATCTTGGTGATAATTTTTCAAATTTATTAAACTTAATGGCACTCTTTTAGGGTTTGAATCATATAAAAACATTATCTCCAACTGAGAATTTCCTTGATATCCTTTTCATATCAGCATAAATTTTCTTCCTATCATTGTATCTAACCAATGTTTGTCTTGTTACTTTCACTTGTTCTTCCATTTCATTGATCATATTATGTCCAAAGACCACTATATCTTCTAACTTATCCTAAATAATTAGTGTTCTACACCTTATACCATACAATGCTTCATAATAATCCATATTCAATGTCGATTGAAATGAAATGTTATAGGAAAATTCAATCAATGGAATGTATTCTTCCCATTTTTATCATTGATCCATGCAATGCGTCCTTAAAAAATATTCCAATATTTGATTCACTCTTTATGTTTTCCCATATACTTGTAGATGGTAAGTCGTGATAAATTTAAACTATGTACCCAATGTTGCATTAAGAGTTTTCCAAAACATTAGGATCATCCTAGGGTCCTTGTAATAAATGATATTTTTTATAAACCCATGCAATCTATATACTTATTTTAAAAAAAATTTGGAAAGCATTGGTGCATCATCTATCACATTACCCAGAATGAAGTGTACTAATTTGGTGAGTTTATCAAAAACCACCATTTTCATGTCATGATTATTCCTTGACATAGAAAAACATTGGAAAAAGTTCATACTAATGAATTTCCACTCCCATTTTAGTATAGAATGTGAATAAAACAACCCGAGTCGAATGTACATCTTCAAGCTTGACTCACTAACATTCGAATGATGTTGACACAAATTCATCTACATTTTTATTCATTAATTTCCATAAATACAATGACTTTAACTATGCTAAGAGATTATCTACACCAAGATATCTTGAATATGGAGTGTTATGTAACTCCTTCAACATGATAATCCTCAAATTTTATCTATTAGGCACGTAGATCCTTCCATTGTATCTCAAAATTTAATAATTTGAAATTGAAATCCTTTGTGTCTAGGATCTTGTGATTCTTATGATAAATCTTTATTTACCTACTCATATAATTAAATTCTTGGGGAGAACATCTCTACCTTTTCTTGAAATGTAACCCTAAAAATAGTGTAAGCTGCAATGTACCTTTTATGACTAAGGGCATATGCAACTCTATTTTCGTTGCGCTTAATGGAACTATTGTCAACATAATAATATGAAAATAATTATTTACATCTTATTTGATGAGAATTAATTATGGGCTGGGTAAATATGTACTTGATCCCCAAGTTATTTGTTTTGAGATGAAAAGGTTTTTCCAACAAATAATGCCTTCATACATGTAAATCATGCACTATGACAACTAAATCTAAGTCATGTGGGACATAGTCTGGCTTATAAGTCTTAAATTTAGTTGAATCATAAGATATAACTAAGCCATCATGTTTAATAACTCATCCTAAATCATCTCTTTAACCATTAATTGTTATTGTAAAATGACCATTTGAATATGGAATCCATGACACTGGTGATGAAGTAAGCCTTATTTTCAAGATTTCAAAATAATCTTCACACTTCTTAGACAAAATAAATTATTGCACATTTTGTTGCATAGAGGTCATTGGATTTGCTATCTTGGATAAATTTGTAAAATTTCCTATAGTATCCTATTAAACCCATGAAGCTACACACCCCATGTATATTTATGTGTTGGCCATTCCATGATGGATCTAATCTTAGTTAGATCCATTGAAATTCATTTTGAATACATAATATATCATATATATTGTACTCTTATTTGAAAGAAGGCAAATTTAAACAATTCACCAAAAAAATATGCTTTCACAACCATTTCGAAACAAAACACAAATGATGAATATGTTTCTCTTAAATTTTAGAGTGGAGGAGGATGTCATCAAGGAAAAAAAGCACAAACTAATCAAGTTAATATATGAACACACTATTCATGAGATTAATTAATTCTAAAAGTGCATTGGCTAGCCTAAAATGGAGTATTGTGAATTCATAGTGTATGTATCTAGTTTTGAAGGTTATTTTTACAATAACTTCATCACCAATCCTCAACTATTGGTACTAAGTTCAAATTTCAATGTTCGAGAATAATGTCATACCCCACATTTGATAAAAAATATCATCATTATGTGTTAATGGATACATGTTATTAATGGTTATTTTGTTAAAAATCATGTAATATATGCCTGGGTGAAGGGTTCCATCATTGTTCTTTACAAAAACTATAGGTGATATCCACTATGAAACACTTTTCCAAATCAAACCTTGGCCAACATCTCTTGAAGTTTTGATTTTAACTCAAGTAACTCAGTTCTTATCATTCTATAGGGAGCCTTATATTGAGGCTAAAATCATGGAATAATATCAATAGTGAAATAAAATTCCCTTTTATGAGTTAAAACATACAACTCTTCTAGAAAAACATCTTGGAAATATTATAAAAATGGGTAGTCATGAATAGAGTATTCCATAGTTTCTTCAATTTCATAGACTTTAACCAAAAATACTTGACATCTATTTTGTTAAGCCTTTTTTAATTGTATGTCTAAAATTTGTCTTCATTTCAACTCTCTCTTTTCTCTCAGAATTTGGATTTGATCCCACAAATCATCTAAGCATTCAACCTTATTCAAAAATCAATCAACCTTAAATTTGTGCCTAAAAAGTGAATTCACTCCTAGAATAATTCATATGATCCTAGTGGTGATACATATAGATCAACTACCATGGTTAATTTTGGTAACTTTACGTTAACATGTACAAGACACATGTCTACCTTGACCATGTATTCATTCCCATACTGAACCAACCAAGATTTGCCATCAAACTAACATTCCTAGATAATTGACATAACATTTTATGAGAGATAAAGCATCTAGTGGCTCATTTATCTAT
Organism: Torreya grandis; assembly: GCA_037957365.1. Lineage (NCBI taxonomy): Eukaryota > Viridiplantae > Streptophyta > Pinopsida > Cupressales > Taxaceae > Torreya > Torreya grandis. The sequence goes on from JARHVA010001171.1 coordinate 2,564,204, forward strand.
TAAAATTGAAATATGATACTAAAATAAATTCCTTGATACTTCAATGGGATAGGCTTAAAATTTTCCTTGACAATTGTCAAAAACTATATGAATTCACTTTTGGAAGGTTCCTTATTGTGATGTATAGGTAGATGAATTCTTATTTTTACCATGTTTATTCCTCCAAGGATAATACGTAACATAATGATCTCTTCCACATGTAAAACATCTGATAAGTGGTCCATTCTTTTTAGATTGACTGCTTCACTTGGATCCTTAAAAAATTTACTAAGTTTCCTATTATCTAAAGTTATATTAAACCTCACATTATAGCTATTGAACTTGTTCTAAGAATTCCCATTCCATTTCTAGTTATTTTTCTTGAAAGTTATTTTTGAGATTCCAAATGTAATTTTAAATTTTTATTTAACTTCAACAAGAGATTTCAATTTCTACTATTGATTTAATGCTTTATTAATGACCTGCTTCATATCGGATGATCTTTTAACATCCACTTCACATCTAATTTGGTGCTTTAATCCCATGATGAACTTCCTAATCTAAAAATGTTAATCTTTATGGTACTAAGTTACATACTTCAAAATCTTTGTGAATTGTTACTAATAATAATTCACTGATAAATCTCCTTGTTTCATAATTTATAAATATATTAACTTCTAATTAAATTAAAATTTTATTATCCACCAAGATATAAAAAAGGTTACAACCTATTCCCAAGTATTGCTGGTGGATTAAAAATATATCTCTTTATTCTTCTTACTGGTCCACCAAGTTGCTACTTCACCAACCAGTTGGTGGGATCCCCTAATATCCTCAATTATATCAAAATAATTCTAAATTTCAAAAATAATTTTCGTCTTTGTAAGCCAAGATTTAGCTTAATCATCTAACACTATACCATCAAACATGGGTGGATTCACTTTATTCATATATCACACAAGTTACAACTATGTGAGATCTTACTACTTGATTCTCTTCAGCATGTCCTTGATCTTGAGGCTTTTCTTGACCAATTGTTCATTTTAATGGTGTTTTTTATTCATTTTTCTTTTCCTTCCCATGAAATTCTTGCTATAGGGCTGTTAATTTATCTCTTCTTTCATTCATGACAATAAGGATTTGATCAAATTTTACAACTTATTCGGATGTCATCTCATATGGATGAACCTAAGGATTCTCATTAGAGGTCCCCTCAAAATTTAATACCCATTGAACCATTTTCCTTATTGAATTAACAAATATAATTTATATTACTAGACTCATTATATATGAGCATTTAAACCTCATCTATAATACCATAATGATAACACCCCTCTAGGTTGTTCTAATGATATGTAATTTTTAAAACATTAAGTTAACATACTTTAAAAATAATCTTCTCCATTGATTTAATGTAATTTTTAATTATTTAATATAAAATATATCTAAAGAAACATGTGTATAAAATAAAACTAACCCATTGGTTAAGCTAAAATATATTTATCTTTCAAATAGCATTAAATAGTTTAGAAGACTAAACTATCTCAAAACACATATGCTAAGTGAATGGTAGTGAATTAATCCATTTTAAAAATTAATCATGAATATACATATACTAATTTTTTCATTATTATGACTCATGCACATGTCAAGAGCCACCTCTGTATCTAATAAAAAAATAATAAATATACAAATATTACACTTTTTCATTATATGCCATAATATATCATGATAGGACATATAAAAGTACACTTGAACTTCTTAAAAAAAACTCAACAATCAATAAAATATCAATGAGTATGATTATAGAATGGTTGATCAATTTAAGAGAGGGAGATCATCATCAGGGTGATTTTTCTCTAACCATAGATTGCCAATCTCCTGCATAGCTCCCCACTAGGATTGGTTCTTCCCTTCACAAAGGGGAAGATAATGGTAGTGTAGATAAAAAAAATTCAACTAAAACCATGTGTAGTAAAATCACTAATACATGAATCAATCAAATAGATCATTGAGAAAAATCCTCTATCTAATATGACATCATGCACACACATGTAAACAATAAATTATAGTGAATGATAATGTTTTATCTATAATATTACTTTGGCCAAAAGTTTTCATTATAGATTTTATATCACTCATGCATCTAAGTCAAATCCACACAAACACATACTCTCTACTAATGAATCTCAATCTATCCTATGATACCAAATGATAGGTAATATACCAATCATCTATTAGCATAAGAAAATATTCAATCATATAGTCTTATAGACTATTTCAAAGACATACTAATAACATATTTATAACTTATAAACACTTAATAATTTAGTTCAAGTTTTTTCATGATTATACTATATAAGTTTAAAACACCCTTTATTTACATATAATCACTTTAATTTTATAGTATACAACTATTATTATCACATCCAAGATATTTAGTTTTATATCTATCATTGACATTATTATTCTCCAAATGCAAGCATATCTACATGTCTATGTTATAGAGTTTAAAGTAAATAGATACATTATCCTCTACTCAATAAAAATCTACAACTTTCATTTACTTTTAATTGGAAAACATAATTGGAAAACATAATTTGAAAATACTATGGACACATAAAACAAGGATTATTTATCCATTTTGAAATAGGTCATTCTATCACTTATTTATTAACTATTTTATCCCTATTGACTATTTTGATAAATACTTAGAATGATTCAAATTTAAAATTGTTCTACAAATATGTACATAGTTTGTATATTTTATGTATTCATAAACATACTTTCATGTCATTTAGTTACTCAAGAACAAGATCAAGAAATAATCATTTTCTCCAATCTATCTACAGAGGGATACAAATACATATTTTTAGGTATTTTTGTTATAATTGAAACCTTTAAAAAGTCCTATAGTATCCCATTTCAATCCAAATCACCGTTGAATATGACACTAATTTATCAATTATGCCAACTCTATATAATATTGACTATAGCTCTGATTACATATCTAAAATTTTGTATGCATTTCCTATCGAATATGTCTCAAGGCTTAGGTGAGTATAAATTAGATACACTACTGTTCCATATATACATAAATATATGTTTCTCTCTTTATCTGTATCTCTATGTGTGTGTACACATACTTATTCTTATCATCAAAAATTTAAACATGGTTTATCATTTATCTCATATACATATATACGTAATATTATATAATAAATCAAAGTAAAAATAAAACTTATAAATTTTTTATGAGACTACCAATCAAGATAAAACATACTCATCATTATATTTCTAAAATTCATACACATACACAAGATCGTATAGTTCCATCACAAATATACATCGATAAATTATGTATGTAGATTATGGTTGTAACAACTTGCCCCTTTCTCAAATTATAAACCCATAGTTTCTTATGAAAAGACATATAAGTACTAATTGATAACTTCAAATGAAATTATAAAGACTGTAGTAAATATAAATTGAAAAAAATTATAGGTACTAATTTATATGCATATTTTAAATCAATAAAATATTATGTTAAATTTTAATCCCAATCCATGAAGGTAAGTCAAGAATTCCATTCATTATAGGTACTATGAGAAAATATTACTATAAAAAAATATATATATACAATAAAATACCTTTTTCTAGTCTTGTAAATCATCATACACACAAAATTTAAATGTAATGGGTGTAACTCTCAACTATCAAATATACATATTTAATCCTTAATAATGGTGCCATTCTCACTTTTATAGTCCTATTGGTGGAAACTAGTTCTATCCCCATTTCTATAAGCATAAGGCCCTAAATATACAAGGTACCACCAAAATATGCATTTAAATAATTTTAATATTTAACATAGGTAAGAATGGCATTCAAAATTTTTGCTTCTGAATGGAAAAAATAGTTTGTATTCATATACAAGTAAAACCCATACAAATTCTTATTTTAAAATTGAAATACTCTACTTGCCTAGTCACTAACAATAGATGTCATTCAAATGTAGTTATTGGTATCCATTTTAAGTTTTATAATGCTCCTTCTCCTTATTCCCCCATATGTAATTATTCCATTTTTATTCCTCTTATTCTATTTTTCCTTTCTCATCCACATTCTGCATGCCCTTGAGTTTCTCCTGAAACACTATGAGTTCTCCCTTATAAGACTCAAATTCATAGATGTATATTCCTTCATTCTAAATTTAAATCAAGATTCCATATCCCTATTTTTCATTGTAGTTGCATGTAAAACTCTACCGCTTATATTACCACCAAATCATAAGGTTAACCTCTGAATGTAGAAAAATAAACCTAGTTTTCTTCCTAATGATTCCAAAAGGACTTATTATATTTTTTGGTTTAAATAGTGCATGCAAATTATGCCACTAGAATCTTCCAAACTAACACAAAAAATCATTTATCTATGTTTTAAAATTCATCTATATATAAATTATTGGATGTATTTTTTCTTATACCCCCTAGAGCACTAAAAATGGATAAAAATTAAGTCCAACAAACTTTACATAATTAAATACAAACAAATGATTTTATAAACATCTCATGCTTAAAATTTTTACAATTCATAAAAATAGGTCTAACTTAATTCATACTAAAAAATCCATAGTTTAGTTCACATAAGAGTTTTATAGTGTTTTATATGTGAATGCACATTAGTTGAGTTAATGAATTGTATTAAAAAGAACATTCATTTCCAAACTAGTAATTCCACAGCAAAATAATTAATTAACCCTAATATATGTAAATCATGAAATATTAACCATATTAATAGATAGTAAAAATAATCGTTCAACACATATATTAATACTAAATGATATCAACATATAAAAGTAAGTGTGTGTGTGTGTGTGTGTGTGTGTGTGTGTGTGTGTGTGTGTGTGTGTGTGTGTGTGTGTGTGTGTGTGTGTGTGTGTGTGTGTGTGTGTGTGTGTGCACGCGCGTGCGTGCGTGCATGCGTGGGTGCATGGGTGCATGCCTACGTGCATGTGTGCATGTGTGCATGTGTGTGTGTGCGTGTGTGTGTGCGTGTGTGTGTGTGTGTGTGTGTGTGTGTGTGCGTGCGTGTGTGTGTGTGTGTGCGTGCGTGGGCGTGTGTGGGTGTGTGTGTGTGTGTGTGTGTGTGTGTGTGTGTGTGTGTGTGTGTGTGTGTGTGTGTGTGTGTGTGTGTGTGTGTGTGTGTGTGTGTGTGTGTGTGTGTGTGTGTGTGTGTGTGTGTGTGTGTGTGTGTGTGTGTGTGTGTGTGTGTGTGTGTGTGTGTGTGTGTGTGTGTGTGTGTGTGTGTGTGTTTGTGTGTGCGTGCGTGCGTGTGTGTGTGCATGTGTGCGCACATGCATTCATGTGTACATGTTTCTTTTTACTCTTTTTAACCCCAATGCCAATATCTAAATCTTCCTCCCCTATGATACTCTACCTTTGTTCCACTCTATGAGGGTGATACAGTCCTATAAGTACCTCAATCAAATGAAATGGTTGTTTTATTGAGTTTTGAAATAAATTAAAAAAGTAATCAAAATGTATATACATCAAATGAACTATTATATGGTACATCTAATATTTTGATGAAATCATATACAATTAAGCTTCTAATACACTAAATATAGTATATCCATATAAATAGAGTAGGATTAGTTGTAACATATAAAACTAGTTGGAAATTTTAAAGACCCAACCTATTGTAAGTTTATAAAGAATCCCTTTAAAATAAATCATTAGGAGCTATCATCAATAGAGGAAAATTAAATTCACCCATAAGGATAGTGCACTATAGCTTAATAATATCTATCATGTAATCATCCTTTTGAATGTTTGTTATAAAATAATTTCAAATGACCTAGTAAATAACCTTCTTAATTTTCTTTTTACAGTAATTAGAATTGAAAAATGGGCTTCATAGAAACCATATATATACTAGATAATTTAGATGTTATTTGTCATGGAATGGAATGGGCTTTGGCCACTCAATAGAGGATAATATTTCTCAAACTATATTTTTAAAAAACTTATGATCAGATATAATGGCCCTTTATTCTTGTTATCCTTAAGGCTTTAGGTTGTGGTCAATTCATTCTCTCAACAATGAAAAATTTATTTTTTGATGCATCAACCTACATTACCATCAATGGGAAAAAGTCTAAAATATTTAGTATTGTTTCTCCATTAGTTGGGGTTTTCATACAATTCCTTCTTTAAATATCATAGCTATTGAGGTCTTTGGTTATCTTCTTGTTTTCATAGCCAAATGAAGACTTGTTAGGTGAATTATTCTTCTTGATTATTACTCTCATATCAAAAATGGAAATTTTATATATGACACCTTACTTAATCTTGATAATAAAGAAGATTGTTTCAAATGGGTACTTCAATTCCTTGACATTTTTCATAAAGCTTCAAGGTCTAATATGCAATGGGCAAAAAAATAGTGTTGTGTATGAAACATGATTCCTTTTCTTGAATGGATTCATCATTATTAGTGGAAGTTGATATATAAGAAATGTATATTTATATTCCTTAGTATTCTTTTTAATTTATATATCTCTTCTACATATTTGTGGTAGTATGTTATTCATAAAGTGGAAAAAGAGGTCTCTTAATATACCTCTAAACCTATGTCCTTATCTATTAAATTTACACTTTGTCAGAAAATATTTGCAACCAATCATGTTTAATAATCCTCATATCAGTTCCCCTCTAAAGCCTCACATGATAAAATATCAAACATTCTTAGAGACTTTCTTTTGTGAAAATGCTAAATTAACTGAAGGATATCACAAGGTTTAATGATATATTTTTACCTTCCTCATGACAAAGGAGGAATGTGAATCATTTATGTATATAAATAATTTATTTACATTTTTATAAGTGGTTTGTTACATCAATTGAAGGTAATGATGTTTGTAATATGATTTTAAGGAACTTAATTTTTACTTACAACCCTATGGTAAAAAAAAATGGGATAAACAATCACATAGACACTCTATAATATACCATTGCTCGTATTAAGATATAATGTTATTTTGTTGCCATGATGACATTTAAATCTTTTGATGCTACCCAACCTTTTATAAAATTGGATGTATATGGATGTCACAATGATATTTTCTTTGATGACCATAATATTTGGTGATCCCTTATAATTATCATCTCCAATATTCCTTTAGTATAAATGCCAACTATTTAAAAATGGAATCACATTATTAAGGATATTATCTCTTCTAAACATTAGATCCCATGGAATTAACTAAAATATAAATTTATAAATTTATTAATACAAATATACCTTATATTTTGCATATCCAAGAGTTGCTTCCTAATGTCATGCTATACATTATGTGATTAAAACCTCCACATGCATGGTGTATATACATAATATGTTTTTTACTTTATCATTCAATGCTTCTTTATCCTTCAACTTCTTATTAACATATCAATATTATTGGTAACACACCTTAAAGAGTGTACTAAGAATGGGGTGGAAAAGGTTTTTGGTAATTTGAAAGAGATGATGTTATTCTATCCTAATTACACCATTACTACTATTAGTCTAACCTATTCTAAGTGTCTATATTTATATATCTATTTTTTTAACATTTTATCGAGATTATATAGCATCCCTATATCCTATGATATCATCTTAACTAATACCATCTATTTTGTGACTTTACCCTTCATGTACTAAGTCATCCAACCAAATCACATGTATCATCCTAGAATAATATCATTCTATATTAGTAGACATATTTTAACTATATATGTTGGGATAATACCATTATATTGGAGTATAGGGATGGTTTTTGGCATTGGATCAATATATAGGGGTCATATTTCATTAATATCATATATCACACCATTTATTTTATTTATTTTTCTTCCATTTATTCCCTAATTCTAATTTTAGAGATTTAGTAGTGTAGAACATTATCTTGAGGAGACTTGTCTTGTGGTGTCACTAAAGCTCTATAAGAGTCATTAAGATTTCATAGCTAATAATATCTTATGTATTTATCTTAAAAAATTAAGTCTTCAAGGTATAACATTCTCTTACAAAGATCCATTTGAGTAAAGGGGGATATTGAATCATTGGTGGGTCCATCCCAAGGTAACTATTTATATTCATAATCTCTTTCCTTTATTACATGATATGTTACATACTACTTGTTACTTTGTGGATGAATGTATGTGTATCCTTTTGTAAGAATTATGTACATAGAATGAGATAGTGTAGTGATAAGATTACTTAAACTTTCCATTAATCATTTTAGGTTTCATAGACATCCATTTTATTGATCATTGTAACTTATCCATTAACAACCATTCTAACCCATATTTTAGTTTAGTTTATATCTTGTATAATAATTTTAATTTTAACCATAGTATCAATTTGTTGAGGTTTAGTGGGAGCTACAGACATATGTCATAGGGTTAGGATTTAAAACCATTTCATATTGACATTAAATTTAAAGGTAACCCTTTTATATATCTACAAACTTAATTTGGTCATTACCTTATAGTCTAGGTATTCCATGCTCTATTGGATTGGGCTTATTCAAATTGTTGACTATTGAGAGAAAGAGAATATTTATAGGTCATCCCAGCCCATACATACATTCTTGTGAATCAAACATGAATCTTATCATACATTTGGTTAGATGAAATTAATTTTTTTCCTTGTATATACTTAGCGAAAAACCTTTGAATCCATCAACCTAATTATATCATCCAGAACGATATTTTTTTTGTATATCTACGAACAATATTTGATAGTGTAATATCATTATGTGTTTATCTATGCTATGTCAGTTAACTTGATATAGTTATATGTGTGTTTAAAACTATGTCAATAATATTGATACAATTTTGTGTTTTTAATTTAATTTTATCAGTTTAAAATGTATAAACTAATTTGATACCTTTCTATTTACCTATTTAGTTTCACTACATGTTGTAAATAAAACTTCAATCTTAATTATTCTTTTTTTAAACCCAGAAATTATGTTCCAAGAATTTTAAAAATATATAGGAACTATCATTCTAGGCCATATGGTGATTTATTTTACCAAAGCAATGGTGTGAGGGGTATTCTCCATATATTAAATCCATTTTAAAATAGTATGAAAAAACTTTAGTTTACACATACCTCATGGTTACCATAAATTCTTAGGGATCCCCTATTTTTAAATATAACAAGCCAATCATCCATTTGATTTTTTAGTGCATTGTTAAAAGACTATCAATGGAAAGTTAGTATCAATGTACCTCAGATATTTGGTAGTGTGACTATGGATATGATTGACTCCTCTATAGTGTGTTCCTTATTTTATGATTTCAATATATATAAGAGACTAAAAGACAATTATATCTTTTTTAGTATACTTATCCATATTTATTTTCATAAATTAGTTAGCTAAAATTTAATTTTCCTACCTTATAAACTATATTGTGCAACCTAATACCATTATGTACTATGTTTTTTAACTACATAATCTAATCGAATAGAGTCCTATGTATCTTAGAACTACATTAGGCAAATCAATACCGCTATATATGTATGTAAATTGGCTAGCTCGATACGATTCTATTTATCTCTTTGATTCCATCAACCAACATAATATAGTCTAATTTTACCTTCTTTTCAACAACTATATTTATAAAAATGATGAAAATATTCCTTATCATCATACTTTACTAGGAAACCTGATATAATATAATTTTTCTAGTTCTATTTATCAATTGTATTAGCTATCATGAAACCATATTATTTTAATTTTTCTATTTTAACTAAATATTTAGCTAAGTTAAATTAAACTTTTCTCTTCCACTATGGAATTGATTTTTCTGAAATATAAAGAGAAAACCAAACACAATTACATGGAACTAACCAACTCCCATAAAATCTATAAAAATTGTATACCTTATAACTTAATTCAAGACTAAGATACAAAAAATATGCATGCCACTTCAATTAGATCTAAAAGTTATAAACCATTTGATAATATGAATACCATTAGACAATATTACTCACCTTGATACACTAGAGATGTAAAATATGAGTTTGATTGTCAATTTATTGATTAAATGATCGTATCCCTTCAAGAGCATCTTGAGCATAATCGATAGGATCTTATGGTTATATATCACCTCATGATATCTCCTCATGTGGAATGTCCTCCTTCCCCTACTCCTAACATTTATACTATAATTTGGGAAAGTCAATATGTGATTCTTCATTTTCCTCATCATCTAACATGATTGGTATTTATACTAACATTGTGGGTCATCTATTTAGAGGGTATACCCAAAGTACCCACATGAACATAAATGTTAAAACCACATATAGCACATCCAAAAAAGATACTCAAGCTTCCAACTCTATTCAAAATGCTCTTGATCATCACCAAATCATGTTACAATTCATTAGCCACATGGATATTTTTTAATCTAATAGTACTACCCAGATGATGCAAATACTAAACCAAAATTTTTAGAGACAAAATCATCTTAAATAAGCTTAGGGAGTATACAATACAAATTGACCCACTCCTCAATAGAGATGCTCATGGTAATGCCATCCTAAAACTCCACTTCACAATAATGATATTAAGCATATTCAAAATGAACCATTGGCTCCTCAAATTTAAAACATTGATATTAGGTGGCATCACTGCTTTCATCACTTATAATGTATCTACTGATATTTCTTTACAATTGCAAGAGTTTGGAAATATCTATAATTACTAGATTAATATTAACACCTTTGAAGCTACATATATATATATATATATATATATATATATATATATATATATATATATATATATATATATATATATATATATATACATACATACATACGTATACATACATACATACATACATATACATACATACATACATACATACATACATACATACATATATACATACATACATATATATATATATATATATATATATATATATATATATATATATATCCTTATCTGAGTCATAAAAATCATATGGATTATCCTACTTATACAATAGTTCATGATAACCCTCACATAATTTTATGTATTTTGCCCCTGAGGGAATTAAAATTTCATTCATTTCATATAGAACAATTTCACTAGCCAAACCTATGTAATTTTTATCCTTTCCAACTATACCAACTAATGTAATACAGTTTATTACATTCAAAAATACATAGACCAACCCACTATAGTATGCTTGTATATCACTCATCATTCTAATTGTATTGACCAATGTGATATATTTTATTATTAATAAATCCAAAATAAATTCATCAATAAACTTGATATAATTTATTTCCTTAACTAGTTTTATTCTTATTGTATTGGCTTGGGTAATAAAGTTTATTTCTACATTTAATTATAATTTTAATATACTAGTCTATTTGATACGGTCTTATTTTGATGTTTATATTCAACTAATGGTATCGTCCAAACTGATACCATTTTCTCAAAATTTCAAAACTATATTGTCATTGCTAATACTACAAAATTCAACTCATCCCCAATTTCAATCCAAATCAACTTCTTCCTTAGCTATTTTTTTCACAATTCCATACCTCTTTTGAATTCTTATCTAGCTCACCTTAGATTTTATGAAAGGTAAATTGTAGAATACATTAATAAGTTACCCTCCAAAATTCTATTCCTTTAGCTCATGTATACTTCCCTACATCATCATAACTAAATGATGCAACTTTTATCTGACATGAAAATCCTCACCCACCACCTATGGGGAAAGAAGCTACCTTGCATGAGTTTGAGGATATTATTTTACAATAATGTGGAAAAATGTCTGTCCCAATTCATAAAACTACAAATTCATCTCTCTAACTAAAGTTTTATATCATCTTAATGATCCTTGATGAAATATTACTTCAAGTAGATGAACCTCATTTATTCATTAGTATCTAAGTTGGTGATATTAAATTTAATCATGCATTGATATATGAAGGCTACAACACCTATGTTTCTTTCTACAAATTCATCAAATCACTTCAATACTCCAAATGTAATATTTAGAAGTATAAATAAATCATGTGACAAAGATATAACAAAAGGAAACTTCCTCCACTAGGATGTGTTAAATATCTATCCTAGTCATGTTTAACTTTACTTTATCATATAACATATTTTTTGGTCACTCATAGCCTCATTGCATGAATCCAGTCACTCCTCTACATGAAAATATGTCAAATTCCCTACTAAATTTGTTGTATACAATATTTAAGGTGACACTATCCCTTGTAATTTGAAATAATTCCAAGATAATGGTATCTTTGAAATACCTACCCTTGAACCCTTTCCTATAACTATTTTTTACAAACACCCATGCTTTAATTATCTTATCAATTCTAATTATGGTTAAAGTAAACATCTTAAGATTGTATGACATATCAAACCTAACCTCTTAGATTAAGATGATTAAAATTTTTTTGAGATAATTTTAAATATATTAAAACATATAGCCTTCCTTATAATACCATATCTCAATTTCCTCCTTATTTTTGAATTCATACTCTCAATAAGCCCACTAGAGAGTTTCCTAGTTCTATGGTTATTTTCAAGGAGACTGCTTCCCACTCATTCTCTAGTGACATAGTAGTGGATGTTCTTAATATCTATGTACTAATACATAATTGCAATGATAACTATTCCCTTGATGATGCATATTTAGTTGGTTATGCCTAAGATAAGGATGTGAAAGTTATTCATTCTCATTCTTCGCTTCAACGCTCCTATAGGAAGTGTACATATTCTTATAAAATTAAATTTATTAACATAATTTTATCTCCTTTTGAGTAACCTAACATTTATCCTCCTTTAGTTGATGTTCATAGGTCCAAAATGGAGTAGATTCCAGGTTATACCAAATATACTACCCTAATTACTTCTTAGATTGTTTAGAGTGTGCTCAGTGATAGATTCATGTCTAGATCATATTTGTTTTCTAGTTTATATGATCATTTAAGTATGTTTCCTTCTAAGATGTTAGCCATACTGATACAACCCATATAAATGTTGACTCCCAAATAAGAAGAAACACAATTTTATTCTTTCCATATAGTTTATAGTCACTAACAACATCACTATAGGTCATACCAGATATATATGAAAAATAACCAAGTTCCTAAATCTAAAACTCATTGTTTTGACAATGATGACTTACTTGATGAGGTTCTAAAAATACTCTAGTTTGATTCTCCACCTATGTCAAATGCAATACCACACCCATCCACCCAATTAGACAAATTATCCCATAATTTTCATAAGGTATTTGGTCACTTATCTAATTTGTTTTGATCATATCAGATATTTTTGTTACAACATAAGATTTAATGCCCAATTCCTACCAAAGATATTAAACCACCTCTATCTAATAATCCTAGAAGCATTTTTATTTTCATTAGATGAATATAGATTCGTTGATGTACTATTGATATATTTGGATGTATCTATATGTTGTTCTCCCTAAAGAAACTCAATTTCCTAGTCTTTTGAACATGCCAAGATTCCATTAGATTGTATCCAGAAATAAGGGGATGTGAATTACCTTTGTTTTAAATGCACTACACATCATACAAAAATGTGTAGATATATTAAGAAGTATATTTTGTAATTTTTAAGGATGCCACCTAAACCTTCATATAACATCTCACATAGTTCACCTAGGGTGAAGTAATAACCACCGTTACAACTAGAACCATCTAGTAGATTGGAGGATATATGTGACCTGATGTCACAACTTCATTGTATTGAGAATTTATCTTAGGAGGCCCCACTAACTCATAATTTTAGTGTTATCACTTTCTCCTTATAGATCATATGTTAGGAAACCCTTACATTAATTTCAAAGAAAGTAGAGGATACCATGATTATAGATAAATATTAGTTACAATAAGATCTATAAGATGATATATGATGTATGTCAATATTTATCAATTTTTTTGACTAAATAATTGATTATTATCACATTTGTCACATTTTTATATGTGTGGATTTAATTTTAATATTATTTTTATCATTTTTTATGATTTTTATATATATCTTGCTTAAATCATGTTTTTCTAACTTTTCATAATTTTACCTTGTTCATCATTATATGTCTTTTTTTTATCATTTTAAAATCATATTAAAAATCAAACATTATTTCACTTGTGAATCTTTGGTATCACCTTTGAGTTAATAAAAATACATTTTACCTAGTATTAAAATTTTCCTTAGTCTCTTTTTTACTCTTTGGCTAACATTTTTGTTCTCCCCTATTTTTGGATGACTTATTATATTAGTGTTTGTGTTATAACTAACATAGGTTATTAAAAATTCTCTAGTGATATGACTATAATATTTTATTGTATAGCATCATCACTTCTAAATAATCATTTGCATTTGTTATGGTTAGCCGCAAGCCTATACATTATTTTATCACATTATTGAATGGATGAATATATCACAATCCCCATATATATGTTTTTCCATGCACTTGAATCGAAAGTAGGTCAGTTTTGAGATTTTACACTTCCACAAGGGATACGTTTAGGTGTGTTTTATGCACCATGGCCTTTAGGTTATATTATCTAGTAGCTAAACATAATCTCTCTTATGTTAGCCATGTTTCCAAATCGCTATGGAGTAGAAAAAAGTCCAAAAGGGATACAATCCAAATAAAATAAAAAATAAAACTACAACCATAAAAATTATATCATACCAAAATATGTGATAGTTATTTAACACATATCCTATTCTATTCAAATGTTTAAATCCATATTTTTACTCATGATAGAATTGATGTCTATTTTTGTGTGTTAGGCCACTAGATAGGGTAAGAGATCATATGAAAATACATCATGATATCTTCATATATTTATAGTTCCACTTATATTCTCATACAAGTACCAAGTATTTACAATAGGTTGAAAACACTGATAGGGGTATTAAGGAGTGGGAAACATATTTTTGGAATGTAGGAAACTATTTTTTCATGCATATATACTTCAAATAATGATCTATGTACTTCACTTATTAGCTCAAGTTGGTGCTTGTTAGATAGAAATTTTGATACCCTTGATGTCAATATTTCTTAGCCTTGCCCCACTTATTTAGAGTGTCGCATCTCAAAAAATGATTTTTATATCACCTATGTCTTGCCTTTTATAACTAATTTACATCATATTTTCCCCAATATCCCATTGATGAATATATCTTATAGTTGATCATGTCTTGTCTCATCTTATTTTTAGAGTTAATTTTCTATCATAACGTATGATGCCACTTGTATTATCAGTTCAGTGAGTTGTATTATAAGAAATGGGGAATATAACAAGGTCTTTATAAAAAAAACCCATCATATTTATTAGTACCATCTTAGTAATTATATTTATGTCATAGATGGATGTGTTTTATTACATGATGTTTTAGAATGGGCATTGATTTTGAGTTTTCACTCATTGGGGTCATTTACTTATTTTATCATCATGTTATTTTTTAATTTTATGGAAATCACTTTTATTGAATATGAATTTTGGCACAAAATCAAGATTTATAATTTTCTATCTTTTAAATTTAAGTTGATTTAATTATCTTACATTTTATGATGACATTTATTTACAACCACTTTGTGTTTTTGCTAGTGTTTATCTTAAGTCAACATTACTTATCATACACATAATCAAAATATTTGTAATGCATATCATTATTTCAATATATTTTTTATTTTATTAGATTGGATATTTTAAGTTTACTTAGAATGTTCTACATAATTTCTTATAATAATTAGTTTTTTTTACATTCATTTTATTTTTTTATCTTTTTTTTTTACCATGCATTTTCTCACATTAGCTACAAAAGAATAAAACATAAATAATAATTGGTAATATTTTACCATAACATAATATTAAATAGTAATTAATTATATAAATAAAATAAACACATACATAACACATGTAAAAAAAATGAAAAAAAAATCTCTATATATAATGGTGGAGTTTTCTACATATATACATCCTGATACATGATATACCAAAATTACTAAACCTAAATAAAGTTTAGGATCTTGGAATTTCATAAAAATTTACCGCCCTTAGGATGGATATGTTCCATCATCCCCATGGACACTCTATATTTGGAAATGTATACCATTTATTGTAGGGTCTATGTCAGTGAATACAATCGCTAGACTGGTCCTTGTAGTTGAGTCATATTTGCATGTATCCTTATTACATATACAAATATAGACATGTTGTAAAATATATCCATGTAAAAATATCAAAAAGCATATACTTCACCACTTCCAGTACTTTTTGGTAGTAGGACCTAAGTATTAAGCTTCTCTCATTTATGAATATCTTGGGAATCCTTTCCTACCAACTGAAACTAGTAAACATGTACTCCATACACTGGTGTCATGGGATCTAGCATTCCATTATATCTCATATATATAACAAAAACAATAATATATCTATCAGTAAAACCTAGCATGTATATCTATACCTTGAGGAAATGAAAATGATATCATAGAATAAAAAAAAATTTACTTACCAACAATAGTACCATCACCTTATCCAACCAATAAATGAATGATATTGTAGTTATGTGGTGATAATACTCAAATTATCCCTTATATGACCACTACAACTTGATGGGTTTAACATTACACTTTTTATTATATGTTCTATATATTTTATGGATCTACATGTGTATCCATTTTATATTTCTAAATTATAGTTTCCATCTATCTTCCTCCTCCCTCTCCTCGAGTTGTCTATTACCACTCCATCATTCTCTTCTAGTAATAGGTTTTTGAGGTCTAACTATGGTAACATAAAATTTTCACCCTTCATCCTCCTATTACATGTGGATATGTATCATTTTGGGCCAAAAATCCTACCACTAGCAAAGGATCGACCGAGTGCACAAGTAAAAAATATCCAAGGATGTTACTCTACAAATCATGTTTATTAGTTGGTATTAAAACTCTAAATCTTGGCATGTAATTAGTTTACCATGATGGTAAACTATACACATTACCCTTGTATGAAATCCATGTAGTATAATCCAACCATATAATTTTCATTACCACTGTATGAAAGATCTCTTGGATAACGTGGTCATACCACATCATCAATAATAGGAGGTGATCATATATAATATTATGTATTCATGTAGTTATCTACATCAAGAACTTCTGGTATATCTAATAAGTGAATAGTGTGATAGGGCCCATAGTATATTATCCCCTACTAAAAATAATATGAAATTATTGCACTAGTTGTACCCATATGGCCAATCCCATTCCAACTAAATTTCCTTATTCTAACATGAAATGACACATTATGATAATATAAAGTAGCATGACACCATCAAACTTATGACACAACACACATGTGTTCTTAAGTCTCATCAAGGCCTTCTGAAATGGAACACCCAAAAATTATATCTCAAATAATTATATGATGATATTATGCTAAACTTATATATCTAAAATTATATCCTACTATATTAAATATAAAATATCATGTATAGATCTAGTATATTGAACACCATTACTATGCCCATGATAGGTAGAGTGATGATCACATGGATGTTATCTAGGGTCATCACCAACTCAATTATATCCTTATACACCAGCCACCTATATGCATTAGTAAGTCTCTCCAATCATCTTGAAAACATGGAGATGAGATTTGAGCTCAAGCTCACTTGACACATATGTATAATTCTTCTAAGGTCTAGTGCAAGCATCTACACTCGATCAACTTCCAAAAACATCTCAAGAAATATAGTAGCTACATTGTCTTAATGTTCTACTATAACCTATATTACCTTTGTAAAATACCAAAAAAAAACCATAATGTTTTAAGATGATGCCTTTTGACTAGAGCTTAAACCAGTCTGGGACATAATTGGGGTCCTAGATCCCCATGCAATACCATGTGTATCCCATAAATTAATAGCTACCTTGAGAATATCTAATATCCATTAACGACCTTGAAAATATAACCAATAGACACAACCAATCTCATATGCATTTACAGAGATTTGAAAATGGGTAGGGCCTGAAACAACTAGGCCATTTAAACAACTCACACACATTTCATTGGAAAAAAAGACCATTTATATTTTGATCAAAAAATCTAAAATAAAGTCTAGAAATCAATGTAAATTAGGAAAATTAATACTTTTATCCTTTCTCTATTGCATTGGTTGTGATCCGAAATACAAAATACATGTTGATATTTATACTAAGATGGTCATACAGTATATTATCAACTATTTTTATAATCTAA